>OZ004709.1:163457-295957 GCA_963924515.1 Vespertilio murinus | reverse complement strand
ACCCCGCCCCCCATGCACCCACCCCCTCCCCCATGCGCCCACCCATCCCCCATGCACCCGCCCCGCCCCCCATGCACCCACCCCATCCCCCATGCGCCCACCCCAACCCCCATGCACCCACCCCGCCCCCCATGCACCCACCCCCTCCCCCATGCGCCCACCCCGCCCCCCATGCACCCACCCCAACCCCCATGCACCCACCCCCTCCCCCCATGCACCCACCCCACCCCCCATGCACCCACCCCACCCCCCATGCACCCACCCATCCCCCATGCACCCACCCCATCCCCCATGCACCCACCCCCTCCCCCCATGCACCCGCCCCGCCCCGCTCACCCCGCACCCGTCCCTCCCGCCCCGCCCCGCCCTGTCTGCGGTGGCGCCGGGAGCCGTGGGACCCGGTGCGGGAGGCGGAGGCGGAGCACCGGGAGCGGCGGGGCGGCGGCTCCCAGCGCGGAGACCGGGAGGATGTCCTTCAAGGTGGGCGCGGGCGCCGGTGCGGGTGCGGGAGGAGGTGCGGCCCGGAGCCCGCCGAGCGCCCGGAACCGGGGATGCGGGGACGGGGACGGGGACGGGGCGGGAGGCGCAGAAGCCGTGGTTTGGCGGCGGCGCTGGGGCCGGGCCGGTGCGGGGAGGGAGCGGGGAGGGCGGCGGGGCTGTGACGGGGGCGGTGGCGGCTGCGCGGGGTCGGGTTCGGGGTCGGGGTGGGGATCGGGGTCGGGCCGGGCCGGTGCGGGGAGGGAGCGGGAGGGGTCTCAGTCTCCACCTGGCTCCGGCCCGGCGGGGCGCCCAGCCAGAGGGCCGCTCGAGCTCATCAAGGTCGCCGGCACCCCACACCCCGGCGGCAGCGACCCGAGGAAGGTTTGGTGAAAATAATAGCTGCGAAGTCGCTCAGCTGCAGTGCCAGCTCCCAGCCTCCGAAGACCCAGAGGACGTACCTTCCTGGTTCTTCTTTTTAAAATATTCTTTATTGTTTTTTTACAGAGGAAGAGAGAGGGCTAGAGGGTTAGAAACACCCACCAGCTGCCTCCTGCACACCTCCCACTGGGGATGTGCCGCAACCAAGGTACGTGCCCTTGGCCGGAATCGAACCCAGGACCCTTGAGTCTGCAGGCCGACACTCTGTCCGCTGAGCCACACCGGGTAGAGCTTTACACCCGGAAGTGACACCTGGTGTGTCTGCTCCAGAGCCTCGTGGCCACGTCCCCCTGCAGCTCCGAGCAGAGGACCCACGGCGAGGCTCAGGCCTCGGGAGGGTTCTGGCTGCGGCGTGGGGAGGGCAGCCGGGAGGCCGCCGGGAGGAGGTTGGGTCACCTTGTCAGATGGCACCGGACTGGAGCGCAGGTGACCAAGGTGGGAGGGCGTGGGCCAGGCGAGGGGCTGCAGAATGCTCCGTCTGCAGAGCTCAGTACCGGACGTTCTCGCAGAGTCAGGGCCGGCCGGGGAGGGAGAGGTCGGATGTCCAGCGTGAGACGGGTAAGCTTCAGGATGGAGACTCATTCCAGAGGAGGCTGGGAGCCCGAGGGCAGCGTGGGCTGAGGGGGTGAGGCTTAGGAGGGAGCAGTGTTAAGGGGCACCTGAGCCTGGTGAACGAGTGGGCTTACCCAGTGAGTCCGTGTGAAGGTGGAAAATAAGAGGGACTGAGGACACTTGATCTGAAGATCAAGATTTAAGCCGGCGTGGCTCAGGGGTTGAGCGTCCACCTATGAACCAGGAGGTCAGGGTTCGATTCCCCGTCAGGGTGCTTGCCCGAGTTGTGGGCTTGATCCCCATTGTGGGGCGTGCAGGAGCCTGCTGAACCATGATTCCCTCTCATCGTGGATGTTTCTATCTCTCCTCTTCCTTCCTCTCTGAAATCAATAAATATATATATACATTTAAAAAAGGAATGAGCAGCATAAGAGACGCCCATTAAGGGAACTGAGTGATGCCAGTTTGACGGAATGTCTGAGGATGTACAGAAGATGTGCTGGGACGCAAGCCAAGGACCTTTAGCGGTGGAATGAACGTGGAGGGGCACTCGGAGTTAAATACCGCAGAGAAGCAGCCGAGCTCAGGGCTGAAGAGCGGCCACTGAATTTAGGAACCAAAGAGCCACACGTGGCCGTGATGAGAGCAGCTTGGGGGGACGTGGGTTCAGGAGCCAGACGGAATCCCGTGAAGAGAGCGGGAGGAGACCACGAGTGAGGAGAACGCCCTCAGAGAATCCTGCAAGACACGGTGGCTGTAGAGGCATCAGACCTGGCCCGGGTTTGTTTGCTTGAAAATGGCAGGTGTTTGAACGTCCTTTAGTGGTGATAGATGTCTCGACAATAAGAAGTCAACCCGATTTTAAAATGGGCAGAGGACATGCATGCACACTTCTCCCAAGAGGATATGCAAATGGCCAATCAGCCCCCAGAAGGGTGCTCAACACTGTTCGTCGTCAGGGAACTGCCAGTCAGAATTACAGTGAGTCTCAGCGATGGAGCCTCGACCCATGACCCTGGAGGTCAGGTTTCATTCCCAGTCAGGGCACATGCTACGTTGTGTGGGCTCCATCCCCCGTGTGGGCCGTGCAGGAGGCAACTGATCCATCAGTGATTCTCTCTCACCATTGATGTTTCTGTCTCTCCCTGTCCCTTCCTCCTTCTGAAATCAGTAAGAAAAGCGTTAACGTGTCCATTGCAGTTTTAATGTAGTCACAGAGTTGTGCCACCATCAGCACAGTGAATTTTAGGATGTCTTCACCCTCCTAAGAAGTCGCATGCCCAGCAGTATCGTGCGCAGTCTTGATCCGCCATCTGGAAAGGTTCAGGAATCCTGGAGAAGGGGCTGTGTGTAAATGAAACATGAGTCCAGGGACAAAACATAATTTAAAAAAAATATATATTTTATTGATTTTTTTACAGAGAGGAAGAGAGAAGGATAGAGAGCTAGAAACATGGATCAGCTGCCTCCTGCACACCCCCTACTGGGGATGTGCCCGCAACCAAGGCACATGCCCTTGACCAGAATCAAACCTGGGACCTTTCAGTCCGCAGACTGACGCTCTATCCACTGAGCCAAACCAGTTTCGGTGACACATGATTTTGAAAGGCATAAGGGGGAGGAGGAAGGAGAGAGGAGTGGGGGGCAGAGAAGCTTGGCTAAAGAAACCAAGTTTTCCTCGTCTCAGGACCCCTTGCTATTTATTAACACAAATTGTCCCAAGGCGAGGTGGAGACATACACTGATCAAAGGGTAGGGTTTCGTCTACAGAGTCCATTGTCAGATTGGGGAGTTGCCTGCAGCTGTTCAGGTGTTTGGCCATGAGGAGGCAATAACTCGTCGATTGAGATGTGGCAGCAAGCAGTGTCCTTTCCAGGTTTGGGGAAATGCCTTCAGCCACTCCAGCGGAGATGACATGGGTGACTCGCCCTTGTTGAGCCCCCAAGTCCCATCCACCTTCCGGTGACACCCCTGCATTACGGCAGGCTGGACCTGGCCCCGCACGGCAGGAGCCACTCTGCCCCCCGAACCTCCCGGCTCCTCTGCTCCCGCGCTCCAGGTCGCCTGTTCTGGTCGCCTCGGTTGTAAACAGGCCGGCCACGGACCGGAGCTCTGGTTTGGCGATGCCGGGGGCAGGAGCCCTCCTCTGAGGCAGAATGCGGGGCAAACACCTTTTTCTCCTCTGACGCCTCCCGCCAGCACAGGGTGCGGCTCCTTTAAGGTCCAGTGCACACCCTGAACCCTCCGGGCGCTTGGCACCACGCGGGACGGTGTGGGACCAGCGGTAACACGCGTGTCCGGCCTCGCAGGGCGTCCTCCCGTCCGGGGCCCCGGGGCCCTCGCCGTGGCTGATTTGACGTGGCCTCGTCACACATGAGGGAGCGAAGCTCGCGTCCTCTTGGTTGATACAACTGAAACCCACTCTGTTCTGAACCCTTTTCAAACCCGGAGCTTCCATCTCTCGGCTTTTCCTCGGAATTCCAGTTCCGATGCCCAAAAGCCACTCCCCCTCTGTGTTTCCTCTCCCTTCCTCCCTGGGCTGAGTTCCTGAAGGTCCCTCAGGAGCCGTGCGGGAGCCACATCCTGGCAGTGAACGGGGGGAAGGGAGAACACGGCACCCTGAGGTCTGGGTTCAGCCTTCCTCACGGGGCAGTGAGATCCGAGACCCCGGACTCTGGGCTCAGGCAGACGTGGGTTCGAACCCTCCTCTTCCTTCCGAGCCGTGTGGCCTCAGTCATCGCCGTGGCCTCAGTGTGCTCGCTGTGAAGTGCGGGCGGGAACGGCGTGCGCTCGATGGGGTTGTCCTGGGACGATGTGCAGCGAGGGCACGTGGGAGGCGGCGGAACCCCTGGCCAGGCCCTGTCCTGACGTGGGTGCCTCCGGAGGCGCGTGCCCCGGGACCAGCCGGCAGAGCCGTGCAGGGCGTCCTCGACGCTCTTCCTACTCGCCCCCGGGCGTCGGGGCCTCCGAGATCCATCCTGCGATCACAGGGCGTTGTTTGGGGACTCAGGTCCACGCACACGGCCTTGCTCCCGCTGCCCCCGGCTCCTAACAGCTCTGGCGGGGACCCCGGCGGGGCAGCGCCACACCCCTGGGTGTGGACACCTCTCGGCGTGCGCCACCGACACCTGGGCCGGTCACAGGTGCGCCTGCCTTCGGGGGGAGGAGCGGCTCCTCTGGAACGTGAGGTCACTCTTTCCTCCTCGAGGAGCCAGGAAACTATTCCGAGTATGTTTGCAATCCGCTTATCGCCCCCCCGACCTGCCCACTCTCCGAGAATGCAGAGCGCGCTCCGAGGTGTGTGCGGGAGGTGCTGGAATGGGGTCCTCACACGCCACGCTGTCGCTGTGCTCTCAGCCAGCCCCACCTGTGGCTGTGTGGCTGCGTGGCTGCTGCTTCTCTCTCACCCGGCGGAGCTGCCGTTGGTGTTGTGCTGAGTGCCTTCTCCACCGGCTTCCCAGATGTCGCACCCGAGGCCGCAGGGGCCGGGTGGGTGCGGGAAGTCCACCCGAAACCTCTCTCCGGTGAACAGTGTGAGGACGAGACCTGGTCCGAGATCAGCAGAGTGCTTTATTTAGTACCCGTACCCCACCAGCTCTCTGGGTTTCAGTTGCCTGTTGGTTCTAACTTTGTAAAGAAATCGGGAGAGACCTCCGGCGGGCGTGGCTCCGTGGTGAGCGTCGACCTTTGACCAGGAGGTCAGGGTTCCATTCCCGTCAGGGCACAGGCCGGGCTGTGGGCTCCATGTTCAGTGGGGGGCGTGCAGGAGGCAGCCGATCCACGGTTCTCTCTCATCGTGGATGTTTCTATCTCTCTCTCTCCCTTTCTCTCTGACACCAATAAACCGGTGTGGCTCAGTGGATAGAGCGTCAGCCTGTGGACTGAAGGGTCCCAGGTTCGATTCCGGTCGAGGGCGTGGACCTTGGTTCAGGCACATCCTCAGTAGGGGGCGTGCAGGAGGCAGCTGATCGATGTTTCTCTCTCATCGATGTTTCTAACTCTCTATCCCTCTCCCTTCCTCTGCAAAAATCAATAAAATACATTTTTTTTTAAAAACATACTGGGTGTGTGGGGGAGGGGGGACGGAGCGAGGGAGGGAAAGGAGACTCCGTAGCATTTCCGATGTGTGGGCCCCGCGGGTGATGGCACCGTTCACACCGCGGCTCAGACCTCAGGGCGGCCACGTGGCGCCGTCTGAGCCGGAGGAGCCGAGCCCCATCAGGCCACCGCGGCCTAGTGCAGGGCTGGCTTGAGGCCCCTGGGGGTCGGTGTCCCCCCCACCCCCCCCCCGCTGCCCTCCTCACACACACAAACACGCACACGCGCGCGCACACACACACACACACACACACACACACACACACACACACGCCTTCCCTCCAAACCCACAGCCCTGGCTGAGGAGGCGGCTGTACGGCAGCCAGCTCCGCCCACCCGCTCGGGACCGTTCTCGGGACCGTTCTCCCGTCTCTTCCTCCCAGAGCCCGGGGCCAGCATTAACTTTGCAACGTTATTATTTATTTACTCGTTTAATATATCTTTATTGGTTTCAGAGAGGAAGGAGGAGGGTGAGAGAGAAAGAAACGTCCATGATGAGAGAGAATCATGGACCGGCTGCCTCCTGCACGCGCACACACACACACACACACACACACACACACACAGGGGATCAAGCCTGCAACCGGGCCTGTGCCCTGACCGGGAATCGAACCGTGACCTCCTGGTTCAGAGGTCGACGCTCACCACTGAGCCACGCCGGCCGGGCAACTTTAAAACAACGCAGCACGAGGGACCCACGAGGACACGTGGCGGAGCTTTCCGCTCGGAGCCCCTGGGTCTCAGCCGGAACCCCGGCGGCTTCTGGGGAAAGCCAGAACGTGGGGTGGTGAGACAGTGCGGCTCCGCCCGGCCGCCCGCTAGGGGCAGAGCGGTGGGAGCACAGGCCCCTCGGGAGGGAGGCCGGCCGGAGTGGTTCTCCCTGCCGGGGGTGAAGAGAGGCTTGGGGGCGTTTCCGGAGGAAACGGCATTTGAAGAGCTTTGGCCTTCAGGACGGCAGAGCTCACTCAGGCAAAAGGAAACGCGAACAAAGGGCCGGCAGGAAACCCAGTGCGCGGAGGGCCACGTATTCCCAGCGCCGTGTGATCAACAGCCCCGCCTCCGCACAGCCCGGCCCCACAGCGGCTATAAAACTGCGTTCCAGCCCCCGTGTGGCCCAGTGGTGAGCGTCCACCTATGAACCAGGAGGTCAGGGTTCGATTCCCATCAGGGCACATGCCGGGTTGCAGGCTTGATCCCAGTGTGGGGCATGCAGGAGGCAGCCGATCGATTCCCTCTCATCATTGATGCTTCTCTCTCTCTCCTCCCTTCCTCTCTGAAATCAATCCTATCTAATAAGGAGGGAATATGCCAATTGGCCATCACTCCATCACAAAGCTGGCTGCACCCACAGCTGAGGCCACGTTCCCATCAGCAGGGACCTGAGGCTATGCCCTCCCCGCCCCCGTGGGGCTTGACAGGGGACGTCAGGCCATACCCCCCGCCCTGGCCTCAGGCTGGGGGACCTCAGACTGCACACCTGCACCAGTGCCAGGCCGGGGGACCTGAGGCCATGCCCCCCGCCCAGCGGGGCGTGACGGGACCTCAGGCAGTATCCTCCCCCGGCAGTGCTTGGTGGGGGACCTGAGGCCATGCCCCCTGCCTGGCGGGGCTTGACAAGGGTGGGGCTGGATCTAGACCAATGGGAGGGGGGGTCTGGGTCTCATGGGATTTTGAGGCGCACGTGGGTAGGCGGGGACTTGACTCTGGGTCCCGTGGTGCACCCCAGACTCTGACAGGAGGAAGGTTTTCATATGCATTTTACTAACTGTATTTCGTCTCTGACACTTCTGTTATAGAGAAAGGGCAAATGGCAGTATTAAATTATCTCCTCTAGCCAAAACCGGTTTGGCTCAGTGGTAGAGCGTCGTCGGTCTGCGGACTGAAAGGTCCTGGGTTCGATTCCGGTCAAGGGCATGTACCTTGGTTGCAGGGGAGTGGGGGGTGTGCAAGAGGCAGCTAGCTGGTCGATGTTTCTCTCTCATCAATGTTTCTAGCTCTCTATCTCTTTCCCTTCCTCTCTGTAAAATATCAATTAAATATATTTAGGGGAAAAAATAAATGATCTCCTCTAATCAATCCCCTTTACTGAGTCACTAGTAAGAACGTCTTTAAGAAATGAAGCAGAGTATTCCGTCACCCAGCGTGTCAGAGCGCAGGCCGGGACGCGCTGCGGAGGGCGTGTGCGGGCGGCGTGGTCCCGTGGCCGTGCTGACTGTGGTCCTGTCTCGTTTGGCTCTGCAGAAGGAGACGCCGCTCGCCAACGCCGCGTTCTGGGCCGCGAGGAGGGGCAACCTGGCGCTGCTCCGGCTGCTGCTCACCAGCGGGCGCGTGGACGTGGACTGCAGGGACAGCGTACGCAGCCGCCCCGGGCCCTGGCCCCGGCCCACGCCTCCAACACGTTTCCCTCCCGCGCGTGTGCTCGCTTTACCCGTGTCCACAAGCCGGGGGCGGGGGCTGACGTAGAACCGCACTGGGCAGCAATCCGGCTCAGAGCAGGAGGCCTCAGCGGGGAGGCTCTTCCCGGAGTCGGAGTCCGAGATCCAGGCAGAGACGGGCGTCGTCAGAATTCAGACCGGCCGCTCCTGGGGAGGCGAGAACGTAGGCTGGGAGTCAGGGTTTTCCTAGGAGAACGGAGGGAGAGAGAGAGAGAGAGAGAGAGAGAGAGAGAGAGAGAGAGAGAGAGAGAGAGAAAGGGGGGGAGAGAGTGGGGGGGAGGAATGGAGCTCCCTGGCCCTCCTCCTCTCATTACCTTTGCAAAGGCCAACACACTAATTGGCAATTAGAGGGACTAAGAATAGACACTGCCCCTGGCGGGCATCCCAGGCCCCCCGCCCGCCCGCCCCTCCCTCCCCAGAGGGCGTCACATCTGGGGCAAGTAGGACCTAAATGAAAGAGAGACACAGGGGGCGGGGCGTGCAGAGAGCAGAGATGTTTTGATTTTAGGTTTAAATAAAAGTGTTTTCCAGAGGAGCCTTACTGTTTTCCTGAACACAGGACGTGCCGTTTCCAGCTTTTGTGGCACTCGTGTGGGCACGGAGGTCAGCCCGCACCGGGGAGGGGCGTGTGGGCTCCGTGCAGGGGTCTGGGGTTCCACCTGCAGCTCCCCCACACAGCCTCCCTCCTGGGCGCCCAGCCCTGAGCTGTGTGCCAGCCCCGGGGGTGCTCCCTCTGGCCTCCCGCTGGGGATGGGGGGGGCATTGGGAGGTGTCGGGGGGGGGGGGGGACAGGGAGGTTGGGGAGCCCAGGGCTCCCCCTCTCTTCTGGCAGCAGCAGCCGGGAGCCCCCTTGGCCTCGTGCCTTCAGCCCCCCCTCCCACCCCGCCCCCGAGCACAGCCTTGCAGATGGTTTCGGAAACTTCCTTCCTTTGTCCCAGTTGGAACGGACCCTCTGTTCCCGGCCAGGCCCGAGGCGGGTTCAGGCCACGATTCAAGGCCTTGGAAAAAGCACTGGATTCAGTTACAGACGTCTCACTGGATGGGAGGGTCTGCATCAGACGCCCTCCAGGCCTGCACCCGGAGGCCACCCCGTCATGCCCGGCCCACGCGTGGCAAAGACCAGGCGAGAGCCCGCACCACGGCACCTGCCCTTACACGGGGGCTCAGGACAAAGGTCGGCTTGGCCCCGGGCTGCTGACTCCTCCTCTGGAGCGGCGGTTCCCGGCCTCCTGACGCCGCGACCCTTCAACGCGGCTCCTCACGCTGTGGTGACCCCAGCTGTAACGCTATTCCCGTCGCTGCTCCATAGCTGTGATTGTGCTCCTGTTATAAATCGTAACGTAAATACCTGTGTTTTCCGATGGTCTTAGGCGACCCTGTGGGTAGGTAACACACCGATATTTACATTACGATCCATAACAGGAGCACAATCACAGTTATGGAGCAGCGAGGGGAATAGCGTTATGGCTGGGGTCACCACACCGTGAGGAGCCGTGTTAAAGGGTCGAGGCGTTAGGAAGGCTGAGCCGCTGCTCTGCAGACTCAGCTCGTCACAGAGCCTGTCCCTGTCCCCCGAACCCCGTGAAGGCAGACTCTGAGCCCCGAGAACCAGCTGCACCCTTACCCGTCCTGTGCACCAGCAGCAGTGCTGGGCCGAGGGTCTGATTGCCGACCTAACGCGAGGCCCTCGCTCCGAGCTGCCCCGGACGCAGGGGCCCTGCCCACTGGGGACTGCGTTTCTGAAGGAAATGGCAGGAGCCGGAGCCGGCGTTCAACCGAAAACCGGCCTCCCAGGTCCCCTTCGCCTTCCCCTCCGCGTCCGGCTCAGAGCCAGGCCGGCACAGCACGGAGGGCCGGGAGGGACGCGCTCGGAGGAGCCGGTGGGGCTGGCTCCGGGCCTCCTCCCCGGCCCTCCCTCAGGCACACGGCGGCCCAGGCCCACGCTCCCTGTCTCCCCTCCCTCCAGGGTGGCACCTCGCTCCTCATGGTCGCCTCCTACGCGGGCCACATCGACTGCGTGCGGGAGCTGGTGCTCCAGGGCGCCGACATCAACCTCCAGAGAGAGGTAGGTGGGGTCTGCACGCGAGTAAGAGCGACGCCCGGCCGGTGTGGCCCAGTGGTTGGCGCGCGGCCGTCAGCGGAATCCTTTGGGAAGATGTTTTGGTGGGGGCAGCTGAGAGAGCCCAGCGCCGTGGCCAGCAAACCTCGGCTCTTGGGCCCCTTAAGTGTGGTGGCTCTTCCACAAAATACCACGGCCTGGGCAAGTCTATTTGGGAGAAGTGGCGTTAGAAGAAGTTCAAGTTTAAAAAATGCGGCTCTCCGAAGAAATGTCAATCGTTGTGCTGTTGGTATTTGGCTCTGCGGGCGAAGGAGTTTGCCGACCACAGAGTGAGCCTCTGAGAACAGGTTGGTGACGCCTTCCTAAAAACAGAACGATCCCGGTGAGAACGGTGTGAGCTCCAGCGCCCGAGGGTCCCATGAGGAGAGGGGGGCCTGGCGTGAGCGGGGACGCAGCGCCGGCGAGCGTGAGGGGTGGGTGGAGTCTGGCCGCCTGGCTGGACCGTGCCTGAGCATGTGTCCGGCGGACACCCAGCCGGTGTCGGCTCCGGGCCTTTGCCGCCGCCTGTGGGAACTCCCAGCCTCGGTCGCCCGAGGCATCCTTTCTTAGGTGTTTTTATTGGTTTTAAAATTATTATTTTTTAAATTTTGTAATTGATTTCAGAAAGGAAGGGAGAGAAAGAGACAAAAACATCCATGATGAGAGAGAATCATCAGTCGGCTGCCTCCTGCACATCCCGCACGGGGGATCGAGCCAGCCCCCCGGGCAGGTGCCCTGACGGGAGATGAACCGTGACCTCCTGGGTCCCAGGTCAGCGCTCACCACGCAGCCGCACGGGCCGGCACGAGTGTCTTTAAAGGAAAGATGCCCACAGCAGAGGGGTGGTCGTCTGCTCAGATCACACCATGATTGGGGTCCCGATCTGTGAGTCGGTTTATAGAAATACCCGTGAAGAAAGGACGCCAAAGCCTGTGTCTCAGAATTCCCCGGATGCGATTAGAACTGGAACCGCACTGTTTCCCGTTGTCCAGTCCTCTTTGGGAAAACGCTTTTTGCCCATCGGCGTGAGTTCTTGCATCCTCTCTCACACGGGTAGCTTTCCGCGCCGGGAGAGACGGTTTGTGACCAGACCACCCCCGGGCAGGAGACCCCGAGTGAACAAAAGGGTCCACAGACCCGTGTGAGCGAAGGCCAGGTTCCCCAAAAGCTAACCCAAGCACCTCCGTCCCCACGGCTGCAGAAACAATGACCACGAGCCGGGGCTTCCAGCGGCAGAGCTGCTTCCTCTGGAGCTTCTGACCGACAGAGCCGTCAGCATGTCCCAGGCCACACACACACACACACACACACACTCACACACACTCTCACACACACACATACACACACACATTCACACACACACACATACACACACACACTCACACACACACACACACTCACACACATACACACACACACTCACACACACACACACACACACACACACACACTCACACACACACACACACATACACACACAGCCTCCAGTGTAGATTACTTGCCTCTCCTGGCTCCTGGCGTTCTTTGACTTGTGGCCCCATCGACCCTAGTCCCTTCTCTGGGGTCAGCTGCCGGCGCCTGTCCCTGAGGTACACGGCTCTGCCTCGCTGACAGACGCTCGTCACCGGAGTCAGGGCCCAGGGGACAGGCGCCTCCTCCCGGAACCCTCCACTGACCTCGTCTTCTCCAGATGACAATGCACCGGCTCCCAACGTGGGGCCGCGTCCACCCCATCCACGGAGCCAGGAGAGAGGTTTCCGTTCGCTCGTTCCTTCTCTGATCAGAGAACCCAATCGGTGCAGGCGTGGCCCCTCCTAGACTAGACGTTCTGTCTATTCCAGCCGTGGGCAAACTACGGCCCACGGGCCAGAGTCAGCCCGTTCGGCTGTTCTATCCGGCACGCGGAGGGTTCTCTTGCTCTCCCCTCCGCTCCTTCACCAGCAGCCCAAGAGGAGAGTGCCAGCGTGGTCAGGCTGCTTTTGTTCCGGCCCTCCGGTCCAGTGTAAGAACCCATGGTGGCCCTCGAGTCAAAAAGTTTGCCCACCCCTGATCTATGTGCAAGGATGTAGTTTTGTTTTGTTTGCAAATGCATAAGCTAAATGGAATGTTACCAAATGTCTTTTAAAAAATTGTTATGGGGTGTGTGGGGGGGAGGTGGGGAGGCAGAAAGAGAGAGGGCGCCCTGACTGGGAGGGAACCCGCAAACCTGGTGCACGGGAACGAAGCTCGAACCAGTCAAGCTGCCGGGCCAGGGGGAACTGAGCATCTTTTAAAACCGGCCTCTGGCCCTGACCGGTGTGGCTCAGTGGACGGAGCGTCGCCTGCGGACTGAGGGGTCCTGGGTTCGAATCCGGTCAAGGGCATGGACCTTGGCTGTGGGCACATCCCCGGTGGGGGGTGTGCAGGAGGCAGCCGATCGGTGTTTCTCTCTCATCGATGTTTCTAACGCTCTATCCCTCTCCCTTCCTCTCTGTAAGAAGTCAGTAAGATACGTTTTTTACAAAATAAAACAGTACAACCGGCCTCTCTCCAGTCAGGCACCACCGCCCTGTTCTTCGCCGCCCAGCAAGGCCACAACGACGTCGTGCGGTTCCTCTTCGCGTTCGGAGCGTCCACGGAGTTCCGGACCAAAGTAAGCCAGCCCCTGCCTCCGTCCTCCCCGAGGCCCGCGCCTCGCGAGCACCCACGCCTCTTCCCGGCCACACGAGGCCGTGCCCCTTCCCACGGGAGGGCGAGCGCGGGAGGGGGGGTTTCCCGCCGTTCCCCGTCACGTTCGGGGCGTCCCAGGGACTCGGTGGGAAACACGACCTGCCTCCTCCGGGCCCACGGTCGGGGTGTGGACACGACAATGGGAAACAGTGGGGTTCCAGTTTCAAACGCATCCGGGGAATTCTGAGACACACGCTTTAGCGTCCTTTCTTCACGGGCATTTCTATAAACCTACTCACAGATCGGGACCCCAATCATGGTGTGATCTGAGCAGACGACCACCCCTCTGCTGTGGGCATCTTTCCTTTAAAGACACTCGTGCCCGGCCCGTGCGGCTCCGTGGTGAGCGCTGTCCTGGGACCCAGGAGGTCACGGTTCCTTTCCTGGTCAGGGCACCGGCCCCGGTGGCTGGCTTGAGCCTCTGCTCCGGGGATTAATCCTCACCCAAGGGCATTTCCCATTGGTTGTTAGAGAGCAGGGAAGGGAGGGGGAGACGGAGAGAAACATCGAAGTGAGAGCCAGACACCGGTTGGTTGCCCTCTACACACACCCGGCCAGGGCTGGGGAGGCACGTGCCCTGGACGGGAATCGAACCCTGGACTAACCAAAAATAAAGATGAAAAGGAGAGCGGGGAGGGGCCAGCAGGACAGGTGAGCTGGGTGTCGTCTGAGGAAAGTCCTCCTCCGAGCTCTCGGCGGGCGGGAGGGGCGTTGGGTGGGCTCTGCCCCCGCCCTTTCTGAGGCGTGTGCTTTGCGTGCCCGCAGGACGGGGGCACTGCCCTGTTGGCCGCCAGCCAGTATGGGCACCGGCAGGTGGTGGACACCCTCCTGAAGCACGGCGCCAACGTCCACGACCAGCTCTACGTGAGTGTCCCGGCCCCCGCCGGAGGGGCAGGTCCAGGGCAATGGGAACAGTATGATGTCCACCCGATGACCTCTCTGCACAGAAGCCACGTGATCGTATTCACCCCTTTGTTTTGCCCTTTTATTTTATTTTTTAATATATTTTATTCATTTTCCATAGAGAGGAGGGGAGAGGGATAGAGAGTTAGAAACATCGATGAGAGAGAAACATCGATCAGCTGCCTCTTGCACACTCCCTACTGGGGATGTGCCCGCAACCAAGGTACATGCCCTTGACCAGAATCAAACCCGGGACCTTTCAGTCCGCAGGCCGACACTCTATCCACTGAGCCACACCGGTTTCGGCTTTTTGCCCTTTTAAACCTCTCACACGTGAAGGATCTCACGTCCCTGTGCCGTTAGGATCTTCAAAAGTCGTGGGATCCGAACTCACCGGTAACGTGACAAGCCTGTGGACTTGCCGGAAACCAAAATACATTCTGTGGTGGGCTCATTTGGGAAGAAGAGCCCACAAAAGGAGAAACGGGTTATTTGGCCCTGCTGGTGTGGCCCAGTAGTTGAGTGTTGACCTATCTGTGAACCAGGAGGTCATGGTTCAAGGTCATGGTTCGACCCCTGGTCGGGACACGTGCCCGGATTTCGGGCTGGATCCCCAGGACTGGGCGTGCAGGAGGCAGCCCATCGGTGATTCTGTCGTCATTGATGCTTCTCTCTCTTTCTCCCGCTCCCTCCCTCTCTGCAGTCAATACAATATATATTTTTGTAAAAGAAACCAGGCTATTGGGGAAAGAGGTGAGGCCGGTGGATGGAGACCTGACCCTTTGAAAGGCAGCCACTGCCCGGCTGGCCCGCTGGTGGCGAACGGGTGGTTCGCACACCTCCCCGCACTCTTCGCTGGTGGTCACCGTGGTCCCGTGGGGTTTGTGGCAGATGTGGATGTGGATTTCGTTTTGTACGGCCGTGAGGAGTGGAAGCATCTGGATGCATTCCTGGCCCTCCTCCCACCAGACACCTGGCCCTCATGCCCGGGGCACCGTGTGCTCTCACACGCATGTAATGAGCGTGTAGGTGGTATGAGCGTTTCCATTGGGGCACCCTTCCAGCGTTGGCACGGTTAGCTCCGGCACCGCCGCGTGGCTGGGCTTGCGGGAGGGAGGGTGCTCCGTGTGTTCGCCCGTGGCTGGTGCCCCTGCGGGAGGGGGATGAGCCGGTGAGCCAGGTGTTCCACTCGGGATGGAGGTCACGAAGCCGGCCCAGCCGGCGTGGCTCAGTGGGTGAGCGACCTATGAACCAGAGGCCACAGTTTGATTCCTAGTTGGGGCTCCTGCCCGGGTTGTGGGCTCGATTCCCAGTAGGGGTCGTGCAGAAGGCAGCCGGTCCATGATTCTGCCATCGTGGATGTTTCTATTTCCCTCTCCCTACCTCTCTGAAACCTTTCAAAATAAATGAAGAAAAACGTGGGTGGTCTCAGATCACGCCACAAACGCAGAGAGCAGCCAGTGGGGTCTGCGCAGACGGGGGCGGGGGGGCCTGCGTGTCGGGGAGACCTGGCTGCTGCCAGGCTCGCAGCATCGGCGGCTCTGGCCCCAGGACCGTGTGCGGTTGGATGCCGTAGACGTCATCGCTCCCCGAAACTCTGCCCTGACCTTTGCCTTTCCGTGTGACTCCGCGTGACCCCTCAGGACCTTCTCCAAAGAATATCGCGCCGACTGTGCGTGTGAGCCACGGGGCGGAAGGGGAAACCTGCGTTAAGTGCGTGTGTTTCTCTCCACGTTTCTCTCCACGGAGGGTCAGGTGCCCTCTGACCCTCCCCCTCGCTGCCCGCAGGACGGAGCCACTGCCCTCTTCCTGGCTGCCCAGGGCGGCTACCTGGATGTCACTCGGCTGCTGCTGTCGTCCGGAGCCAGAGTCAACCAGCCGAGGCAGGTAACGTCGGGGGCCGGGGCCGGGGCCGGGCTGGGGGGGGGGGGGCAGCTCTCGGCAGGTGCACCCGGGAGGCCGGTCACCTCTGGGCGCCTCCCACCCGGGCTTCCTTCCGTGGCACCGCGAGTCTGGGGTCCGGGTTCCCCCCGGTCCTTTGCTCTGGGCTCACCCGGAGTCAGGCCAACATCACCCCGGACGTGCTCAGGACGTGGGTGTGGGGGTCTGAGGCCCGGGCACAGTCTGCCGCCTCCTGTTCAGGTTGGCGGCAGCGGCAGCTCCAAGGTCGTGCAGGGATCGAGGGCTGCCCAGACACGGGTGGATGGAGGTGCTCAGGGGGTGGCCCCGGCCCAGGCCCTCCCCGCGGTGCTGCCTCCTCTCCCCCTCCCTCCCTGCCTTCCCGACCACAGAGGGCCCAGTGCAGTCCCCGGCGGGTCCCGCGCCCCCATTGCTCACAATCCCAGGGCTGGTGAGGCTCTGTTCGCCCGCGGCTGGTACATCAGCTGCCGGATACGAGAGGGAACAGAACTGCCAGGCAATGCGGGCCTCCCTCCGAGCGTGGCGGGCCGTCCACCGTGAGGCAGTGCTTCCGCTGCTCTCACGGGCACTCCTCCCCACTAATTAACTTGTTTCTAACAAGACTCTTCCGGGTACGGCGACGTGACGTTAAAGGTGGTTTTCTAGACCCGTGGACGGCAAACCGCGGCTCGAGAGCCACCTGCGGCTCTTTGGTCCCTTGAGGGTGGCTCTTCCACAAGGTACCACGGCCTGGGTGGGTCTGTGTTGAAGAAGTGGCTTTTGAAGAAGTTTAAGTCTAAAAAATGTGGCTCTCTGCCGAAACCGGTGTGGCTCAGCGGATAGAGCGTCGGCCTGTGGAGTGAAAGGTCCCGGGTTCGATTCTGGTCAAGGGCATGTACCTTGGTTGCGGGCACATCCCCAGTGGGGGGTGTGCAAGAGGCAGCTGATCGATGTTTCTCTCTCATCGATGTTTCTAACTCTTTATCCCTCTCTCTTCCTCTCTAAAAAAATCAATTATATATATCATATATATATATATATATATATACACACATATATGGCTAACTCTTTATCCCTCTCTCTTCCTCTCTGTAAAAAAAATAAATATATATATACATACATATATATATGTATATATATATATATGTATATATATATATGGCTCTCCAAGAAATTTCACTCATTGTACTGTTGGTATTTGGCTCTGTTGACTGAGTTTGCTGACCACTGCTCTAGGGAACTCCGCCCTCACTAATTAACTTGTTTTTAACAAAACACTTCCGGGTTCGGTGCCGTGACTTTTACTGTGGTTTTAGGGAAAGTCAAGCTGGTTTCTTCCCCGTCGGGGGCAGCCACACCTGCCACGCGGTGAGACTGCCCGGACAGAGCCCGCAGGTGCCAGGACGGATGGAGAGCGAGGGGAGCCTGCAGGGGGTCCGGGGGCTTGGCCACCAGCTTCTTCAGTCGGAGAAGTCCCGGTGCCTGCGGAACCGAGAAGGGAAAGGAGCTTTGGGCAAAGTGGGTCTGAGTCAGGAATCCGAGTTCCAGACCCGGCCCTGCGGCCACTGGCTGTGTGGCTGGCACAAGTGAGCCGCCCTCCGACCGCTCCTCCCTCTCGGAATGTAGGGGGCCGGGTGGGTCCTGACCTCTCCACGCGCCCCCACGTTATTTAATTTTTTAAACTCGGTGTGAGGCGCGGGGGAGGGAAACATCGATGTGATAGAGCAGTGTTCCCCAAACTTCTCTCATGATGAGAATCACCTGGTGGAGCTGTTAAAATTCAGATTCCTGAATCCCAACTAAGAAGTGCTAAACTAGAATTTTTGGGAACAAACAGGAAAAATTGTATATTTAACTAGTGCTCTAAGCTTAGAGTATACAATTTTACCTATTTGTTCCCAAAAATTCTAGTTTAGCACTTCTTAGTTGGGATTCAGGAATCTGTATTTTAACAGCTCCACCAGGTGACTCTCATCATGAGAGAAGTTTGGGAAACACTGTGATAGAGAAATATCAATTGGTTGCCTCTTGCACACATACCCCAACTGGAAGTCGAACCTACAACCTGGGTCCGTTCCCTAACTGGGAATTGAACCCACCACCTTTTGGTAGGTGGGATGATGCTCCAACCAACGGAGCCACACCGGCCAGGGCACAAGCCCCCGGTGTTCTGGGATTGTCTTATTCCATGCGCAGTCAGTATTTCTTGAGAACTTGACAAGTGCCAGACCTTGCTATAAATATGAGGCTGTATTTCCAGAATCTTCAAGATATTCTTAGCTCCGGTGGCCTTGGGAATATTTCTGGGAAAGGACGCTTTTAGAAAAAGTTGCTCTTCCGTTCCTGCCAGAATTGGCATCTGGGGGTCAGAGTTTAATCTGTTCTTGTTGGTCCTTCTCGTTTTGAAACGGTTGCTTGATTCTGAATGAGAGGCCTAATATTACGAAATAAAAAGGGCTGGTTGTTGTCAGGTGGCATAGGTTTGATTTGGAGGTCACCTCTGTGGATTTAGAAATGAGAGATGGTCAAAGTCTCCCCTTGAGCCTCCTTCTAAAAGGATTTCTGGTGTTTTGACAAATCTGTTTGTAAAGTAAATCATAGTATCCATACGCCGAAGGCACGTGAAAAGCCACGTTGGTGTACGGTTATACTTCCCGTGCTGCGTGGATTGTCCTGTGCTGATGACACGGGAGCCCGGGAGTTCTGAGGGACCCCCAGAGCCAGGGCACCCCAGGAGGGAGGTGACTGGTTCAGTGGGCGGCCTCATTTAAGAAGGGAGGGCTGGCTGGGGTCGAGGGGCAAGCCACCTGCCCTTTCCAGGACGGTATCCGATGTGATTGGAGCTGTGAGTCCCGCTCTGAAAGGAGCCAGCGTTCATAGCACAGGGATTGCTTTGTGGGGGACAGAATCTTTCCTTTCCATGGACGCTCACCCCAGGGTGCCCTCTGCGCCCCACGGTGACCACTGTGCCTGTTTGTACCGGCCGAGAGCCTATCATAAAGGCCGACTGGCGGGGTCAGGCCTGCCCCGTCCTGTCTATCCCCAGGTTAGGGGAGGGTGGCTCAGTTTGGTGAGGCTCAGTCCGGAGGCGGGCACGGGGCCTCGGCCAGGAAGGGTGGCTGTTGCGTCACTGAGTGATGCTCCAGGTGTCCCACCAGGCCAGCTCGCAGGCCTCTCTCTGTGAGCGTTAGTGCCAATGAGAGCTTTACCAAAGCCCTTGGAGAGCATCCACGTCTCACCGCCTGTCCTTGGCTGCCCCCTGGTGGCCACACCCGCAAAGAACAGTGACCCAGCGGGTGGGGAGGGAGAAGGCGCCGCAGTGAAACCCTCCCTGGAGCCCGGACACCCGCTCCGCCTCCCAGCCCCGCCCACGCCCTGGGCCCCGCCCACTCCCCTCTGGCCACGCCTACTCCGGGTAGGCCACGCCTACTTCCCATCAGGACCCGCCCACTCCCTCACACTCCTGAGGCCCCACCACACCTCAGCCCCGCCCACCCCTCAGGCCACACCCACTATCATTGGGCCCCGCCCACTCCCCTTAGGTCACGCCCACGTTTCCAGGCCACACCCACGCCCCTTGGGCCTTGCCGTCTGGATTGCCCACCTGCCTGAGCCAGCCACTCCCGCCCAGGCCACTGGGACCGGACATGTTCCGTCTACATGGGTTCCCTTGTCCCCTCGTCTGGCAAAACCCTCGTCCCCCTCCAAGACCCAGCGCAGACACCAGCGCCCAGCTGGAAGCTGACCCGTAACCTGCACCGGGACCGTGAGAGGCCCTCTCAGGTCCACGGGGCTCTGTGTCCGCTTCACTGGAGCCCCGAGGCCAGGCTCCGACCCCTCGCCTCTGCACTGGCCCCGCTCCTCCCAGAGCAGCGATCAGTCTCCTTTCTAATGTCTCATGGACTTCAGGCAGGAGGGAGAGGGAGAGGCATCAGTGATGGGGAGAGCCATGGGTCCGCTGCCTCCTGCACGCCCCTCCTGGGCATCGAGCCCACCGCCAGGTGTGTGCCTGACCGGAATCTCCCGTGGCTCCTGGTCCATAGGTGGCTCCCAGGGGCAGTCAGGTGTTCACTGCGGGGCCGGGGGGGGGGTGGTGGTGAGTGAGCTCCTGAGCTGGGAGGGCCGTTAAGTAACCGGTGAGCCGTGCTCGGCAACTGGAAGTGCCGACGGAGGTGTGTTGGCATTGCTAACAGTGCTCAGAGCTCAGGTTGGAGGATGGAGAGGGCGAGGAGTTTCAGATCCTTCCACGTCTCAGCCCTCGTCCCCACGTCTCCGCAAGACACAGAAGGGCTGGGTCCTCGTACCCAGCGCCCTCGGGGCTCTGCCGTGCCCTCCGCCTCCCCCTCCGACCCCCCCCTCCCGTCCCTTTGCCGGGCAGCAGGGGGCGGCCTCTGAGCCTGGACGAGCAGCAGAGGGTGGAGTCCCTCCTCCGGCAGGAAACGGCGTGTGTCCTGCAGCCGAGTCACCTGGCTCTCGGCCGCTCCCCACCGAGGAGTAACTCCGTCTCACCTGACAGCAGCCTCCTCGTGCCGTTATCTTACCCGCCTCAGGGTGGCGGTTCTGGGCCCCCTCACTCCCCTGGCCCTTCTCTCCAAAGCGACCTGGTTCTCGGGGCTCAGCCGTCCCCTGGCGTGGAGGGGTGTCTCCTCCCCGAGCCGCTTGGCCAGCCTGCTGGTCCCTGAGCACCGGCCTGGTGACCGAGACGCCGCTGGTTCCCCACCTGCCGGCCCTGCCAGCCTCTGCTGGTGACGTCGCGATGCGTGTGGCTGCCGCGTGGACGTCGTGTGGCTGGTGTGTGGACGTCGTGTGGATGCTGTGTGGACAACGTGTGGCTGCTGTGTGAACAACGTGTGGATGCTGTGTGGATCCCGTGTGGCTGGTGTGTGGACGCCGTGTGGTCCTCTCCTGCAGGACGGGACGGCTCCGCTGTGGATCGCGTCGCAGATGGGCCACAGCGAGGTGGTGAGGGTGATGCTGCTGCGGGGAGCCGAGCGCGATGCGGCCCGGGACGTGAGTCTGCGTGGAAGCTGCCAGCGCGGCCCGGGGAACCCTGGGGAACCAGGGGGAACGCACGCACGGGGTCGGGGAGCCCTGGGGGAGGCGGTGATGAACGCACGCACGGGAGAGCTAGGGGAGGGGGGGAGACCCGGGGCAATGCACGCGCCGAGGCCGCAGCCGTGGCAGCCTAGGGAGACAGCGCTGTGTTGGGTCTGCGCCCAGCTGGGCGTTCTCCCCCCTCCACCTGCTCTTCAGCGGGAAGCTAACAGGATGAACCTGTTGATGCTTGGGCTGCTCGGCTCTCTACGGAAAACAAAACTAAGCTGTGTGATTCCCCCGTGGCGCTCCCGCCCTGCGCAGACTTCTGGACGGTGGGGGGGCCTGGGCCCGGGCTCCTTGGGGGCGTGTCCTGCGGCTGCTTGTCCGGGGGGAGCTGTGCAGCTGGCCCGCTGGGTGCCTGTGGTTTGGGGTCCCTCGGGGTGACCCCCTCGCTCAGCTGCCAGCCACAGAGCCCCCGTGTCCCTGGCGCCCAGCAGCCTCGCCCATCGGAACCGAGGGCGGCTTGCTGTTGAGTTTTTCTGGTTACAGTGTCTGGCCTCCGGCCCTGGGCAGGCTCCTGCTTCTGGGCCCCCCTTTCCCAGTCAGACCCCAAAAAGAGGAATCGGAGGTGCACTCCTGGCCCCTCCATTTCCCCTCTCCCTGTTCCTCCCCCGCGATCCGAAGCCAGAAAGGAAAACCCTCTTTCCTCCGACTCGACTCCGGCTGAGCCTGGGGCGCTGGTGGGCGGCGGCTCCTTTCCTCGGAGGACGCTGTGCCCAGCCCTCCCCGTGCCTCCGATTCGCCACGGCAGGAGGACGCGGACGGGGAAAATCTCTTCTGGCCAATGAGTGACGACAGAGCGGGATGTTAACTTTCAACTTGTCTTTGCGTTTTTTAAAATACATATTTTTTTATTTGTTTTTATACAGAGAGGCAGGGAGAGGGATAGAGCATTGGAACATCGATCAGCTGCACCACTCCCCTCCACTGGGGATGTGCCCGCAACCGAACCCGGGACCTTTGAGTCCGCAGGCCAACACTCTATCCACTGAGCCAAACTGGTCTCAGCTCTTTTCGTTCTTCTTTTTTTTTTTTTTTAATTAGGCAATTTTGTTGTTATGTTTATTTCTAGGTCTTAAAAGGAGATATTAGACCTGCTATTGAAACTCATGAAATGTTATATCATCTTTTCGTTCTTTTTAACAGATTTCAATCTACCCCCTCCCCGGCCCCTCCCAGGCAGACAGCTGCCTGGGGCAGAGGAGAGCTAGGCCACAGACAAGAAAAGACAAAGCGCAAAGCCCCTCTAACGCTTTAGAACAGCCGTACAGCTCGGGGATTAAGTCCCTGCAGACAGTTCTGCTGGGTCAGGAGCTGCAGAGGAGCCTCTTCAGTCCGCTGCCCCCCACCCAGGGCTCCCAGCGGCTGGAGAGGGAGGTCCCACCCGCTGGGCCGGCCGTGCTGAGAGAAGCCCCTGGTTCCGCCTGGTGCCCCTTTAAGCAGAACCGGGGGCTGCGCGTGCTCCCAGAGGCGCCGGGGTCTGGGGTCAGGGCATGGCGGGGCCGAGGTGCCTGGGGTCAGGGGTCAGAGGTCAGGGCATGGCGTGGGGGAGGTGCCTGTTCCCACGCTCAGCCCCGCTGGGCGGCTGACCCGCTCTGTCTTCCTGTCTCGGAAGGACGGCACCACGGCGCTGCTGAAGGCGGCCAACAAGGGCTACCACGCCGTCATCGAGGAGCTGCTCAAGTTCTCCCCCACCCTGGGCATTCTGAAGGTGAGAGATGTCCCCACCCTGGGCATTCTGAGGGTGAGACACGTCCCCACCCTGGGCATTCTGAAGGTGAGACACGCCCCCACCCTGGGCATTCTGAGGGTGAGACACGTCCCCACCCTGGGCATTCTGAAGGTGAGACATGTCCCCACCCTGGGCATTCTGAAGGTGAGAGATGTCCCCCACCCTGGGCATTCTGAAGGTGAGACATGTCCCACCCTGGGCATTCTGAAGGTGAGCCACGTCCCCCACCCTGGGCATTCTGAAGGTGAGCCACGCCCCCACCCTGGGCATTCTGAGGGTGAGAGATGTCGCCAACTGTGAAAGAAGGGGGTTGGGAACGAAGGAATCTGTTCTCAGATTGGCTCAGTGGTTGAGCGTCGACCAAGGAACCAGGAGGTCATGGTTTGATTCCCTGTCAGGGCACAGGCCCGGGTTGTGGGCTCTGTCCCCGGTGGGGGCATGCAGGAGGCAGCTGATCCATGATTCTCTCTCATCATGGATGTTTCTCTCCCTCTCCCTTCCTCTTTGCAATCAATTAAAAAAATATTTTTTAACTAATTTTTTTAATTGATTTCAGAGAGGAAGGAAGAGGGAGAGAGAGAGAGAAATACCCATGATGAAAGAGAATCATGGATCAGCTGCCTCCTGTAAGTGCCCGCACTGGGGACGGAGCCCACAACCTGGGCATGTGCCCTTGACCAGAATCAAATCAGGACCCCTCAGTTCCAGGCAGATGCTCTATCCACTGAGCAACACTGGCCAGGGCTATTTTTTTATTTAAGAAAAGAGCGTTGGCAGCACTTACTCGGACAGCAGCCGTGCACTGCGGACACGCTGTCAGGGTGCTGTGACAGAGGGGGCGTCGGGGGAGGAGGCTCCCACGGGCCGTCTCGTGGCTCGGCCGGGTCTGTGCTGCGGCTGAGTTGCTCCTGACGCAGCGTCTTTCCTCTCAGAACGGGACGTCGGCGCTCCACGCGGCCGTGCTCAGCGGGAACATCAAAACCGTCGCGCTGCTCCTGGAGGCAGGGGCAGACCCCGGCCTGAGGAACAAGGTAGGCCTTAGCCTCCCCAACCGGCACCTGTGCCGTGCGGCAGTGTCTGCCGTAGCCACGGCAGCACCTCTCTCTCCGCCCCTGTCACTCACCCTCTCCGCACGTCTGCCTGGGAACCGCAGGCAAGGAGGTCACTGGGTTGTGGGTGAGCAGCACCTCTGCCCCCGGAGAATTACACGAAGCATGTGTTTTCTATTGTTGTCGGAGAGGACGTGGGAGGGAGAGGCAGAGACAGAGAGAATCATCGACCAGCTGCCGCCTGCACTGGGGATCGAGCCCACAACCCGGGGGGCATGGGCCCCTGACTGGGACCTCGGGTTCATAGGTCGACGCTCAACCACGAGCCGCGCCGGACGGCTGGACCCAGAGAATTGCTCTAAAACCCTGTGTCCTCCGTGGGTTTCGGCTACCAAGGGTCAGGGTCAGGGAGGCAGTGGGGGAGGGGCGGCCGGGGGGAGAGCCAGTTCCGCGTGTCCTGTCGTCCGCCGGGTGCCTGGAAATGCCGGAGTCTGGCCGGTCCCGCCGCCCCGGAGGCCAGAAGGCCGGTGCCGAGCACTGCCGGCACCCCTGTCCCTTTTGTGCCGTGAGCGGGCTTCACCTCCATTTCAGAGCACGCCGTGGTTCTTACAATCCGGACTCTGGTTTACAGGCCGGCCACGTCTGGAGGTGGAAGTCGGCTGTGGTCATACTTCCCGTATTCAGCTTCTCCATAAGCTGTCCACGGGGCGGGGCGGGGCGGGGCAGGGCAGGGGGGGGGGCAGGAGCCTAGGACACGTCTGAGAAAGCACATTGCACTGCCCACTTTTGTCTTTTGTCCAAAGATTTTTAAGTTAATTCTTAGAGAGAGAAACATCAATGGCTGCCTTCCGTTTCTGCCCCGACAATGTGGAACCCACCACCCAGGTACGCGCCCCGCCTGGGAATCGAACCCGCCACCTTTTGGTGCCCAGGACGAAGCTGAGCCACACCGGCCAGGGCCCAACTGCTCCCTTTTGAAGGAGGGAGAGGGATGGTGAAAAGCTGTTTTTGTTTTGCATTTTCCTGCCTTTTGAATTTCTATCAGCATCTGCTACTGGGTCTGACTTCACTAATAGGGAAAACAAGCCAGGGTCCCTGGGGCACTGTGAACGGGAGCCGTGAGGAAGCACGACCAACAGCTGGCTGAGGGTCCCCTTCTCTCCACTCCGCCGGGGAACCATTCCTCGTTCCTACCCCTGACCGTGGGGGACAGCTTATCTCTGCTCTCTCTTCCCGAGAGGCCGAGACTCCGTCCCTGGGCTGGCCCGGCAGAGTGATGAAGCTGCTGTCTTATCTCTAGACCTTGGACGGGACGGCCTGAGGGAGTAGCCTGTGACTCGCCTTCAGGGCAGAATGGAGGTGGGGAGGGGGGTGCATTAGGCTCTTCACGTGGAAACTGAAAAGGCAGTTCCGGCTGTGCCTCCGGGGTCTCGGTGCAGGCGGTTGTGGGGGTTCCAGTGAGCATAGCACTCGAGAGCCGTGAACCTACGTGCGGGCTGCTCCGAGGGAGGTTCACGCGGCCCTGCGAGGGCACACACCAGTGTGTCTGGAGCACATACTAAGCACACGGGGTTTGCACTGAACACGGGAACACTCGACCAAGAAGCAGGGGCCCTGGCATCAGGAGGGAATCTGGTGAGAGGCATGCTGGGAAGAAAAGTCACCCTAACGAAGAAACAGCCCTCACCCGGGGCGTCTGTACATCCCAGAGAGACCTTTAGGCTGGGCACCAAGCAGAGTCCCGTGGGGTTTCCACAGGAAAGGAGCAGGTTGGGGCCAGAGAGGCAGGGGCTCCCCCTCTTTGGAGCCCCTGAAGCCGCCCCACCGGTGGGAATCGCTAACGCCCGTCTTACCTTCTCCCAGGCCAACCAGCTCCCGGCAGAACTCACCCAAAACGAGAGCATCTTGAGTCTCCTCGGAGGCGGGGGAGGGCGCAGGAGGAGCTACCTCAGCTGCATGTTTGACTGAGAGGAGAAGCCAGCCCCACCCGTGCACCCAGCCCTGCCTTCCAGCGGAGAGCGGTGAGGCCCTTCGGAGCACCCAGGTTCCCGGTGCACCCGGCCCTGCCTTCCCTCGGAGAGCGGCGTGGCTCTGGGAGCACCCAGGTTCTTGGTGCACCCGGCCCTGCCTTCCCGCGGAGAGCGGCGTGGCTCTGGGAGCACCCGGGTTCCCGGCCCGGAGGCTGTGCCGGTGCCGGAGGCACAGCTCGGGGCTCCCTCCTCCCACGGCTGCTCCCACGGCCGGCAGCCCCCTCCCGCCGGCCCCGCAGGGTCGTGGGCTCAGCAGAAACTCGTTCTAAGCTGGACTCGCTCGGGCCTCTCGGTTCAACCCTCATTGTTAAACCTCCGAAGAGCTGTAAGTAAGAAGACACAGAGGCGGAAAGCCACGCAGTGAACTCGTGTCCTCTAGCTTTCGTGTTTACATGTACGTGTGCTAGCGTTACATGGATGCATGCGTGTCATCCCTGTGTAAAATGTTTCTCCTACTCCGGGGCCACAGCCGTGGTCTCAGAGGCCTGACGTGTGAACTTGCTTGGTTAAGAAGTCAGAGGCCGGGGACAAAGCGTTCACGTGCGAGTCGACCCCGTCTTACTCCTGACACGTAAAAGCCATTTGTGCCCGGAGTCCGTATTTGTAGGAAGGGCCGGAGGCAAGTGGCAAATCCGGAAATTCAGAAAATTACAAACCACAGATGGGGGGGACTGTTTCTTTGAGCTTTTACGTGGGTCACTGTAAGGTTTGAGGCGCAGGAAACTGACCACCAAGACATAATAAAGGGAAGTTTATTCCCCAGTAATGAGCGGGACTCATCACGGAGGCAGAGAAGTCAGAATTGAAGGATCGGGGAGAGGAGAGGGACCAGCCGGGCTGCCTCCCCAGCTGGAGATGGAGAGAGCAGAGCAGCACGTGGAGGGTCTGGGGGGCCTTTTGAGGAGGAACAGGAAAGGGCTGGACCAGGGCGGGACAGGAAGGGGTGGGCTCCCGGGCACTTCGGCACGCGCTGATTGGTGGTTCAATGTCTTGGGGATGTCTGGCAGATGCAGTAATGTCATAACTCCGCCCACCAGTTGGGGTGGGGGGTGGGAGGATCTGTTATATTTTTGTGACTGTTTCCTGGGCCATTAACAGACTTGGTATCTGGAGCTCCCACATCACGCTGCTTGGCCCAGTGGCTTTGCGGTCCTTGGATGAAATGGGGTGCCTGAAGTACAACGCATTGCTCCGACTATAGCAGGTCTGGCAGTAATAAAAGCTGTTATTAGTAGGTAGTGAGTATTCCTCTATGCATGTTCTTGAGCTAACGGACCCCGAGGAGCAGCCCTGGGTTTTACTGGATTATTCCTCTGAGACCGGTGTCAGCATCTATACTCGGTGCACTCTCTCATCCGTGGTGTCTACATGCCGCGGTCGGTGCCTCCTCGCACAGACGCAGCTACCCTTCTCGCTGTAACCTACCGTGACGAACACGCGTGTTTCTGTGTCTTGGAAACACGTCTTTGGTTCTCTGGTTCCTGTTCTGCTCTGTGTCCAGCCAGTGTCATGTGTAAATACACGGTCACACGGAGGGAAATGTAACACCAGGAGGTTTTTTGTTTTTTTTTATAACCAACTTGCTGTGCTACCAAAAGCATTTTTGTTAAGTCGGTAAACAATGGAGTATAATTTTGAAATTAGAAGATATTTCTCTTAAAGTTTGTTATGATCAATAACACACCCAACAGATACTGGCTTATTCTGATCCTTCTCACAAGCAAAGCCAGTAATGAGCAACCCCACAGCCTGCCGTCTCACGTAGGACAGAAACTCAGAAAGCTTCATCTGGATTGCTGAGCCCCGAAGATTAATATTCTAGTAGCTGCAAAGCAGCACCAGTTTCCTTACTGACTTTCTTCCACTCGCCAAAGTTGTGCAATTACACGCTTCCCCGCACGGGAATTTCATAAAGCAATATTTATTTGGAAGGGGAAAACAATGTGGCCTTAGATTTTTAATATTTTTTGCCTTAGTTAGAGCCCTTAAGCCAAAAACAGTTGTTCATCACTGACCTAAATCAAAAGTTTTATGGGGGCTGATTACAAATTTCCAAAAGACAAAAATGCAATGAAGTCACAAACTTAATGTTGGGTTTTTTTCCACTAAGACATGTTTTCCTTGGCCTATTTATTAAATCGTTTTATGTGGATAAAGCTCTTGATCAATGTCAGGGTCATTAAGATGAATCTAGTAGCATTAACAATAGTTAAGGGAGGCCTCTAACTGTAGGCAAGAGGTCTCTAGTTTAGAAGGCTCACACGTGGTCTAGATGAGGTTATATTACCCACGGCAGGGATTACGATTCTCTAAACCAGTGTTTCCCAAAGTGTGGTACGCGCACCCCAGGGGCACGGGAAGAGTTTGGTGGGGGTACACCTTGCACCGGAGTTTGGTGGGGACAGGCACTGCACCGTGCTTAGCTGCGCCTAATTCTACGTTCTCATGAGTCAAGTCAAGACAGTCTTGTGAGATGTGAGATGGTCCGGTGTGCAAATAAATGTTATTTATAATATAACTTTTATTTATATTTTATTATGAATAATTTTATTTTTCATTTATTATTATTTTGTGTATGTACCCAAAAAATAAAAATAAATATATTTTGATTGTTATTAAAATACATCCTTTTTTTTATGAGGGGTACTCAGCGTTATGAAAATTATAGAAGGGGTGCACATATGTCACCCAAGACTGAAAAAAAACCCACTGGTCTGTTATTTAAAGTTAAATTGCCCCAAGCCTGCAACCTGGGCATGTGCCCTGACTGGGAATCAAACTCTGATCTCCTGGTTCATAGGTTGATAACAGGCAAATGGATTACTTTTCATTGAATTTACTGGGTGACATCCTATATAGTAATAAATAGGTAATATGCAAATTACCTATTCATAATTTTTGCAAATATGCAAAATATGCAAATTGTCTATTTGTAATTTTGAGGGTCAAAATATTGACCCTCATACCCTCACAAGATGGCTGCCTATGACCAGGCCAGCAGAGGAGTTAGTGAGGGACGAACAAACAACTGAACAAGCAGGCTGTGTGGGGTGACCAGGCCAGCAGGAGGAGCAGTTAGGGGTGACCAGGCCAGTGTGTGGGGGGGTGTAGTTGGGGGCAACCAGGCCAGCCAGTTGGGGGGACAGTTGGGGCAATTAGGCTGGCAGAGAGGGGCAACCAGGCTGGCAATGGGGGCAGTGGGGTCGACCAGGCAGGCAGGTGAGTGAGTAGGAGCCAGTGGTCCAGGATTATGAGAGGGATGTTTGATGGCCTGTTTAGGCCTGATTCCTGGGATTGGGCCTAGACCGGCAGTCGGACATCCCCCAAGGGGGATTTCGGATTGGAGAGGGTGCAGGCTGGGCTGAGGGGACCACCACCCCCCATGTATGAATTTTGTGCACCAGGCCTCTAGTTGGTTAATAAAATAATATAGATTTCAGGTGTGCACTAAATTTTTTTAGGTTAAATTGCATTTATTTGCACACAGGTAGATGGTTCTTGTTTTATGTTCATCTAACTCACAGTTCATTGAGCTCTTAGAACTGGCAATTCCTACTTGAGGCATTTGCTTAATTCAACCACAGGAGTTTTCCATATGTCCATTTGTTTGATGAACTATTCCTGATTATAATTCAAAATAAAGTTCATAGACTATCCAGTTTGCCTTTGCTGCTTTTCCCTGTGTGTGTGTTTTATTCCGAAGTTATTTCTGTGATTTTTAATAAAATGGAATTTTAGAAATAATGACTCAGCTCTGTAAGCTCCCTGTTCTTTATAGACCTACGATTTCATTATTTCTGCTGTGGATGATTTTTGTCCTGGCGCCAGGAGGCTTTTTATTCAGACAAAAATCCCCAGGAGAGGCACAGAAGACACTGCCAATGGAAACTCCTCGTTGTTTTGCTGCGTTGAGTGTGGGAAGTCGGGAGAGAAAGGTGCAGCATGGAGGCAGTACGGGTGAGAGTAGGCATGTTTTTCAAAACGGATGGAGGCAGAGCTAAGGAATAGTTGATTAATTGAACATGGAGAGTGAGGGGGAAAGGAGAGCTGGGAATTTTACTAAGTATGTCAGGAGACCCTAAGACAGCCGTGGGCAAACTATGGCCCGCGGGCCGGATCCGGCCTGTTCGGCTGTTCTGTCCGGCCCTCGGAGCCAAAAGAGCAGAGAGTTCTCTTGCTCTCCCCTCCGCTCCTTCACCAGCAGCCCAAGATGAGAGTGCTAGCATGGTCAGGTTGCTTTTGTTCCGGCCCTCCGGTCCAGTTTAAGAACCCATTGTGGCGCTCGAGTCAAAAAGTTTGCCCACCCCTGCCCTAAGACCACCCCCCCCCCATTTTGCTGATTGGCAGGGAGGACCCTGAGAGTTCACCCTGTGGTCACACTCGTGGCAGAGAGGACAGCAAAGGGGAAGGAAAGTGGGGTGACGACAGGAAGCAGTGCAGGCCTCCGAGTCCTCTCCCTGGGAGTCACTGGACGAGCTTGCTTGCTCTCGCCATGAGTTGTGACAACATCACCAAGTGCTGTCCCCGGGGGAACCACCAGAGACTCCCCCAGGCTTTTCGCTAAGAACTGGTCTCAGGCACCCTCTGCCTGGCATTCGCCAAAATCCCAGACTGCCAGGCATTCAGCACAGACCACATTGCTTGTAAATAGTTGGGGCTCAGTGAGCCTTTACCATTCAGGGGAAGTTTGACAGCTGATAGCTGACCTCCTGGCAAGAATCTCTAAGGCAGGGGTCAGCAAACTGCGGCTCTCGAGCCACATGCGGCTTGCGGGCTGCGCTTTGCCGCTCTGTTGACTAATGAGTTTGCCGACCACTGCTGTAAGGCATTACCCAGAAGTTTTAACTTCAGGTTAAAGACATTAGTACATTATTAAAATGTTTTTTAAATGTTTTCCCCTAAGGCAGTGGTCTGCAAACTCATTAGTCAACAGAGCGGGAATCCAGGTTTGCTGTGTTAACGCTTCTCCACACGCGAGATTTCATGGTGCACACGGTGTCAGTAACTGTGGGAGGACATAGGGAAGACAGCTGAGTTCGGGGACACAGAGAGAGAGAGCTCTCAACAAGTTCAGCTGAAGAACGAGTGAAAACAGGCTCCAGAGGGCAGCTGTACGCAGCAGCTGATGTTTAGAACGAGGGTCACTGGTTTGGGGCCTGGCCGCTGTAGAAGTGATGGGATGAGAGGTGGACTCTCCGGAGAGAGCAAGACTCAGGAGGAACTTTGGAACAAAAAAGGAAGTTAGCAGGAACAACATGAAATGGACAGCAGGTGTGGCTCGGTGGTTGAGGGTCGACCTATGAACCAGGAGGTCACAGTTCAGTTCCCAGTCAGGGCACATGCCCAGGTTGCAGGCTCCATCCCCAGTGTGGAGCGTGCAAGAGGCAGCCAATCGATGATTCTCATCATCGACGTTTCTCTCTCTCCCTTCCTATTTGAAATCAATAAAAACACATTTTTGTAAATGTTGTCTTGAAATGATTGTAGCTGTGACGGGTAGAACTGTACTTGAGAAGCCACTCCTAGCACTTCCGAGGCATGGCTGGCAGCGGGCGGAACGCATCCCCCCTCTGCTCTGTCCCGAGAAAGGGAGGCCTTGGTGCAAGGCCTGTGTGGTGCCCTGGAGAGGGGCCTGTGAGTTCATGTTGTAGACCTTCCTGGCGACACGAGAGAGCACGTGTCCATCGTGGGTCGGTGGGTGTCGATGGCGGTGCAGTGCGTGGAAGCCCGTGGAAGCCCGTGGAGGGGAGCTGGGCTTTGAAGCCGCTGCCCCACCCCTGCCTGTGCTTCAACATATGGAGAGAAACAACAAGCACGCCAACGACGAGTTAGACGCTCTCTCAGCAGAATCGGAATGCTTGATCCCCCATTCCTCCCGCTGACAGCCAGAGAAATCTCACCTGTTGAGCCGACCAAACACCAGCAGGACAAACTGACTACCACACTTCGCCCTCAGCTGAATAATCTGTGTATTCGTGGAAAGGCAATACTCTAAGGTAATTTTAAACGACGGGTGAGGTCGTGTTTTAACAAGCAAAGGACGTTATGCAAGGCCTTCTGCTCCCGCATCAGCTTCCTCAGAAAGTGACTCTCCGTCTTAGGCCTCTCCCCAACCCCCACCCCTCACTGGGTTTAAGCCTCTTATTTTTAAGGAGGGAAATGCTCTTCTCCCCACTTCCCGCAGAGTGGCGAGTGGCCATGGCCATCCTCAGCCCCAGGCGCTTTATGTGCCCGCCAGCTCTGCCAGGTTCAGTGACCCTGAGGGGGCGGTGAAGGACGGAGAAAAGACAGACAAGAGAAGAGAGCTGGGTCTGGGTGGGACGCTGCTCCCTCACGGAGAGGCAGTGCCACAGACCACAAGCCGAACCTTTATTTTATAGCCGATGCCACGGGGCAAAGTAAGGGCGTGGTCAGGATGGTTACAGCATTCTGTGGGTTTCAGCATTCTTCTCAATTACATGCACCTGATCAGGCTTTGTTTACCTGCAGCCTCTATCCCTCAGGCACGTGGGGCCACGTGTTTGGACCACAGGGTCACGCTGACAACCACAGCTGGTGGCTGTCACTGTGCCAGGAGGCTCTGCCCCCCAGGCTGGGGCTTGCACCCCCCTCAGTCCGAGGCCTGAGCATGTCCAAACGCTGCAGCCGCGCCCACACCGCACTCGGACTGCGAAGAGCCTTAGGGAAGGCGTCAGTTTACAGAGGCGGACTCCCTCTTTTAGGAAAGGTGAGACCAAAACCACCACCCCACCTCCCGCAAAGGAAATCGTGTCCCCAACGGAGCCTCCAAGGAACGGTGGCGGTCAGCATTGTGGAACACTGACCGCCCCGTCTGGAGCCATCCACACGCTCGTGGCATCGTCCCTGCGTGGCAGTTCCCCACCTCCCGGGACTGGATTAGTCACCAAGTCGAGGTCCCTCACGAGCCCCAATGATGTCACTGTTTGTTTGCCCAACAACGCCCCATTTCTGAGTCAGAACCACTGGCACAAAGTCATGAATTGTGGCTATTTTCAGCGAAGATGTCAGTGAACTTTGGCTTGCTTCCGGGTGGAGTTGTAAACGTCTATTGCAGCCCTGGCCATGCTCTCAGAGGTTAGCAGCCGTGGGCAAACTACTGCCTGCGGAGCTGAAAGGGTGGAGGGTTCTCTTGCTCTGCCCTCCGCTCCTTCACCAGCAGCCCAAGAGGAGAGTGCCAGCATGGTCAGGTTGCTTTTGTTACCGCCCTCCGGTCCAGTTTGTGGCCCTCGAGTCAAAAGTTTGCCCACCCCTGGGTTAGAGCATCAGCCCTAGCACAGAAGGGCTCACTTCCCCATCATGGCACGTACCTGGGTTGCAGGCTCAATCCGAGCTCTCGTCCAGGTGCATGTACCGTGTTTCCCCAAAAGTAAGATATCCTCCGAAAATAAGATCTACTTCATGGAAACATAATACATCCCCTGAAAATAAGACCTAGTGCATCTTTGGGAGCAAAAATTAATATAAGACACTGTCTTATTTTCGGGGAAAGAGGGTAGGAGGTAACCAATAGGTGTGCTTTCTCACATTGATATTCCTTTCCCTCTCTCTTATCTCGCTTCCCCTCCCTTCCACTTTCTCTAAAAATCAATGGGAAGCATATCCTTGGGTAAGGATTAACAAAAAAATATTAGTAATAAAGCATATTGCTAAATTAAAAAAACAAACAAACCACAAAATGTGTACTGTATGCCTCCACCTGCTTAAAAGTCCATCCTATATAATAAAAGGCTAATATGCAGATCAACTGAACAGTAGAACAACCGGTGGCTAAGATGTGCACTGACCACTGCCCCCTGGTGGTCAGTGCACTCCCACAGGGAGAGCGCCGTTCAACCAGAAGCCGGGGTCACGGCTGGTGAGCGCAGCAGTGGTGGTGGGAGCCTCTCCCTCCTCTGCAGCAGCCCTAAGGATGTCCCACTGACAGCTTAGGCCCACTTCCCCCATTAGTCCGACATCCCCCGAGGGCTCCTGGGCTGCAAAAGGGTGCAGACCGGGCTGAGGGTACCCCTCCCCCCGTGCATGAATTTCGTGCACCGGGCCTCTAGTATATTATTGTTACATAAATGTCTTCAAATACATAGAACTTTTCCAGAGGATGTTTTTGCACATTTATAAAGATGCATATGTCTAATAATTTCATTTCCCTTGTTTTGTCCTTTGTTATTATACAATCGTTGTTGAATTGTGTATATAATCATAGAGGCATTACTATTTAAACAAACAAGCAAAGAGTCTCTCTTAGGGTCTTAAAGTGAACACGATTTTCATAGAAGGATAAATACACCGCAATGTGACACAGATTACCCATGACGGTAGAATTATAGATGATGTTTCTGTTCTTGTCTCCCAATTTTCGTGTATTTTCAAAGTTTCTACCATACGCATGCATGGGTTGCTTTGTTATGGGGCAGGGGAGGGAGGGTGTAACTTAGGAATAGGAGAGCTTATTTTTAAAATATACACCAGGCTTTTGGGCATTGTTGAAGTTGTAGGAAAGACAGACCAGAAAAAAAGAAAACCAAAACCCTGTATATATGGTAAAAAGATCTTTGTTTCTGTTTTAAGACGGGCGGACATACTAGTAATTCGTGGGGCATCAGAATTTCTGCCCTTCCCGGAAATGTTGTGTTTGCAGCGTGGAACTTCCTTTACTCACGTCTACTAATTTGTAAAGGGCTTTGCTGTTGTTTCCACAAGGACTTTGCTGAAGCTGGGAGGCTAACCAGCCCTCCAGGCCTGGGGAAGCGACAGCTGCAGCCTTTGGGGTGTGTCCTGAGGCCTGGAGGCCTTCCCCAGGGCTTCCAATGCCATGCGGGCGTGACCAGGGTGGAGCCCCATCAGCATCTCTATCAGGCTCCCAGCTAACCTGCTGACACGCTGGCTCAGTGCCACATCTGAGCACATCTGCATAAAGCAAACTGCTCTGTCATCGCGGACCCCCCCCCCCCCCAGCGGAGGTCACAGGGGTCACGGGGAAGGTTAAGGGCGGCAGGTCCAGAGGGAACCCCTGTAGACCCAGTGCCTGGCAGCCAGGCCCGGACCCCTGGGGCTGAGGAGGTAGGGAGGCCCTGTGTGTGCAGGGAGGGGAATGGCACTATTCATTGCTACAGATGGGTATTTATTTGGTCTTTTCATTGTGAATTTGAGTCCGCTGTGGGGAAAAGAGAGCCTTACCTCCATCTCTGTAACTTCGAAGTGGAAATTACTGATGCCTGTGCTCGGGAGTGCTCTCAACAATTGAAATCCGAGGGGCCATGTTATCAGAAATGCATGGAATAAACGTAAGTGCACGCCCAAAAAAGATGAAAATATATAATAATAAGAGGCATGTTAACAAAACGAGAGAGAGAGAGAGAGAGAGAGAGAGAGGAGAGAGAGAGAGAGAGAGAGAGAGAGAGAGAGAGAGAGAGAGAGAGGGCGCCTCTTCATCGTTGTCTTCGTGACTGCACCTGGAACTCAGAAAAGGATGGGGTCCCACCCGCCGGGGAACCGGGGTCGGGGTCTCTGCGCGCCCCGCGCCGCCAGCAGAGGGCGCGGCCCAGCGCTCCGGGGACGCGGCGGAGCTGGAAGGCGGACCCGGGGACCAGCGGCCGCGCCCGCCCTGGGCGCTGGGGCCGGGACGCCCTCCGGTGACAGATTCCGTTCGGGGCCGGGTTTGGGGCAGAGCCCGCTCGGACCTGGAACGAGCTCCCGTTCCGCTGCCGCGGGGCCTTCCTCTGGACACCGGCTCCGGACCTCCCGCGGGCTCACACCTTCCCGCCCACCGTCTTCAACCACAGACAAAGGCAGAAAGGGAGACATGGACGTAAAGCGGGGAAACCACGCGCTGCTGACACGACTCCGGGGACTCTGCCAGCGGATCCCAGAGGCGAGCTGCCCGGCGGGCTCAGAGGTCAGAGCTGCCCGGCGGGCTCAGTGGTCAGAGCTGCCCGGCGGGCCCAGTGGTCAGAGCTGCCAGGCGGGCTCAGTGGTCAGAGCTGCCCGGCGGGCTCAGAGGTCAGAGCTGCCCGGCGGGCTCAGTGGTCGGAGCTGCCCGGCGGGCTCAGAGGTCAGAGCTGCCCGGCGGGCCCAGTGGTCAGAGCTGCCCGGCGGGCTCAGTGGTCAGAGCTGCCCGGCGGGCTCAGTGGTCAGAGCTGCCCGGCGGGCTCAGTGGTCAGAGCTGCCCGGCGGGCTCAGAGGTCGGAGCTGCCCGGCGGGCTCAGTGGTCGGAGCTGCCCGGCGGGCTCAGAGGTCAGAGCTGCCCGGCGGGCTCAGAGGTCAGAGCTGCCCGGCGGGCTCAGTGGTCAGAGCTGCCCGGCGGGCTCAGTGGTCAGAGCTGCCCGGCGGGCTCAGAGGTCGGAGCTGCCCGGCGGGCTCAGTGGTCGGAGCTGCCCGGCGGGCTCAGAGGTCAGAGCTGCCCGGCGGGCTCAGAGGTCAGAGCTGCCCGGCGGGCTCAGAGGTCAGAGCTGCCCGGCGGGCCCAGTGGTCAGAGCTGCCCGGCGGGCTCAGTGGTCAGAGCTGCCCGGCGGGCTCAGTGGTCAGAGCTGCCCGGCGGGCTCAGTGGTCAGAGCTGCCCGGCGGGCCCAGTGGTCAGAGCTGCCCGGCGGGCCCAGTGGTCAGAGCTGCCCGGCGGGCTCAGTGGTCGGAGCTGCCCGGCGGGCTCAGAGGTCGGAGCTGCCCGGCGGGCTCAGTGGTCAGAGCTGCCCGGCGGGCTCAGAGGTCAGAGCTGCCGGGCGGCGGGCTTAGAGGTCAGAGCTGCCCGGCGGGCTCAGTGGTCAGAGCTGCCCGGCGGCGGGCTTAGAGGTCAGAGCTGCCCGGCGGGCTCAGTGGTCAGAGCTGCCCGGCGGGCTCAGAGGTCAGAGCTGCCCGGCGGGCTCAGTGGTCAGAGCTGCCCGGCGGGCTCAGTGGTCAGAGCTGCCCGGCGGGCTCAGTGGTCAGAGCTGCCCGGCGGGCTCAGAGGTCAGAGCTGCCCGGCGGGCTCAGTGGTCAGAGCTGCCCGGCGGGCTCAGTGGTCAGAGCTGCCCGGCGGGCTCAGAGGTCAGAGCTGCCCGGCGGCGGGCTCAGTGGTCAGAGCTGCCCGGCGGGCTCAGAGGTCAGAGCTGCCCGGCGGCGGGCTCAGTGGTCGGAGCTGCCCGGCGGGCTCAGAGGTCAGAGCTGCCCGGCGGGCTCAGAGGTCAGAGCTGCCCGGCGGGCTCAGTGGTCAGAGCTGCCCGGCGGGCTCAGTGGTCAGAGCTGCCCGGCGGGCTCAGAGGTCAGAGCTGCCGGGCGGCGGGCTTAGAGGTCAGAGCTGCCCGGCGGGCTCAGTGGTCAGAGCTGCCCGGCGGCGGGCTTAGAGGTCAGAGCTGCCCGGCGGGCTCAGTGGTCAGAGCTGCCCGGCGGGCTCAGAGGTCAGAGCTGCCCGGCGGGCTCAGTGGTCAGAGCTGCCCGGCGGGCTCAGTGGTCAGAGCTGCCCGGCGGGCTCAGTGGTCAGAGCTGCCCGGCGGGCTCAGAGGTCAGAGCTGCCCGGCGGGCTCAGTGGTCAGAGCTGCCCGGCGGGCTCAGTGGTCAGAGCTGCCCGGCGGGCTCAGAGGTCAGAGCTGCCCGGCGGCGGGCTCAGTGGTCAGAGCTGCCCGGCGGGCTCAGAGGTCAGAGCTGCCCGGCGGCGGGCTCAGTGGTCGGAGCTGCCCGGCGGGCTCAGAGGTCAGAGCTGCCCGGCGGGCTCAGAGGTCAGAGCTGCCCGGCGGGCTCAGTGGTCAGAGCTGCCCGGCGGGCTCAGTGGTCAGAGCTGCCCGGTGGGCTCAGAGGTCAGAGCTGCCCGGCGGGCTCAGTGGTCAGAGCTGCCCGGCGGGCCCAGTGGTCAGAGCCCCGCCCACACGCCAGGCCGCGAGTCCAGCCCCTGGTCCGGCACGGGCAGGAGTCGGCCACCGGGGGCGTGCGTGAGTGGAACCACAAATCCGCGTTCCCCTCTCCCTCTGAAACCCATCGATCAGCAGATAGGCAAAGTAAGAAGAAAAGCCCAGAAGTTGAGCCGACCTAGTGCGGGAGGCCTCGGCCCCGCTCCGCCCCAGCCGGAGGGCGCGGACAGGTGCGGAGCTGGGACCCCGGAGGCCGCGGTGGCCGGGTCAGGCCCGCCCCGCCCCGCCCCGCCCCGCCCCGGGCTGTGGCCCCGCCCCGCCCCGCCCCGCCCGCCCCGCCCGCCCCGGGCTGTGGCCCCGCCCCCGCATCTAGGCCCCACCCGCCCCGGCTGTGGCCCCGCCCCGCATCTAGGCCCCGCCCTGTGGTCCCGCCCCCTCCGTAGCCCCGCCCCCGAACGTCCCCCTGGCCAAGCGGCGGCGGCCCCTCCCGGAAGGGGGCGGGCCTGACGACGCCTCTTCCTTCCTGACCTGCGCGCGCAGCCCGGCGCTGGGTCCGGCTTGACAAGTGCTGCTTTCTGCGCCCGCGGAGCCGGGACTGGGTTCTGAGGAGCCGGGCCGAGCCCAGCCGAACCGAGCCGAGCCGAGCCGAACCTCCGAAGCCCGCGGCATGAGTGCGCGCGGCCCGGCCCTGGGCCTCCTGCTGCCGCTGCTGCTGCTGCTGTGCCCGGCGGCGCCGGTGAGCGGCCGGGACGGGGCTGCGGCGGCGGGCGGCGCGGCGGGGCCGGGGGCGGCGGGGCCGGGAGGCGGCGGGCCCGGGGTCCCGGGTCCGGAGGCGGCGGCCCGGGGGAGCTGCGCCAACGGCGGGGCCTCTGGGGAGCCTCCCGGCCCCGGGGGGGAAGAGGGCGGCTCGGGAGCCACGGTCCGGCCTGTTGGGCGCCCATTCCGCGGAGGCCCCTCGGATCTGGGCGGAGGGTGTGGGGAGGAGGAGGGAAGTGGGAGCCGGACGGGCGCCGGGAGCCTGACTTTGTGTCCTCAATCCGGCCGCGCTCCAGCTCTTTCCATCGGCTCAGAGCTCCCTCCAGGCTGGGTGCCCCCCTCCTCCCCCGAGGACGAGGCTGAGGCGTGAGCAGGTGTGAGGGGAGGAAAAGGTTTGCAGGAGGGGGAAGATAGGGAGGAAGATAAGGGGGAAGATAAGGGAGGAAGGTAGAAGGGAAGGGAAGGGAAGGGAAGGGAAGGGAAGGGAAGGCGTGAGGGAAGCTCACCTAGCTCGGTTGGCACCGCTGCACGTACCTGACAGGAGTCGGCTCCGTCTCCTAAGGGGGCAAGTTGCCTCTTACCAACCCTTCTCACGTCTTTGGAAGCTGAGTCCCAGGGGCCATCCGACTCCCCTGGCGGCAGGACCCGTGGCCCCAGGACCCAGTGGCCCCAGGACCCCGGGGTCCCAGGGTGGGCTGATTGCCCTGGGTCAGGCTGCCTGGGCAGGAGTGCCTCGCTGCTGTGCGTGTATCTAAGTTTCCTCTTTGAAAACCGGGAGACAGAGAGGGTGTCCAAGGATCCAGTGCTGGTTAAACCGGATCAGGAAGAACGAGGGACCTCGGGGTCCTGTGCCCTTGTGCCCGCCATAGGGGTGGCAGTGGGGTAATAAGGCGCACCGCAGGGCAGGGAGACGGGTTTTTCCGGGACCGGGAAACCTCTTCTTCCCTCTGTGCAGCCACCAGGAGGGGGTCAGAGACGCCGACCCAGGAGGGGTCCCGAGCCAGAGGGGCGCTGGCTCCCTCCTGGGTGTGTGTATGGGGGTCCCGGCCGCCTGGGCGTGGGTGTCGGGTGGGAGGAGAAGCCAAGGAAAGCAGGTTTCGGAAGGCAGTGAGCGGGTACCACTCACTAGCACTGGCTCTGGGCACATTCCTCTTTCAAGCCTCAGTTTTTTCCTGAAGATACACAGTGACTACCTCAGAGGACTCCTCACGTCGTTAAGTAGCACGATACAGGAGATACCTCATCGTTTTAGTAAAAACTCAAGAGATAGCAGCAGTGGTGCCCTAAAGGGCAGCTGTCCAGTGTCCCCCGAGTTTTAGTCAGGATCTCATAGTTTCCCAGGGTCCACTGAACAGTGCAATCACTTTACCTGGAGGGGATACCCAGGCTGCTGGCCAGAGGTCCTCCTAGGACTTTGGGGGTAGGTCAGAGGTCGGTCACGAGTCTCTTGCAAAATGCCTGGAAGCCTGGGGCAGGTCTGTGAAGCGTAACTGGAAAAACTCCTATTGTGATTTCATAGATCAGCTCCCTCTTGTCTGTGGAGGCTCGCGGGACACCTGAGCAGGTGGGGTGGGGCGGGGACAGACGGCTGTCTTCAGATTCTTACCTCTGGCAGCAGCTCGTCTGGGCTCCGTCTGAGCACTGGTAGCGTTCTGTCACCGACGTACAGACTAGCTGTCCCCTGATGACCCCAAACACATTTTGAAGGGGTTTTCCAATTTAAAATTTTTACAGATGATGAAATGACATTACTAGACTGAATGGTTTTTTAAAATCCTTGTAGTCATCCAAGTAATGTGTACAGTTTTGAGAAATAGGTTTATCCTGACTATTTTTTATAAGCTTTTTCCTGAGGAACTTGGAGCACGGCGAGGCCTGGGTGGGAAGTAGGCCGTTAAGACGGCTTTTCCTGAGGTTGGGAATGGTTACGATCTTGAAGAAGAACCACCGGGAAGTGGGGTGAGCGTGGGTGCTCTGTCCCGGTCTCTGCTCGGGTTGCTGCTGAGGCAGAAACTCTGCTGCCATCGGCACTCGGGACGTAGGCCTCTTCGGCCAGTGGGCAGAGGAACGCCCGCTGAATAGGTCTTTGTGCTCCTCGAGTTGGTCATGCCACCCAGAACAAAGGGCCCTCTGCCCGTGGAGACAGCGGGCCCTCGCTGTCTACCCCTCCGGGGTGGCCCTGCCTCCTAAAAGGGAGGCTTCTCGGGGAGTTTTAAGGGTGACGCCTTACCCACTGCGGAAGCCTGGGTCAGACCCTCTCCCATCCGACCTCAGTGCCCTTTCCCCCTCGTACCCACAGCTCTGTCCAGCCAAATACACGACTTGCTGTCAAAGCCCCGTCGGTCTTCCCAGGCCAGTCCAAATGCCCCGTCTTCCTGGCCTTCCTTTCCCGTGCCCCCAGCTGGGAAGCCTCCCTTCGAAAGTTCAAAAGACGTGGCTGGGGCCTTGCCTCTTCCCCTTCCCAGGAGTGGTCTTGGGCCAGCAGGGATCCCCGCAGCCTCTGTTCCCTCCTCTGTCAAATCGGACTGGCAGCTGTCCCCGCTGTTCGGGTGCTTGGGGGAGAGAGGACTAGTGCTTGAATTGAACTAGAGGGTCGCAGGCTCCTCGAGGGCAAGAACTGTATTTTGCCATCTCCGATGTGGCCAGGACGCTTGTCCGTGTCTCAGTCACCAAATCCCCAGGCTCTCGTGGGTTCAGGGGGCGGAGGAGCGGGGTGAAGGGGCGGGGGCGGGGGGGGTTGGTTCCGAGGCTGGTGGAGAAACGACCTGGATTTGTCCTTGGTGTCTTCGTTCTCCATCACCACTCACCAGCTGTGGCCACGCAGGCTTTCCTATGTTTGGACTGTGCCTCTTCTTCCCAGCCTTTGGAATGTTTGCTTTGGCTAGGAAACTCTAAAAGGTACGCAAACCAACAAAACACGCGCTGCTGCAAGTGTGCAGTTGGGGAATTTGAGAGGGAAACTTGAAAAGGTGTCCTTTATCTTAGGACTTGCCCTCATGCCACAGAGGAACTCTAGTTATTGTCTTGCACTAATTTTATAAATGAGAAGTGTTTGCTGTGGACACAGGGAAGGGAACAAAAGTAGATCCAAGGAGTGAACGATGCAGAGAGCCTTCTATACACCCAAGTGCTGGTGATGTTAGAGCTTCTATGCTTATTCATATGTCTTATTCATAGCTGGCAGGAAGAAGAGAAATACAGGGAAAATCCCAATGCAAAGGGCGCTTAGTAAAGGCAGGAAGAAAATGCCCGGGCGCTAGCTGACCTGTGCCGGGTCACTTACCAGGTGGACCAGAGGAAAGCTGAGGAAACAGGGGAGGTTACCTCGTTGTGCTAAAAGGGGGACTTCATGGTACCTAACTGTCCTCAGTGAAGCCGTCGGAAAAGAACATTCCGTTGGTAAGGACTAAAGAAAGAAGAGCCACCTAGGTTTTGCCCAGCACTCCCATGGCTGGGGCTCGTCCGATCTGGTTTTGATCTCGCAGAACACCTTTTGGAAAAGAGCAGTGTTTCCCGTTTTGCAAACGTGGAAACTTTGTCCCCAGGTCACACCCCTCGTAGGTGGAGGCTGGGCCTTGCGCCTCGTCCCCTGACTCCCGTGCGCCATGCAGGTTCCGAACGGTGCCCTTGGTTTACGTAGAGCTAGCGAGCTAAGTTGAGTGTGTGTTCAGCAAATGCTCTGCATGGCCAATAAGGCCTTAGCTGTGGTTTCTCCAAAAGCCAGGGCTAAGTCGGGGGTGGTTCAGCTGCCACACTGTGTGAATATCCTGTCGGAGACAGTGTGCACCCATCCACTCCCAGTTTCATGTTGGTCTTTTGACTTGGATTGTTTTTCACACCGTGGGTGCTGGCGCTCAGCAGTGTTTAATGGTGTTGCTAGGGGTGTGGTCATGGGTGAGTGAGTCACTTAAACTGCCAACTACTTTATCCACGCAGTGACGAGAGCTGCGTCCATCTAAGTGCAGATGTGTGACGCACACACCCATCTACAGGTGAGCCTGGTGCTCACCCAAATTGCTCTTTTTTTTTGTGGACGTGTTCACCCCAAGTTGCTGTAAAACAGACTTCCAGAGATTTCCATCGATAGAAGTCAGACCAGATAAGCCTCCATGCCAGTGTCCTGCCATATTTGTGTGGTCCCCTCGCTGGGGCTGGGTGTGACTCCAGGTTCTGCCTCGAGCTCTGCCCGTTCAGGACAGGGCAGAAGGAAGGGACCCAGGCCTGCGCTGCACCTGCCTGAGGTGGAGGAGAGTCACTTGTACTGAGAGAGTGACATGAGCTGACGCTGCGTAGCGATGTACCTAAAAAGATGTAAATGGCACTCAGGTGGCCGCGTTGATGTAGAAGGAGGGACACCGTGTAAGATTGTAGCGGGTGGACGGCCCATCTGGCACACTGTCACAAGCTCCTCATACATCTTATGCACGCATGGACTGGCGTTCTGAACATACAGCAGCTGGGGGTGGGATGGGGGATAGGATGGAGGAGGCTTAAATTGGTGCTTAAACTCTCCATTCTCAGCACTGGTTTCCTCACTGATGAGCCATGTGGCCTCAGAGATTCTTACCTGTGAAAAGCTACAACACTGCTCCAGGGGCGGGGAGGGTCCTGAAAAATAAACAAGGAAGAAATTACGTGACCTGATTGACGTTTGGTAAGCGTTTGAATATGAGTTACTTCATACTTCATTCTTCAGGATTTATAAAAATATATTTTTTAATTGATTTCAGAGAGGAGAGAAGGGGAGAAGGAGAGAGAGAAACAGCAATGATGAGAGTGAATTAGGGATCAACTGCCTCCTGCACGCCCCCTACTGGGGATCAAGCCCACAACGTGGGCCTGTGCCCTGACTAGGAATCGAACTGTGGCCTCCTGGTTCCTAGGTGGACACTCACCCATGAAGCCACGCCCCAGGAGAGGAGGGCAGCAGGCCTCTCTAAGGTTGCTGGTGTTCCGAGCTCCTCCATGTGGGAAGATGCTTTCATACAGCTTCCCACTGAGTCCATTCAGCAAGTTGCTGTAGTTGCTGACATATCTTTGGCCTTTCCTAAACTATTCTTGTTATTTTTAAATATGTTTCTGTTGTTGTTGTTTTTTTAGAGAAAGAGGAAGGGAGAGGAAGAGAGATAGAAACATCAGTGATGAGAGAGAATCAATGACTGGCTGCCTCGTGCTCGCCTCTACTGGGGATCGAGCCCCCAACCAGACCGGAGCTCCAATGGTCACGTGCCCTTCTGGCTCCGTTGGGCCTGTGCCATCTGTGAAATGGGAGTAATAATAGCCGCTCCCTCCGCAGCTCATTGTGAGGATTCCAAAGAGCCTGGCGTTTTATTATCCTCAGGCCTCCGGAACCCCTCTGCTGAGGTCCCAAAGGCCGGGAGACGCTAGTGATAAATCCTTTGTTTGTTCAGCGCTTTCACGTTTACCAAGCACTTTCAGTGTATTCCCTCACCTCGCGCCAGCCCTGTGAGGTGAGCAGTGGTGTGACCACACTCAGGCAGGAAGCTCGCTCTAACCCCTCCCCTCCCCTCCTCTCCCTCCCCTTCCCTGTCCTCTCCCCTGATGGTGAAATCTCTGCTTTGAGGTAAATGATGCAGATTGTGAAGCATGATCTTTGTGAACTGGAGCAAGCAGCCCCGGGTCATGGTTATTTTCTTTAGAGTGCTGAGAAGGGGAACTGGGGTGCCAGACGCCCATCCTGCTAGCCGGGCCCGAGTCACGGCTGTGGTTTGTTGGCTGGATTTCTTCCTCTCCATTGGGCCACATGCCAAAGGCCACCCTCCCTGCCCCGCCCGACCTGGCCCAGACTTGCTTGCCATGTTGGTCTGTTGAGAATTCTGTGAGGTCCCTGGGGAGCGGGGGGGGGGGGGGGGGGGCAGGGGGCGGGGGGTGGTGTCTTCTTTCTAAATGGCGTGTCAGTATCAGCATCGCCCGTCCCGGTCTCCTGGGTCAGCTTTTTTGCCTTTTCAAACTTCAGTGGATGGACAATGACCTTTCCGTTGGAAACCCAGAGTCCTGGAAAGAACAATACTTTCCCTAGAATTGGGAATAATTGTGATTCTTTTTACCTAAAAATGCTGATGTAATTTTGCAGCATCTTGCCAAAGGTTTGCCATGTGATGTTTTCTAATAGTTGTCACGTCCTCATTTGTATCATTTGTATAATGAGTCAAGAGAGGGACCTTTTAAAATACCCGAATGGCCGAAACCGGTTTGGCTCAGTGGATAGAGCGTCGGCCTGCAGACTGAAAGGTCCCAGGTTCGATTCCGGTCAAGGGCATGTACCTTGGTTGCGGGCACATCCCCAGTAGGGGGGGTGCAAGAGGCAGCTGATTGATGATTCTCTCTCATCGATATTTCTAACTCTCTATCCCTCTCTCTTTCTCTCTGTAAAAAATCAATAAAATATATTAAAAAAATAAATAAAAATACCCAAATGAATTCAGAGTCCAATCATATGGACCTCTCTGGTTTCCCCCATGTCTGCTCCCCAGCTGCCTGCCTGATTTTTCTTCCCCGTTTTCAGATCTTCAGGGCCTGTTGTGGGGTTTGTATCTCAACGCTGGGACGACCAGCACAGACTGCCGGCCCTGCAGGTGTGTGGGTCCTGTCCGCTGCCCAGGAGAGCGCGCTGTGGCCCCCGTGCAGACTGTTTACGGTGGCTTCCCCCAGGCGTTTGGGAGCCGGTTAGAGGGATGTCCTCCGTTCCCTGGGGGACAGGGGACAGGAGACAGCTCCATTGTGCAAGCCCTTGGCCCGGTGGCAGCTGACCCGGTGACTCACACGGCACCTCCTCCCTCCTGAGTTCCTGCCGCCTCGTGACTGTCACATGAGGGACATGAATGGCTCTTGAGAAATCTACGGCAGAGGCTGTACACTTTTCTTTTAGGATCGATGAAATGACTTTCCCTAGAATGAGCAAACTTACTGTCTCGTTCCCTTAGGACCGTGGTCAGCACACTCATGAGTCAACAGAGGCAAATACCAACAGTACAACAGTTTGAAATTTCTTTTGAGAGCCGACTTTTTTAAACTTAAACTTCTTCTAACACCACTTTTTCAACATAGACTCACTCAGGCCGTGGTATTTTGTGGAAGAGCCACCCTCAAGGGGCCAAAGAGCCGCAGGTGGCTCGCCACAGTTTGCCCACCACAGCCTTAGGACGAGGGTGTGTTCTTGCTGCTGCCTCCTGAGGGGCTGTGGTGTTGGTGGTTCTGTTCTCCGTGTGAGTCATGAGGGGCTGCTATCAGTTCTCCTGGACACAGGGGGACTGTTCCCCCTCCCCTAGCCCCTAGCTCCTCACTCAGACGTGCAGACATGGTGCCTGCATCATCACATGCTGTCTGTAATTGTTAGAAATAAGCCACAGCTTTCTCTTAGGAACCAGTGAACTGGCAGGAACAGAAATCGTGCACATGGGTCGTTTCTGTCACATCCTTCACTGCCGCGCTTGACCACGTTTTGGGTGGCATTTGCTTTACTTAATTATTTTCAAATGTTGACCTCTCGGGCCTCTTGCAGTCGCCTCCTTCTCGGGGACATTGGAAGGCTCTGTGGGAGCTCAGGGGCGCCTCCTGCTGCTGAGCTTGTCTTGCCCTGAGGCCCCGCGAACCGCTCTGTGTTGCCTGCAGGTGTCCCCGCAGTCCTGCGTCTGGTATGGAGAGTGCGGCATCGCTTCTGGAGACAAGAGGTACAACTGCGAGTACTCCGGGCCCCCGAAGCCACTGCCGAAGGACGGGTATGACCTGGTGCAGGTGAGCCGAGCTCTGGCACTGGGGGCGAGTTCGAATCCCAGGTCCTCTGATTAGACGCTACTGTGCCCTGGGGTGGAGGGGAAACACCTGAGGCTGACCTCTGACCCCAGACCACTGTGAGCATGTGACTGCAGCATGTGCCGACAGAGGAGGTAAGGCGGCTCCAGGGTTGATTGTCTGGCTGACTTTATCCTCTCCGTGAAGTTTCTCAGCAGCAGGTCACTGTTTAGGGACCGACCCTGGTCTCAGATGTGCTCCTGGCACCTTCTTCAAAGTGGACTCGAAGTTAGCTTCGCTTGGTTCTGGATTTCGGGACCCGAATGGACTAGGTAGCCACGTGGCTGTGGCTTCTTTGTCCTCGGTTCATTCAGTCGTTCCTTGGTTTTCCTCTGAGAGCCTGTGGACTTGGCTGCTGCCAAGATTCTTGGTACACAGAGATGACAGGAAGAACTGGGAAAATCGAGTGAAAGACTAGTTTAGAGGCGTAAGATCTAAAATCGCCTTGACGTGGTAGCAGATGTCGGAGATGTTGCTCCTTCATCCAAACAGTTAAAGGCATTGACCTACCCTGGAGTGGCTCCCGGAATACACAGTGAAGAGCACTCTGGCCCAACGTAAACGAGAAAGCACCAGGAGAAGGTGAACTGATTGGTCAAGGGAGGAGAGGGAGCTTCCAAATAAGAAAAAGAGTTGAAATGTCCCTACTTTTGTGAATCCTTAGTTTTGAACTAGTGCAGTGATGGCCTCTTACAAGAATTCTGCAAGGACTTTGCCAAGAGGCCTTATTCTGTGCACGGGAAAGGGCGACCAAAGCTGCTGTTTCCCTGGTGATGTCCGTCTGCGTTGGATGCGCTGCCCTGATTCCCACGCTTTCTCCCCACAGGAACTCTGTCCGGGGCTCTTCTTTGGCAACGTCAGCCTCTGCTGTGACGTGCAGCAGCTCCGGACCCTGAAAGACAGCCTGCAGCTGCCTCTCCAGTTTCTGTCCAGGTAGGTCGGCCGCCAGACAAGCAGGAAAAGGCAGTGTTCGGTCAGCAGGTCCTCCAAAGGCTCTTTCCTTCAACGCCGTTTCCTCATAACGTCGCCGAGATGCCGTAGGAGCGGGCTCTTGGGCTGCCAGTCACTTGGGGAACGTCGGTTTACTGTGTGGTTTTCTCAGAGCCATCGAGCCTGGCCAAGGCGTGGGCGGGGCCTCCTGCACTTACTAGCAGGCACGTTCCCGTTCCTTTAGACGGCTTTGTTTTATTTGGAGAGAGCAACCTTAAGACTTCCCGAGTAACGAGCGCTTTCTGGTAAAGTGGTAATATCAGCCTTACTTTTCTTCTGGTTACGTGCGGTCTGAGTGTACTCGGTTTTCCTCCGAGCTGTCCGCACGCCACAGGGCCTCTGCTCTGTGACTGGCCAGGTGCTTCCCACGGAGCCTCTGCGCCGGGCTCTGCTCAGGTCTCTGACCCAGACCTTCCTGCGGAGTCCCGCGTCGCCCGTCTTCGCCTCCCGGTTTGTACACGGTTCTCTTCCTGGGTGAGGTGATGCGCTTGAGGCCAGGCCTCCGCAGAGCTGGCCTTGGCTGTTGACAGGATTGTTCTGGCGTGGCCGGCTGGTTTTGTGGAAATGAGTGTGCTGTGCAGGCCGTGCTCCGTGACCAGGGCAGAGTGAGGGTTCCTGAGAGGTGCGTGTCTAAGCCACGCAGCCGTGCTCACAGAGAACGTGCAGAGGAAGCGGACTGGCCGTGCACAAGGTCGATGGGAAGGACGAATGACGCGGGCTGCCTCTCCGTGCGGAGATCACTGCGGTGAAGGCCCACGTCGGCGTCCGCCGGACTCTGCCGGTAAAGAGGGAAACAGTCCCTCAATCGCCCTTCGAGGATGGCATGCAATTTAATGACAGATCGAAAGTTAAGATCGGATGGGCGGCATGTCCTGTGGAGCCACCACTCGTTTCTTCAGCACCTCTTGGGGGAGGCATTATGATGGCAGAGGTCACCGCATTGTCTCCATGCTGTCGGCGGTGCCGATGCTTTATCCATAATGGGAACTACGAGAAGCCGCTATGTGGAGTGCCAAGCAGCCATCAGATCGAGTGTGTGGAGAGTGAATGCGAAGGCACACCCGGAGGGAACTTGTAGTTCGTGGAGCGTGGCGAGAACTGCCCCAGTGGTGGCGTTCCTTTAGATGGTGCCAGTGTCCTTCCCGCTGTCGTCACGGTAACGCAGAGGACTCCTGAGAGGGGGGGTGTGTCTTTGTCTACAACACCCGGGGCTGGGATGCGGGGTCCCCCTTCCTCGAACACGTTCCGGGCGGCCACCCGCCCGGATCAGAGCGATCGTGGCTGGCTGTGCTGCAGATCTCATACAGCGATCCTTTCCGCAGAGCTGTGAGCCACAGGGGAGAGTGCTTTTGCCACAGAACTCCACACCAGGAGCTTCACCTTCGAGCCGGAGGCCCGCAGGCAGCCGTGGTTTTGCTCTCCGGCCACGGCATGCGCCCGTGTGGGAGGCCTCGGGCAGCTGGGGCTGGGGGTCCCTCCCGGAGGCTGTGAGTCCCATCGCTGTCCCCGCGAGGCTTTAAGTCCTGTTAGCTTCACGTCGCGGAAAACATGTCTCTATATTAGAAGGGCAGAATTCGGGGAAGCATTTTGCTGTTTGACATTACATCCGGACAGCATCGATGTAGTAATAAGGGCCATGTTTGGAGAGGTGACTTTATTTAACACGAGGGTTTAGGTTTACAGTAGCTGGGTTTAATGTGTCCTCGTGATAATTCATTTGTCATTTTATGATAAAATTTAAATACGCTTTTCCTATTTTAAATCATCGTTTTGTTAGTCCTGTTATCTGTGACATCATACAAAGTGTGGTTACTTTTTCTCTAGATGTCCATCCTGTTTTTATAACCTGATGAACTTGTTTTGTGAGCTGACTTGTAGCCCTCGACAAAGTCAGTTTCTGAACGTTACAGAAACCGAAGAGTACGTGGATCCTGTGACCCACAAGAACAAAACAAACGTAAAGGAATTACAGTACTATGTTGGCGAGAGTTTTGCCAATGGTAAGTACACTTCTAATATTCCTCTTTTACAGCTGGTATCTGGGCTGTGGATCAGGTTGTTCCCTTTTGCTGTCCTGTCAGCTGTGTGGAAGTGACAGTGTTTGCTTCATCGGCACGACATGCAGGTTGTTGCTGCTTGTATCCTGACCCTTAAAACAGTCTCCTTAATGAGGAGGTTTGCTTTAACTGCTTCCTAACTATGCGCTTCCACGTGGGGATTCTGAGTGTGTGCAAGTGTCTTCTGTACATTTGGAAATAGTGGAACTGTGGTTCTGTTGGACACGAACTGTGTAACTCCATGAACTACTACAAGATGGAGGAGGGGTGGAGAGTAGAGTAGCTGGCAGAGAGGACATTTTGGCTGTGAAGAAACAGATTTCCATAAGGTGTAACAACCCAGGGAGAAGGTACTCCAACAACTAGAACTAATAGCACAATCTGAAAAAGACCATATGATGTTTATTGGAAATCATTGAAAGGAAAGAATGTTTTAAAAATAGGTTTTTATTGATTTGAAAGAGAAGGAGGAGGGAGAGAGAAACATTGATGGAGAGAGAAATGTTGATTGGTTACTTCCTACAAGCACCCAATCGGGGATTGAACCTGCAACCTGGACATGTGCCCTGACCAGGAATCGAACCAGCAGCCTTTGGTGCATGGGACGATGCTCATCCATCTGAGCCACACTGGCGAGGGCAGAAATGAAAACATTTTGAAAGAGTAAGATTCTAGTGAAAGAGAATGAACAGATTAGAAATAGAACCAACTGGATCTATTAATGAGAAATTGTCATTTAAATGGGCTAAAAGATAAGCAGCAGATCAGACACAGCTAAATAATGTGCCCAAGAATGACCTATAAAGTAAGAGTAAGAATTTGACAAAGTTGTTCATTAGAAGAGCACATACAACTTTAATTGTAATAATCACTTAAAAATATAACAAAAGCCTGGCTGATTTGCCCAGTGGATAGAGTGTGGGCCTGCGGACTGAAGGGTCCCAGGTTCAGTTCTGGCCAAGGGCACATGCCCAGGTTGCAGGTTTGATCCCCAGTAGGGGACATGCAGGAGGCGGCTAGTCAACGATTCTCTCATCAATGATGTTTCTATCTCTCTCTCCCTCTCCTTCCTCTCTGAAATCAATAAAGATATATTTTAAAAAATAAAAATATAATAAAAAATTAATAGGAAATTAAAGTCCCACTCACAAAAGCAGCAGAAAATAAGATGCCTCGGAGTAAGTTTGCCAGAGGATGTGACATAGACAGCCTGCTGGTCCGAGAGCGGCCGTGCGGAGCCTGCCTGTGGACCCGGGTCCAGGGGACAGGAGTGCCGCCAGCGACGACGGGAAAGGTGGCCGCCCACAGACAAGGGAGGGAACGGACTGCCCTATCCATCTGGTTCCTGTGTTTGCACATTACACTGAAACAGGTTTACATTAGAAATGCTAGCCTCGGGAAACTTTAGAAACAAATAAAAAATCAGAGACACCAAGCTAATTAGGAGAATGAACAATACATTGGAGCATAGTCATAGTCAATAATGGAATACTAAAACTGTTAATACAGGAGAGTTATGGCAGTCACATGAACGACTCTAAAACGTTGACTGAAGATGTTACGGAGTATACGTGTGACTGTGCCGTTTATATTAAACAGCACTCTGTATTTACGAACGTGGCATGTCACTGAAGTGCACAGCATGCCTAGGGAAGATAAGCATCAGATGCAGGGTGCGGTTGCCTTAAGGATGGAGGATGGCACAGGGAGGGGGTCAGAGCTTCAGTTGTGTCTTCAGTCTTCTTCTTCTTCTTTTTTTCTTTTTAATGTTGAGGCAAATATGAAGTCTAAGATGGGTCTACGGGGGTGGTGAGTAAATGGAATTGTGATTATATTCTCCATGTTTTCTGTGGGCCTGAAATATTTACTAAATAAAAACCTGAGCACCAAATGGCAAGCTGGGCGAGGTGATGGACACAGATCACTCAGGAAGTGATACGTGGGGTAAAGGGAGGAGCTCTGGCAAAAGCCGAGAGAGAGAGAGAGAGAGAGAGAGAGAGAGAGAGAGAGAGAGAGAATTGGGGAGAGACAGTGAGCAAAGGAAAACGGCCGAGGACTTTCCAGAAGAGATGAGATGACTCCCCAGACTTAGGAAAAGAAAGGAAAAACGTGAGCCAGACAAATTAAAAAGAGATAAAATACACAAATGTCAAGTGTGTTCCTGTGCACTTGCGGTGCAATTCTGTTACAGTGTATCAGGAAGAATAAAACACGCAGGCAGAGTTCTCTGGAACCAGCTTTACTGACCGAGGGGCACTAAGCACTTAGAGTTCTCTGGAACCAGCTTTACTGACCGAGGGGCACTAAGCACTTAGAGTTCTCTGGAACCAGCTTTACTGACCGAGGGGCACTAAGCACTTAGAGTTCTCTGGAACCAGCTTTACTGACCGAGGGGCACTAAGCACTTAGAGTTCTCTGGAACCAGCTTTACTGACCGAGGGGCACTAAGCACTTAGCACTCCGTCCTCAGCCTCAGCCTCAGCCTGCTCCTCCGTCCGTGCAGGAGGGAGTCTGCCTCTGCAGCAGCGTGAGCTCCCGGGGGGACTGGCTTTCCTGCCTGTGTGTGTGTGACTGGGATCGGCCTAGTGGGTCAGGGACGCTCTCCGATGCCCCCTTGTGCCCTGTGGCTGCTCCGTCTGCCTTCTGCCCGCGGTGCACGTGACCTCCGGGTCACATTCGGGGCCTTGGTGGTCTCACCCATGACGGCAGCGGCGTTTCAGCCTCTCCCCTGTCCTGCCAGCCATGTACAACGCCTGCAGGGACGTGGAGGCCCCCTCGAGCAACGACAAGGCCCTCGGGCTCCTGTGCGGGAAGGAGGCCGCCGCCTGCAACGCCACCAACTGGATCGAGTACATGTTCAACAAGGACAACGGCCAGGCCCCCTTCACCATCACCCCCGTCTTCTCAGGTGGGCGCGCTCAGGAGCCTTGTGCAGCAGGAAGAGGACGGGCAGCCTGGACGCCCCTCCCGGCGGTGGGCCCTGTCCTGCCTTGGTCACCGGGGTCACCGGGGTCCCCGGGGTCGGGCAGGGGCGTGGAGGAGGGGAAGACTTGCCTTGAGGTATTGCTGCATGATCGAAAGGGTAATCTGGGCTTTTATTTAAAAAATAAGAGGCCAAAGTCCTTACGGAAGCTTTTTCAGGAGCTCTGCACTAGTGTCAGCCTCGCTCCTCGGGGAGTCGGGCCTTGGAAGGCGAGGCGCTCGAATCTCGGTGACAAACCGTCTGCCAGAGTTAACGCAGCGGCAGCGGCAGCACGTGGTCTGGTCAGACAGCCTCCAGGCCTGAGTGCCTCCGCCGTGCTTGGAGCTCAGTGTGCTTGTCATTGGGTCTCAGTGGGTTTAACACAGAGTCTGAGTGCTTTTAAACCAACACCGCCCTCGCTGCAGATCTGCCGGCCCACGGGATGGAGCCAATGAACAACGCCACCAAGGGCTGCGCCGAGCCCATGGACGAGGCCACCGGGCCCTGCAGCTGCCAGGACTGCTCGGCCGTGTGCGGCCCCCGCCCCCAGCCGCCGCCCCCTCCCGTCCCCTGGAGAATCTGGGGCCTGGACGCCATGTTCGTCATCATGTGGGTCACCTACATGGCGTTTTTGCTCATGTTTTTTGGAGCAATTTTTGCCGTGTGGTGCTATAGGTAAGCCGTTCCGCTTGTCCTTCGGGGTAAGAAGAGCAGTAACAGCTCAGGCGCAGGCCGTGGCAGTTAGACGGAAACGTCCCTGCACGGAAGCCATCCCCTGGTGCTTCTGTCCGGCAGCACAAAGCACCGGGCCTGTGCAGACACGGGACTTGAGAAGCCGGTTTCACTGATTGTTCAGAATGCCGTGTGGACAGCACCGTGCAGTGACCCCATTCTTCCACAGAAACCTGATCTGACTCATTTATTTCAGTGCAATACTCTTCTGTAGTCCCTTCAGATATTTGCATCTTGATTTAGGACAAATTTTAGACCTAGGAAAAAGGTACAAAGAGGTGCTGTGTGTGTGTGTGGTCTTAATTCATACTGTATCCTTTACCCAGCTTCTCCTAATGTTATAGCTTACATATCCCATCGTTCTAATTGCCAGAGCCCTGGAATGACAGTGGGATAATGTTAGCTAAGCTACAGACAATGTGAGAATCTACCCGTTTCCCTTTGTCGGACCCACACTGCATCTTGTTGTGCTTCCTGTCTCCTCTAGCTGTGACAGGGAGCCTCAGTCTTTCCCTTTTATGACTCTGGCACTTTGGATGAGTCCTGGTCAGTTGTAGAATGTCTGTGGATTCGGCTTTACCGCTGTTTCCTCATGGTTGGGTAAGGCTGTGGGTTTTGACCAGGAACCTCACAGACTGCTGTGGCATCTTCCTCAGCACGTCCTGCGGGCACGTGAGGTCACGAGGCCTTCCCGGCGGTGCTCCCCGGGGCACTGGTGCGCGGTGCCTCCGGGCTCTCCGCTGTGGAGATACGGTTTCTCTGTCGTTGGTCAGTGTCTGGGGCAGACACGTGAACCTCTGCGGGTGCTCTGTGAACTTAGGGGAGAGGACCATGGCTGAGGAAGTCAGCTTTGAGCGGGAATGCCAGGAGACAACCTTGTGCTGAAATCCCTGATGCTACTCACGTGCTCTCCCTTTCCAGGAAGCGGTACTTTGTCTCCGAGTACACCCCCATCGACGGCAGCATAGCTTTCCCAATCAACGTCAGCGACCCGGGTAGGCGCCTTGTGCTTGGATGGAAGGGTTGGGTTGTGTTGGCGCCTTGTACTTGGATGGAAGGGTTGGGTTGTGTTGGCGTGGGTGTTCATATCCCTGTGGGGACAGACTGTGCTCGGGCTGAGGACAGTCTGAGCAGGACAGACAGGCCCTGCCATGTGCATTACAGGCCAGTCGGGCGGCAGGGTGGAGCCACGTAATTACCAGCAGCCGTGGGTGACCGTGGGCAGGGACTGAGGGCGCGGACGTGGACGGGGACCGAGGGCAGGGACCAAGGGCGCGGACGAGGGCAGGGACCATGGGCAGGGACCAAGGGCGCGGACGTGAGCAGGGATGGAGGGCAGGGACCATGGGCAGGGAACAAGGGCGCAGACGTGGGCGGGGACCATGGCAGGGCAGAGCTGAGTGCTGACCAGGGCTGAGGCAGGAGCAGCAGGGAAGCTGCTGACTCGGTGCTAGAGGCCTGGCCTTCCGGAGGCGGGTACCTGAGCATCCGTCCTCGCGGGTGGGCATGGTGTCAGGGTGGGCAGGCAGGACGCTGGGGGCCGGGGCACGGGGAGGTGCAGGCAGGGCTCCGCCAGGTGGAACTAGCTGGTGCCCTCCCTGCCCAGCGTTCCGGAGTGGCCTAGCCCTTACCAGCCCCCCCCCCCCCCAGGGGAGGCCGCCTGCTGCGACCCGCTCGGAGCCGCCTTCGAGGGCTGCCTGAGGCGGCTCTTCACCAGGTGGGGCTCCTTCTGTGTCCGGAACCCCGGCTGCGTCGTCTTCTCCTCCCTGGCCTTCATCGCCGCCTGCTGCTCGGGCCTGGTGTTCGTGCGCGTCACCACCAGCCCCGTGGACCTGTGGTCGGCCCCCAGCAGCCAGGCGCGCCTGGAGAAGGAGTACTTCGACACCCACTTCGGGCCTTTCTTCCGCACGGAGCAGCTCATCATCCAGGCGCCACACACCGACGTGCACACCTACCAGCCGTACCCCTCGGGGTCCGACGTGCCCTTCGGACCCCCGCTTGACAGAGGGATTCTGCACCAGGTAACCGATTGGCGGGCGTCGGTCCCGCGGCACGGAGGTCTGCCGGCCTCCCCACCAGCTCGGGTGTGAGCTGGGGCTGGCTGGAGTGGGATGGTAAAACTCCGCGTGGTAAAAGTGACGCGAGTCCTCAAGAAGGTGCGTGACAGGGGGTGAATGAGTGAGAAACCCGCTGCTGTGTGTGCTGCCTGAGGTAGGTCTTGCTTCTTTCTGGAAGCTGGAGTGAGCATTTCTGTACTGAAGAGACTGTTCTGGTTCCCCTGGGAGCCTGGGAATCCCCGTGGCAGTCAAAGATAACACGCCAGACCCAGAGGCCTGGGCCCACCTGGCCTGGCCTGGGCCCTGGGCAGAGTGGCCACGGCTCTGCCCTCAGCGGCGATGGTGCCACTGGCTGCAGCTGCGGAGGCGTCTGGGACGAGATCCCCTGTTCTCCCATCGGGCTGGCCCGAGAATGTGCCTGTAGACACTCTGCCCTCCGCCTCCTGTTTAATCAGCTCAACGGCATTAAACGTCGGGCTTCAGGGGGTGTTGGCGTGAGCAGTGTTGGAGGAGAAGGCCTGCTGGCCACTACCGGTCAGTGCTGGTCACTGCCGGTCACTGCTGCTCACTGTCAGTCACTACTGCTCCATGCCGGACACTGCTGGCCTTGCTGCTCACTGCCAGTCACTGCCAGTCACTGCCGGTCACTGCCGGTCACTGCTGCTCCCTACTGGCCAGTGCTGGAGAAGGGTGCCGGGGATGAGGCTCGTGTGTTCTGCCTGGTGATGGGGTCGCCTCCCCATCTCTCTGGACGCCTTATTATAGGGTCCCCATCCGTTTGCCGTCTTGGGTGTCATCAGATACCCCACCACGGTGTGCCCTCGTCTGCTCTGCTCCATCTTGGGAAGGGTTTCCCCCAAGTACTCTATCTTCTGACCCCTCTGCAGCAGGGGTGAGTCAGACCCTGAGAGAAATCTGACAGGTTTCCGGATTTGTGTCTTGTTTCAGGTTCTTGACTTACAAACAGCCATCGAACACATCACTGCCTCTTACAACAATGAGACCGTGACCCTTCAGGACATCTGCTTGGCCCCGCTCTCTCCGTATAACAAGAACTGCACCATTCTGAGCGTGCTGAACTACTTCCAGAACAGCCACTCCATGCTGGACCACGAGATAGGGGACGACTTCTACACCTACGCAGATTACCACACGCACCTGCTGTACTGCGTCCGGTACGTGGCAGGTCGCTCGCCGCTCCCCCACCGGCACCCGAGCACGTGGTGCTGCTGCGCCCGCCTGGGCCTGGAGCCGGGTGAGCACGGAGGCAGATGCCCCAGCGGAGGGCAGGGATGCAGCCCTGTGCCGGGCAGAGGGGGGTGAGCAGAAGGTGAGCCGGGTGGGCAGGCAAGCGGTCGGCTTTAGGAGTGGCCTGCTCAGAGGGAGAGGAAGGGGGAGCCCGTGAACTCGGGGGAAAGAGTCCACGGTGGACGGAGCAGCGAGTCCAGGCCTGGTGAGCGTCTGTGTGTCACTGAGCAGCAGCAGGGGCCTCTGCCAAAGCTCGTGTCGGACTGATGACACGTGGCACCGTCTGTCACACAACCACACACACCAACGTCAGCGCTGCATTGCTTCCTTACCGTTCACATGCGTTTATGTCAGGACAGGGATGGTCTTGAACCGGGCAGCGTCCCTTTGCTGAGGGCGGCCGGCGGCGGGGGCAGGTTAGATTCGGGCCGGCAGGAAGCGTGTCTGGCTGGCCGTGTTCATCACATCAGTCAGGGGAGGCCGTGCTGGGCGGCTGCCCTGTGGCCTGCCCTGGACACGCCTGTTCGGCTGGTCAGACGTCACCAGGGCTGCTCTCCCCAGGAAGGTGCTCTTGGCCACCTTGGCGGGCACCGCGTCTCAGTAGAGCGCTCTGACTCCGCGCCTCTGCCTGGAGTGGTGACCTTGAGTTCTGTCCGTTTGTGTTCCTGAATGTAGCCTGATCCACAGTCAGGGGCGTAGCGGTCAGGTCTCGGATGGCCCAAGGCTGGTTCTAACGGGCTGTCTCCTCGCAGGGCCCCTGCCTCGCTGAACGACACCAGCCTGCTGCACGACCCCTGCCTGGGGACGTTTGGGGGGCCCGTGTTCCCGTGGCTGGTGCTGGGAGGCTACGACGGTGAGTGAGAGGAGAGTGGACCGGCTTTGATTGACAGTCCGGTGGAAGTCATAAAGGCTTTACGCCCTCGTGTTAATTTCCTGTTCTTAAATCCCAAATGCAGTATCTCCTGTGGGTTTGGGTTTTTCTAGATGTAGGAAAGGTGGACAGTATTAGCTGATTTTTAGGTCACACTTTGGGAAGCTGTGAAAAGTTAAGGGCGTGTCCCAGAATAATGTAACTGCATACCTCACACAACATGCAGTGCAGCTTTAGGGTGCTCCCCAAACCCTGTAGGACCCACGGGACCGGGGACCTCAGGTGAGAACCCTGGTAACGGGAAGAGACGCCGTGGAAGGTGGAGACCCAGGACACTGGTGGGTTCTTTCCTTCCTAACAGTTGGCTAGGAACTCGGACACGTTTCAGGTGGGAGGAGCGGTTAGTTGACTTGCTCTTTGCTGCCCCGTAGCACCTGGGGATGGGTGGCATGGCCGTGGGTGGACTCACATGGCGGCTCTGGCACCTGGAGCCTAATTACGGCGACTCCGGGGTTTTCTCCACGCGCTGCAGAGGCGGGCCGTTTCCTTGGCAGCTGTGACCTGTGTGTGAGCCCCGCTCTGCCCGGGATAAGGTGCCATTCTGTGGTGGGGACGATGGCGGCACCAGCTTGCTCGTCAGCCTTCAGATTGAATGTGAACTCCACCTTGTTCCTTCCACCAAAATAAATCCCAGATGGACCCCAGGTTGAAATGTAAGAAGGGAAACTATTAAAGGACTAGAAGAAAATACTTGAGGAATTTTTAAGAACAATTTCTAAATGGAGATGGCATTTCTAGCAAGGTAAATCTCAAAGCCGCCACAGGAACCACTGATGGATTTGGCTGCCTGAGAACTCTAAGCTCCTACATGGAGAGCAAACGTCACAAGGTTGTCAGCAATAAAAGCAATAAGCTGGAGAAAAGTTAGTGTATGTAGTAGCACTTCTTTCACGTATAAAGAGCTCTTGTGAAAAAGGAAGGCGGGAAGCCTTGTGAAAGTTAACAAGAGAAGGAACAGCAGCGGCTTACATTACAGAGGGGAGCTCCCCACTCCTAGGCAGCGACGAGCCGCACTCGGTCCTCCTGCCTTGCAGGTGAGCGAGGGCCGGGAGCTCGGAGCGCGGTGGGGCAGGTGAGCGAGGGCCGGGAGCTCGGAGCGCGGTGGGGCAGGTGAGCGAGGGCCGGGAGCTCGGAGCGCGATGGTGGCAGGGGGGTGACAGGTGGGGAATGCAAACTGTGCTCAGACTCCAGGGAAAGGCAGGGTCTCATCTCCTGTTCACTGAGGTGCCCATGGTGCTTACGTCCTGCCGGGCACAAAGGTGGTCTCAGTAAATACTTTGTTGAGTGAAAAATGGGGTAGCAATTTTGGTGGGCAATGTGGGAGAATTAGTCAAAATTAGAAATGCACAAATGTTTTGATATGGTGATTGTAAGAACTCTCTCTACACATATGTACTCTGCATATTAAAAATAGAAGGCTAGTCCTTGTAGTAACTTTGTTGTTGAATTTAAAAACTGTAAAAATATCCATCCTTGGGAGATTGGCTAAGTTATACTAGAAAATACTGTACGGCAGAAAGAAGAGTAAGCAAACTCTTTCTGTGCAGAATGGTGCATGGCCTTTGTAAAAAGAGCAGGAGGGGAGGATGTACGTGTCTGCTTGTGCCGCTGTGGAGTGACTCTGGCAGGAGACCCAGGAGGGCAGGGCCGGGAGCGCGAGCAGAGGAGAGAGAGGGATGCTCCCGGAGCACGTGTGGCTCTGTTAGAAATGTGTGCTGCGGAATAAAATAAAAAGGCATCTTCCCGAATGGCAGTCTGTGCTTCTGCTGAAGAGCCGTTTTATTTGTTCTCCACGCCCCGCAGGCAGGCACGCACGTTTCCGGAACTTCCGTTCCGAGAGCGCAGGGTGCAGTCTGCAGCCCGGAGAGGTGGCCAGCTGTCCGCTCACTGCCCCTTGCACTTACCCTCTCTTCTGCCAGCTTGTAACCTTGTCGATGCCACATTTTCCCTCTCTAGATCAGAACTACAATAACGCCACCGCCCTGGTGATGACCTTTCCCGTCAATAACTACTACAACGACACGGAGAAGCTCCAGCGGGCCCAGGCGTGGGAAAGAGAGTGAGTGCGCGGGGCTCGTGGGAGGCGGGCACCGGCGGAGACCCCTGGGCCTCCTCCACTGAACCAACCGCGCCGGTCGAGTGCTGTCTTTCCCCTCGTCACCAGTGAGAGCTGGGCGTACGTGCACCCGAAGCATGGTGTGAACAGAACTTCCTTCGTCCTGTTCTGGCAGCACAGCCGGGGAGGGCTGGGTGTGCATTACCAGGAAGGGACACGGGCCGCAGAGAGCGGCGCAGTCATGGAGGACAGGCGATGCACTAAATAAAACGCCGGTCGGCACGCAGAAGTAAGCGTAGGCTGGTGCTGTCTGTGCCCAGAAAGCCGTCCAGGACGGTGTCACCGTGTCTGCAGCCTCCAGGACGGGGCGATCCGAGGGGCCGGGCTGTGACTCACTCCTCCCTCATGCAGTGCGTTCTTCTGAGGACCCGCTTTATGGAGACGTGATCCATACACCACGCGTTCCACTCCCTCAGGAGCTCTCGTGTAGTCACAGGTGACGTGCCGCCGTCGCCACAGCCAGAGGGGACGCTCTTCACCTCAGAACGCAGCCCCCCATCTTAGCGACCACCCCCGCCCCTTGCCCGCCCACCTCCCAGCCTGTGCAGCCACTAACTGCTTTCTGTCTCCATGCATTTTCCTATCCTGGACTTATGCTTATGTGAATGGAATCATGTGTGTGATATTCTGTGTCTGGCATCTTCCACGTAGCAAAATGTCAAGGTTAGTGCAGGTTGTGGCACGTGCCGGTCCTTCTTTCCTTCCCGCGGCCGAGTGACGGTCCGTCCCGTGGACATCGCGGGTCCTGGTATCCATTCACCCACCGAGGCAGGCGGGCGGTCGCTGCCTTGTGACTGTTGTGAATAATGCTGCTATGGACATTTGCACACCGTTTCTGTGGGGACTTTTATTTCTCTTGGGTGTGACTACGATTAGGATGGGTGGGTCACAGGGTCACGCTTTTTTAAAAAAAATATATATTTTATTGATATTTCACAGAGAGGAAGGGAGAGAGATAGAGAGCTAGAAATGTCAATGAGAGAGAAACATCGACCAGCTGCCTCCTGCACACTCCCTACCGAGGAAGTGCCCGCAACCAAGGTACATGCCCTTGGCCGGAATCCAACCCGGGACCTTTCAGTCCGCAGACCGACGCTCTAGCACTGAGCCAAACCGGTTTCGGCCAGGGTCACGCTTTGAGGAACTGCAGGCTGTGTTCCAAAGTGACTGCACCATTTTGCATTCCCACGGCAGTCCCCGTGCTTGTCAGCACCGGCCACTCCTGACTGTGGAGGAGGCGGGAGGTCTCACTGCAGCTCTGAGGTGGTTTCCTGGTGACCAACGGCTTCCAGCACCTCTCCACGCTCTTACTGCATTCGCATTGCCGCCTCGGAGGGCTGTGCACTCCTGTTCTTTATCCTCTTTTTAGCTGGTCACTTGTATTTTTATTATTGAAGTATAAGAATTCTTCATACCAATTTTCTCTTATCAGATACATGTCCCTTATCAGATATACATGATTTCCAAGTGTTTTCTCTCATTTTTTGTTTTTTGTTTTTTTTGCTTTCTTGATGGTGACCTCTGAGACCCAACAGTTTTTAACTTTGATGAAATCCAATTTATCCTTTTTTTTTCTTTTGTTGCTCCTACTTTCTCTGTCATGGCTAGGAAATCTGATCCCAGGACATGGAGATTTCCCAGAATTTTATTGTTTTAGCTCTCACATTAGGTCTTTGGACCTTTTGAGTTCATTTTTGGAGATGGTGTGAGATAAAGGTTCAACGTTCTCTTGCATGTGGCTAGCCAGTTGTCCCAGACCATTTGCTGAAAAAGTTACTCTTTTCTGCCGTTTGCTTCTCTGTTGGAAAGGAAGTGGACTCTGGTCTGCTCCTCACTCTGAATGTGTAGCCTGTTCACACTCCTGTTCACCCTTGTTCTGTGATGAGTTTGAAGTCAGGACATGCAGACCCTCCAGTTTGTTCTTGAAATAGCAGGTTCAGCTCTCCTGGGTCCTGCGATTCCCTGGGAATTTTAGAATCAACTTACCAACCTGCAAAGGAGTCAGCCAGGGCTCTGCGGGGGCCGCTTTGCCCTGTAGATCAGCTTTTAAATTCTACTTCACGAGCATGTCTCTTCATCACAGTGCACACTACTTCACTTGGAAATCTTTTCAGTAAACAAGAATGAGAACAGGAACTGATTTCCGAACTTGTTTCAAACCGATTTAAATGGCAGAAAACTCAGCATGTCTGGCACTGCCCCCCTCCGGTCTCCAGCAGAGAAAATCTGAATGCAGATAAGGCTCCGTAAGCATGGCTTTTGTCACAGAAGCTGGGAGAGCACTGGCTCGAGTCGTCCCATCTGCCAGGGCTCAGTCCTCAGGGCTCACAGGAATCAGCTCACAAGTGTGAGCATAAGTGGAACAACACGTCACTCTCTCTTTTCCTCTCTGAAAAAGTTAACAAATAAAAATAAAAAACACTTTTTTTAAAAGTTGGGAAGAAGTGCCGAAACCGGTTTGGCTCAGTGCTAGAGCGTCGGTCTGCGGACTGAAAGGTCCCAGGTTCGATTCCGGTCAAGGGCATGTACCTTGGTTGCGGGCACATCCCTGGTAGGGGATGTGCAGGAGGCAGCTGGTCGATGTTTCTCTCTCATCGACGTTTCTAGCTCTCTATCTCTCTCCCTTTCTCTCTGTAAAATATCAATAAAATATATTTAAATAAATAAATAAACAAACAAATAAATAAAATAAAAGTTGGGAAGAAGTCCTTCACTTTGCTTTCACTCAGTTTTAACTAAAAATATAAAATTCTTTGTACTTTTTAGGTTTATAAATTTTGTGAAAAACTACAAGAACCCAAATCTCACCATTTCCTTCATTGCTGAGCGAAGTATCGAAGACGAACTGAACCGTGAGAGCAACAGTGACATTGTCACCGTGGTGACCAGCTACGCCGTCATGTTTCTGTACATTTCCTTGGCCCTGGGGCACATCCGGAGCTGCAGCCGGCTCCTGGTGAGGGTCTCGTGGGCGGGGTGTGGGTGTCTGTGCTGTTGGGAGTTAGGGTGCAGCCTAGGCCCTCTTTTTGCCGCTAGTTAATCTTAATTTGTCATATTCAGACCTGCCTCACATTCCCCTGTGCTTTTTTAGTTGTAGGTAACACTGCTTATTCCCTGCGTTTATTTTCCTCAGTTCCAACTTTTTGGTTTATCTTCAACTTAGAATTTTTTTCACGTGGTCCAAGTTTTTCTGATTTGTCTGGTTATCACCTCGGAATGGAAGCTCATCCTATAACTTCTTTAGGAAGACCTAGACCATTTTTCTTATTTTTCTTAAACTGGGAGTTGGGCTTTTAGCTCCAGAGGGGCCGTCCCGTGTGGCGGGTGGAGACAGGACTGGAGTGGCAGGCAGGACGGGGCGCTGACGCCCGGCGTGTCTGTGTTGCACCTCAGGTGGATTCCAAGGTCTCCCTCGGCATCGCAGGCATCCTGATCGTGCTGAGCTCGGTGGCCTGCTCGCTGGGCATCTTCAGCTACGCCGGGGTCCCCCTCACCCTCATTGTGATCGAGGTCATCCCCTTCCTGGTGCTGGCGGTCGGGGTGGACAACATCTTCATCCTGGTCCAGACCTACCAGGTGCGTCTCACATCCCGCAGCGTGGCAGCTGACAGCGAGCTCCCTGAGCGCTCGCCCCTTTGGCTGGCGTGATAACGTGAGAATCTGACTTTAAACACGTGCCGTACAGAGGGTCCCAAAAAATGTACACGTGCACCCTTTAATTCTGTGACGTTTGAAAACAAAGTGAATTTTTAAAAACCCTGCCTTTATAATTATCGGAAGTGTGCGACACATTTTTGGGGACACCTTCTACACATGCAAATGGGGTAACGGCTGTGGAGAATATTTTGGGTACAAGTGTTATGAGAGTGGTTCTCCGCATAGTGTAGCGGGAAAGATTGTCAGAGGTGCCACTCACAGGCCTGCCGGTCGGCACAGAACCTGCCAGGGCAGAAAACTATCTTCATCACTGTTCTCACCTGGCCCTGCCCATGTCCTTCGCCTTCCCTGCGTGGGGCTCAGTGGCCCGTAAGTGGCACATCATTTCCTGATCGTCTGCCTGCAGCCTGCACCCCATGTATTTTCCTCAAAAGTGACCCAGCCTTTGCTGAACCTCGCCTGTCACCCAGCCCCGGGGCCAGGAACACCCTGAATGAATAGCCAGAGACCTGCCAGGTCTGCCACCAAGGATGACCTTTAATCCGTAGATGCCACTGACCACTTTCCTTTACTGATAACACAGAAGCAGAGAGGTGCCTGAGAAACGTTCATGTTGCATGCTTAATTTTTTTAAAGAGAGACGAACGTCTTGAAGGAGAGACCCTGGACCAGCAGCTGGGCCGGGTCCTGGGGGACGTGGCCCCCAGCATGTTCCTGTCGTCCTTCTCCGAGACGGTGGCCTTTTTCTTAGGTAAGCGCTCTCAAGTGATGCGCTTCTTAGTAATGCGCTTCGGAAGAAGGAGCCTGTGTGTGAGTGCCCGCCGCTCTTCCTGCTGAGGCTGCACTGGACACAGGAGAGCATGGGGCAGGTCCTGGTGTCCGCTGGCCAGTGTCTTCCTTCTGCAGTCTTCCAGGCAGTGTCCATCTCGGGGTCCAGGTGCCTGCCCCCCGCCAGCCCCCCTGTTTGGCACCCACAGCAGATGTTGGTATTTGAAAATAGCTTCTCGCACAGCCACAGGCTCCTCAGAGCAGCCCTCCAGCAGCAGCCCCGAACCACAGGCAGCAGATGCAGGCGCCTGCACTGTCCTCTGGGCAGTCGCCCTGTGCACGCCGCTCACGAGACCAGCGTGGTGACCAGCTGGGTTCTCGGGTCTTTCCTCAGCCCAAGGAGCTGGAACAGAACCAGCACTTTCTTTTTCTTTTCTTTTCTTTTTTTTTTTAATATATTTTATTGGTATTTCACAGAGAGGAAGGGAGAGAGATAGAGAGCTAGAAATGTCGATGAGAGAGAAACATCGACCAGCTGCCTCCTGCACACCCCCCACTGGGGATATGCCCGCAACCAAGGTACATGCCCTTAACTAGAATCGAACCCAGGACCTTTCAGTCCGCAGACCGACGCTCTACCACTGAGCCAAACCGGTTTCGGCAGAACCAGCACTTTCATAGTCCTTCCTCCTGGGGAAATCAGCCCGTCCTGGGGCCGAGTCTCTACCTGCCTCTGGCGTGTAGTGAGAAAACCGGCTCATCCTCTGAAGAGGAGGCCAGTCAGGCTCGCCCAGTAGTCAGGGAAGACACAGCCCACACATGCCTGCAGGCCACCAGGTCTTCCCGGGCCGAGCAGGAGCCTCTCGGGGCAGCTCTCAGCACGGACACACCAGCTGTTGTTTGCGTTCCCATGGAGCCCTGCGGCCTGACCCCGCAGCCTGACCCCTGAGCCCTGCGGCCTGACCCCGCAGCCTGACCCCTGACCTCTAAGCCCTGCAGCCTGCGATCCTCTCATGGTGCAGGTGCAAAGCAGCTAGTTCCCCCGTCACCGTGAGGCGGGTGAGAAGCCGCGGCTGCACCTCAGGCGGACGCTGGGGGACGTGGTGGGGGCTCAGGGCGTGTCGGAGCCACATCCTGCCCAGTGTGTGGTCTGGGCCCAGGCTTTCCTCGCAGCACCGGGAAGCAGACTCTCCCTGCTGACGGTGGGCTCCTCGTTTATGTCCAAGTGCTGTAGACGGTGAGATGGGCTCACAGAGTGTGGGCCACGTGGCCCGGAGCTGCCGGCTTCCAGGGAGTCTGAGCCAGCGTGGGCGTGGGGCCCCTCCTGTGGCTGTGAATACGCTGAGCGGCTGATGGTGTGACAGCAGATGGAACGTGTCCCTCACGCGGGGGCAGGGAGGGCACCGTAGAAATGGCCTGTCCGGAGGTTCCCAAGTCTTGATGTGCACATGTGCTCAGAGAGCCTATTAAATACACAGGAGCTGGGTTGAAGTCCCACTGTCCTGGTTAAGCAGGATGGGGCCGAGCCCAGGAACCTACGTCTTAACTCCCAGGTGGTTCTGATGCTGACAGCATCTTGTCAACTTCAGGCTTATAGCCCCTTCTCAGCTCGGGGCACCCTCCAGAGACACTGCACCCTTGGGGAGTTGGGGAGGGGAGCAGCTCCCCGTGTTCTGTGGCCCCGGGAGTGTGCAGTGTGCCAGCGCCCTCTGCTGTGAGTGGCAGTGACGGCCCCCCTCCCACTGCCCCACAGGAGCCCTGTCGGTGATGCCCGCTGTGCACACCTTCTCGCTGTTTGCCGGGATGGCCGTCCTCATCGACTTCCTGCTCCAGATCACCTGCTTCGTGAGTCTCCTGGGGTTGGATGCTAAGCGTCAGGAGGTGAGTGAGTTGTTACCAGGTTGCAGCCTGCTTCCCCTGCATCCGGAGTCTGAAGTGCTGGGGGCATGACCTTTGCTCCCTTCGTCCCTCAGAACAACCGGCTGGACATCCTGTGCTGTGTCCGTGGCGAGGACGGCGCCGGCCTCCAGGCCTCCGAGAGCTGCTTGTTCCGCTTCTTCCGAGACACCTACTCCCCGCTGCTGCTCACGGCCTGGATGCGGCCGATCGTGGTGGGTCTCCTTCCTGTTCTCTCCCGGCACAGACTGTCCCGTGCCTCCCAAGAACCACATGTGTGGGGGTCCAACAGCTGTCAGCTGCATGTGCAGGACAAGTACGCACTAGCAAACGTTTATTTTTCATTTTTTTAAATATATTTGTATCAGTTTCGTAGAGGAAGGGAGAGAGAAAGAGAGATAGAAACATCAATGATGAGAGAATCATCAATAGGCTGCCTCCTGCACACCCCCTACTGAGGATTGAGCCTGCAACACGGGCATGTGCCCTGACTGGGAATCGAACCCTGACCTCCTGGTTCATAGGTCAATGCTCAACCGCTGAGCCGTGCTGGCCAGGCCGTGTGTGTTTTTAGCTGTTTTTTTGCAGTCAATGTAAGGAAGAGCTTTTGAGTTTTTATATTGGAATAATTACCGACTAAGTTGCAAGGAGAGGGGCCCAGATTCCCTTCGCCCAGTTGCTCCTGTCTCCCATCATTGTAGTTCAGTCTCAAACCAGGACTTGGACTGGGCGTAGAGGGCGGGTCTGGTTCTTGTCCTTGTATCCCACGTGAAGGTTCATGTACCTGCCACGCAGTGAAGATCCGTGACCAGGGGTCTCCCGTGCTGCCCCCTAAGTGTCGTCCCTCCCTCCCCTCTCCCCGCAGCACCCCGATCTCTGGTCCTCGCGACCACAGAGCTTTTTATCGTTTCTATACGTTTGTGGGCCCAGCTGCTGTCTGTCGCGGCTCCCCTAGGAGAACATTAGCTCCCAGGAAGGGCAGCCGTGGCGTACTGAGCACTGGTGCCAGGGGCTGGCCAACGTCTAGGTCATGCCTAGATTCTTCTTATTTAATCCACACAACCGGCTGGTGCTGGACTCTGAGTTTCCCTGGTGTGCTAAGAGACTCAGCGCCTGCCCGTGTCCCCTGCGTGCACCGAGGGGCTGCCTGTGAGCCAGGTGGTCCGACGCTAGGCGCCCTGAACTCGGCCACTCCCCGTACTCGGTGTGCTGGCTCTGCCATTCAGGCTTGCTGTCCAGCTTAGAAAGGCCTGTGTTCTGTGTACTGAGGCTTGTTCAGCTCCTCGTGACCAGCAGTGCTGTCTGTCACCCACCCATTCCAGATGGCGGTGTTCGTGGGCGTCCTCTCCTTCAGCATCGCCGTCCTGAACAAGGTGGACATTGGATTGGATCAGTCTCTTTCGATGCCAGAGGTAAGATGCCTTTTATTTTAGCTTACTCAGCCCCCCCGGTGAATACATTTTCCAAACACGCACACAGAGGTGGCTCTGCCGGTGGGGCCTGGCTCTCTGAGCTCAGACAGTGCCGGGCACAGCCACAGTACGAGCAGCAGGCTGACCCTGTGAGGTGCCTCCTGACCTTGGGGCCCTGTGGGGAGCCCGGAGCCCGGAGGGTGGGGACGGGACCGGCTGTGCAGGGAGTCTGACGGGGCGGGCGGTGGCGTCTGGGCCAGGAACGTCCACACCTCTGGCCTCGTCAGACACCTCGGCACGTCCACCTCCATCCTGCTGCCTCTTCTTACAGGACTCCTACGTGGCGGACTATTTCAGGTCCCTCGGCCAGTTCCTGCACGCGGGCCCGCCCGTCTACTTCGTGGTGGAGGAGGGGCTGGACTACCAGTCCCTGCAGGGGCAGAACCTGGTGTGCGGGGGCATGGGCTGCAACAACGACTCGCTGGTGCAGCAGCTGTTCGACGCGGCCGAGCTGGACTCCTAGTGAGTACCCGCCCGGGCGCCTGTCCAAAGTTCTCCCTGAAAAGAGGCTTTCCCGGGGAATTAGGTCAGAGTGAGTGCTGAAGTGAGCCTTCCCTGACAAAGCCTGTAGAGGACCAACGTGCCCCTGGGCGCAGGGTCCCCGGAGGGCAGCGTCCTTTCGCCCGGCGGCAGCGCTGAGTGCAGCCAGCACGCTCGTGTCACGAGCAGGCCGGGCTGGGCCCCGGGCGGGCGCTCATGCTCCTCTCCCCGCAGCACCCGGATCGGCTTTGCGCCCTCGTCCTGGATCGACGACTACTTTGACTGGGTCAAGCCGCAGTCCTCGTGCTGCCGGGTCCACAGCGGCTCCGGGCGGTTCTGCAACGCCTCCGGTACGTCGCCCCGAGTTCGTCCTGCTGTTCTGAAAAGCGTGCTGACGGGAAAACCGCCCGGCACTCACCTCCGTTCATGCCACTGCCCGCCTGCACTGCGTCTCCTCCCCTCCTCAGTCTCTCGCTCTCCAGTGCGGCCTCGGCCTGCAACCGCCCCCACCCCTGCCCCCACCCCGGGCTGCAGGCTGAGCCAGGCCGGGGTCAGGAGCTCTGGGTTTCGAGTTGGGGTTTCTCGTCTTTTCCGAGGACACGGATCACCTCCTGCTGGGTGGGGGCCATCGTTGCTCACAGGCTTTCCTGTTAGCGCTCGGTGGCTGCCCTGTGGTCGCTGAGAGTTGAGGTCGTCCCAGAGTTTCCCTGATAAACACACGGGAGCCCTGGCTCTGTGATACCCATGAGGCTGTCCTTCACGTAGGACACCTTCACGCAGGGAAGGACGTGTGATAGCCAAGACGGAGGTGGCACCTCAGTCAAATGCGTCCGACTGTGAAGCTCACAGGAGCTTGAGCTTTTGGATAAGGAAAAGGATTCAGGAAAAGATTCTCCTAAATGTTTTAAAGTGAAATCTGGAGACCCATTCTCTTCTCCTTGGCCCCTCCCACGTTTCTGCTAGTGGCCGACCCTGACTGCATCCGCTGCAGGCCTCTGACTTCCGAGGGCAAACAGCGGCCCCAGGGGGAAGACTTCATGAAGTTCCTGCCCATGTTCCTCTCCGACAACCCGAACCCCAAGTGTGGCAAAGGGTAAGTGAGCCCCTCGGATGTGCACCCCGTTTGCACAGAAAACTCGGAGGGCGGGGAGCAACAGTGTGTGGGAGAGCCCTCCCCCCCCCCCCACCTGTTCCTGACCTCTGGGAGACACCCACACACCTTTCAGGGAGCTCCTCGCTGTCTCCAGCTGGCTGGGCACGTGCTCCCTGCGTGTTTCTGCTCCGCCCTCCTGCTGGTCTGGGGGCGGAGGGGAGTGGTCTGTCCGGGTCCGTGGGCACAGGGGCCACGTCTGCTCGGGTGAGGTCGTCCTAGGCTAAGGCTCAGATGGTTTGGGCCCCGCTGTGCTGCTCCCCAGCCTGTGCCTGCAGCCAGGCCGCGGTCCCCACAGAAGCGGGACATCTGGCCTGGAGATGGGGGTCAGCGGGAGCGGGGGGGTGGCTCGGAAGCTTTCGTGGAGAGGATGCCTGTCAGGTAGGCCTTGGACTTCCTGTTTTCTCCTAGAAATACAAGATGAGTCCCGAGTCCCCTCACACGTTAGTCACGGAGAACATGTCTGTTTCGGGGCCTGTGCCAGGCTCTGTGGGCATGAAGTGAAGTAGAAGTGGACCTTGCATCTGGGTCTGTGTGCGGGCTGAGTCTGTGTCCCACACAGAATGAGCCCTGTGAGCGCGGCCTGCACGGACAGTGGCCACCACCTCTGTGCGGTGTCAGCCCGGCACCACCCCCTCAGTTCCCCAGCTTGTGCGCCGTGTGCCCATCCGGAGACGAACGATACTGCGCCCAGTGGCAGGGACTCTGCCGTGCACGGCGAGGCCGACCCCAGGTGGCCTCCCTCCACAGCCTGCCTTCCCCACTTCCTGTTTCACATCCTTGCTGAGCAGACCATAGGGAAGCGCATTGGCTTCGAGCAGAGCACCAACCCGCCAGAGTGGGGAGAAGCCGGAGGGGAGCCAGAGCCAGCCCTTCAGCGCCCCACGCTGAGGCAGAGCCAGCCCTGCACCCGCCGCGGCTCTCCGGTGCCTGCGTGGCCGCCGTGGCATGCGGGCGCGCTCCTCCTGACTCCACTGCCTTCTCTCAGGGGACATGCTGCCTACGGGTCGGCCGTTAACATCCTGGGCAACGGCACCGGTGTAGGCGCCACCGCCTTCATGACCTACCACACGGTGCTGCAGACCTCTGCTGACTTCATCGACGCCCTGAGGAAGGCCCGGCTCATTGCTGCCAACATCACCCAGACCATGAGCCAGGGAGGAGGCAACCACCGCGTGTTTCCGTACAGGTGGGCGTGGCTTGTACACATGAGGTGTCCTAGGGACGGCCCTCACCTGTCCGGCAGGGGACGGCGCTGACCTATATGACGGGACGGTGCTGACCTGTCCGGCAGGGGATGGATGTTTTTCTGGGATAAATTCTCAGGAGGGACGTCCTAATTCCTGGGAAGAGCTGTGACCTTGGTAGAAAATCAGCTCTCTTCCAGCCCTGCACAGGCCCCATTGGCCTGAGGTAATTCTTGGGATAGAACAGCACTTGTTTTTTCAAAATGCCCTGGAAGAGTCTTTGTAAACCAGCAAAGCAGGGTAGGCTGGGATAATGAATAGAAACTTTATGTAAAAGTCAGACATAGGGTCATTGTCAGGCCCGCTGGGTGCTGTCCCGAGTCCTGCTGCCCCGGGGTGTCCTGCGTGGCTCTCTGCCCGCTGCTGGGTGGCATGGCAGCGGAGCGGGGAGCTTCCAGGGAGGACGCTGATGGTCTCTCCCGCCCCCTCCCCCCCAGTGTGTTCTACGTCTTCTACGAGCAGTACCTGACCATCGTCGAGGACACCGTCTTCAACCTCTGTGTGTCCCTGGCGGCCATCTTCCTGGTGACGGTGGTGCTGCTGGGCTGCGAGCTGTGGTCCGCGGTGATCATGTGTGTCACCATCGCCATGATCCTGGCCAACATGTTCGGCGTCATGTGGCTGTGGGGCATCAGCCTGAACGCGGTCTCCCTGGTCAACCTGGTCATGGTGAGTCCTGGGACCTTCCTGGGACCCGATTCCGGGGAGACGGCCCAGCTCTCATCTCCCTTTATGGTTCTGTGGGGTTTGCAAAAACATGCAGCCCAATGACAGCAACAAGGTCACTTTTCACTTAGGAATGTCGCCCCCTCCCTGGTGGAGCTCTCTGACCAGTACCTTTGCTTCCCATGGTTAACAATTAACAAGTCTGACGCTGGGAGCGTCCAAGCAGGTGTTAACAGAAGGCAGCCGCAGTCCATGTTCTTCAGACGTGGCCCCTGCGTCAGACGGAGTGGCCTGTGCCGGGGGGGGGGGGGGGGGGGTGCCCGCTTCCCCTCAGACAAGCAGACATGCTGTCTGATCCCGGTGCTGGGCGCCTCCCCGAGGGCCCACCCTTGCCCAGTGCATCCAGGTGGTGTCACGGGGCTTCTCGGCCCCCCCCCCCCCCCGGGGTGCCCTGGGCAGGGTGCTGCCTCTGGTCTCGGTCGTAAAGGAGCACTTCCTTCCAGAGCTGCGGCATCTCGGTGGAGTTCTGTGCCCACATCACCAGGGCCTTCACAGTGAGCGCCAAGGGGAGCCGCGTGGCGCGTGCGGAGGAGGCGCTCTCCCACATGGGCAGCTCTGTGAGTAACGCGGGGGAATCCGTGTGGACTGAGCCGCTCGGCCACCAGTGCTCAGAGGGAATTGGCATCCTCTGCTTGGCAGCAGCTCCTGAGTGTCAAGGTTTCAGGCGTTTGTAAAATAGCTGTACCGCGGGCTTCTTTACCATGTTCCTGTGGGTGAAAGCTCGTGGGGCAGCCGAAGCAGGAAGAACAGGGCGGATGTGAGTGACCAGGAGCCTTTGCCACAAACCCAGGCCAGCTATGGGCGGGCAGCAGGGCCCAGTGAGCCGTCTGTCCTGTGTCTGCAGACTCCCACCCCGTATCCTGGTTCAACCAACCAACCACTTGTTACTGAAGGACTGTTACCGAGTAACACAAACCTTGTTTTATTCTTAACCTGGTTGTCACCTGAGAATATAATGAAGTGTATGAACAGTGTCTATGCAGAAACAGCTTTTAGCCTTGTACCATTGCCTTTGTTCCAGGCTCACAAGCAGTACATACAACAATTTTAAGTTGAACATAATGTACTTAGCAGAAACTCTGAAAGCTGGGGTTCAGGCCCCCATGACTTTTGACCTTGACTAAGAAGTCCCTGTATTAGGAAATGTTCGCTTGTGATAGGCGATTAGAGCAGTGCTAACGCCATCTCTCTTTTAGGTATTCAGTGGAATCACGCTTACAAAATTTGGAGGGATTGTGGTGTTGGCCTTTGCCAAGTCCCAAATTTTCCAGATATTTTACTTCAGGATGTACTTAGCCATGGTCTTCCTGGGAGCCACACACGGGTTGATCTTCCTTCCGGTCCTCCTCAGCTACATCGGTGAGCTGTCCAGCCTGTGGGCGGGCGGGTGGGCGGAGGACGCGTGTGGCCACAGGAGCCGTGCTGCCTGGAAGCAGCTGTGAAGTATTAGACTGTACTGATGGGCCATTCACAGGCAGGGCCGAGGGAGTGGTCTCATGGAGGACGCCCATGTCCCAGCTCCTCATGTGCTCAGCCAGCACCACCTGGACGGCCGGCCTGGCTGCCAACAGGCCAAGGGCTGGCTGGGAACGAGTTTGAATGCCGGCCCAGGCAGTGCCTCCACTGACACGCGTGGCCACAGGCCAAACTGTGCCCCAGCTCAGTGTTCCCGCAGCGGGCCTCTGCCGTCCCACCTCCACCTTCCTGAGGATGCTCTAGGGCTGCCGTGACAACTCGTGCTTGAGAGAACAGGACGGGTTTGCTTGGTTGATAGCAGGGATGGGGGACGTCCGGCCCGAGGGCCGTCTAAGGCCTGTGCAGGCATTTGGTCTGGCTCTGCCAAGGCATTAGGGGCGAGTTCATCGTTTGACCAAGCCAGCCATCACAGCTCAGTGGTTGAGCATTAATCTATGAGCCAGGAGGTCACAGTTCGACTCCCAGTCAGGGCACAGGCCTGGGTTGAGGGCTCCATCCCTAGTAGATTGATGTTTCTCTCCCTCCCTCTCCACAATGTTAGATTTTAAGTTGAAAGTGTGTATGGCCCATGTTACCAATCTCCAAATGGCCCTTGGCAGAGAAACGTCCCCGGCCCAGTTTATAGCTTTGTAACCAGTTGGAGCATTGAAATATAGATGGGAGAAACCTCCTTAGAAATGACACAGCTTTCTTCTCCTTCCCAGGACCCTCCGTGAATAAAGCCAAAAGCCTGGCCACGCAGCAGCGCTGCAGAGGCACAGAGAGAGAGCAGCTCCATTTCTAGCCCTCACGGGCCCGGGGACCTGGAACTGTGTCTGCGGGTCGGTCAGTGCCCCGGTGGAAGGAGCTGCGCTGTCAGGTCAAGTTGAACGCTGGACGTCACAAGACGCGGGCGACGGGTCGAACAGCAGCTGCTCTGGCCACGCGCCTGTCCACTCAGGAATGTGTGTTACTAACCGTGGAGGAGCCCTGGACGCATCTCCAGTTCTCCCGGCATGAACCCCGACTCTGGGCGAGGGGAAGTGGCACCGGACGGACACTGTGGAGGCGCTTGGCTCCCTGGCCCTCTGGCCAGTTGGTGCGACGCTGCTCCTTTCTGAGGAGTGAGCCAGCACTCAATCCCACCGCCTTTAGTAACACTTGAGGATGCTGCAGGTACTTTATTATAGTCTTTTGTAGTTTAAAGAGCTTTATTAATGCAATAAATTAACTTTATACATTTTATATATATATAAACTAGTGCGTGATTTCAGAACGTCGTAGACTTCATGAGAGCTTGGTCTCCAAAGACCTGTTTGAAAAAAGCCACGTGTTCTTCGCAGTGTTCTCCTGGGGAGCAGAGGGAAGCAGGGTGAGCGTGCTGCTCCCATGCGCGGCCCCTAACTTCCTCTCTCTCACAAAGCACTCTGTGTTCTAGGCTTCTGGACTGTCCTTCCCATTTTCATAGCTCAGGGACCTCACAGCCCCCAGCAGCCCCACCTGCTGAGACCCGGCAGAGGTAGCCTGTCCTGGTCCCTGTGCCCTGCCTCTCCGAGCTCCAAGAGCTGGAGACTGACATGAAGTTGTCTGTTCCTCCCACCCTTGAGCCTCGTGCCTTTGGACATCAGAGTGCCTTGCCCGTTGTGCTTCCTGCCTGCCCCAGGCCCCTTTAACCCTCAGGCACCGGTGCCTGTCCAAGAGCAGCTGTCAGACCTGAGCTGCTCAGACCGGCTGAATCGGGCCTGCATACACTTCTCCTCCCCAAGCACTGCAAGGTCTGCACCATTCAGGCCCCCGGCTCACGGAGTTCACTCCGCCAGAATGATGGGCTAAGGCGAGGCTGGCTGTGGTGACTGTTTGAAACCGAACTCAGGAGTTCCAACCAAGGCCCCCGGCCCACCCGCTGCCAGTCGTCCTGCGGCTGTGCAGGCCTTCTCACCTGGCGTGAAACTGGGGTTCCCCCGTAAACGCTGGTTCCGCTGCTCAAAGAAGCGGAAGATGGTGTAGAAGAGCATGCGGTCTTCCGTCTGCTTCGCAGCATCGAGGAACTTGCGTGCAGAGACACTGTCGTGGCCACCTACGCCCCGGAGGAACCGCAGGGCGGCCAGCACCTGGTGCTTGGACAGCAGGACTTCCACGATCTCATCGTTCGCCGTAGAGAGTCGCTGGAGAGAAGCCCAAGTTAGCGCGAGCACAGCAGACCTTACGCACAGGAAACGTGGGCGCACCTACCTTCAGCATATCCAGCGACAGCTGGTGAGCAGGGGGGTAGAAGCTCTCCAGGGACAACAGGAGACATGCCTGAAAGACAGGTTCCAGCCTGTTCAGCACCAGGTGGCGGACACGGTTAACGACCGAGTAACCCTGGCGGCACCCACCAGAGGCTTGGAGTCGCTGAGCACGTGGTACTGCAGGAGCTGGTGCAGCGTGTAGAAGAGGTTGTGCTGGACCAGCGTCTTGATGACGAGTTCGTGCAGGTAGTGCTACGGCAGACAAGGAGACGGCGCAGGTGTGGCGAGCTGCAGCTGCTCTAACTGATGAGCTCCCATCACTGGAAGGGGCCCGTGTGCGGGGGAAAGCCCAGCCTCCTGAGACGGCTCATCCTGACTCGGCACACGTGGCAGGTCAGGAAATGAAGGGCTCGGGCGCCGAGTCAGGTTGGCGGGCCCCTCAGCACAGACAGCATCGCAGTTAGGAGATGGGCAGTGCTGTCTTAGATGTCCCCGCTCCTCTGACCAGGACCCCGTGTGCCCGGAGGTACCTGCACTGGAACCTGGAACTGGTTCAGAGAGCGAATGTACTCCATCAGCACAGCGACCACAAACTTCGGGGGCGTCTCCTAGGGGGAAGCAAAGGTGGTCTCAGGAGCATGGGAGCTGCAAGGAGCTGACACTGCATTCTTCCTTTATTCCTGCCCCTTAGCCCTATTAAACTACCCCAGGGCCGTGTGGCTGGTTTGGCACAAACCCCCTCAGGTTCTCCCTCATCGAGAAATGTTTAGGCCTGAGCATTAGAGGCCTAACTACCAGCATGGGTCCTCCCAGAATAACCAGCTATTCTGAGTCCTAGTTTCCTAAGTCCCTTCCAAGGATCTGTTCCAAGACCCTCAGTCCAGAGCGGCTGACGGCAGTCACTTACCTTCTCCGTGAGTGCCGACAGCACGTGGGTGTACATGTCGGACTGGTCGATCACGGCCTGGGTCCGCACCGGCCTGCGGAGGAGCGGACTGCACCGGCTCTGCCCAGCTTCCGCCGCCTGCACAGCACATGACAGGCGTCATAGTCACCACCCGAGAACAGGTGTTGGCCGTCGACCCAAAAGACGGACTCCTAGATGCTGGGAGCCTCACAGCTCCCAACCCGGACAGACTGACTTCCTGTGCTCTGGGGAAGGGCCTCATCTCCACCCAACCGTGCTCACGGAGGATGAACGACAAGCACCGCAGAGTCTTCTCAATTCTCTTAGGGACATCATCGTGCTGTGAGCCCCTGCCAACTCCCTCGTTTTCTCCGTCAGACTACCTGGCCCTTGCCCATAAGAATGACATGGCATCTGTGCTGTATGAAGCCTTAATCTTAAAGTACACACTTGTGTAAGGAGTCTATACCGAGACTTTGAATAAGCAAGGCTCCCAACCACTACTGCCTAGGAAAGCTCCGAGATCTCAACTCCATCGCCTAACTTTAAAAAAAAACCCAAAACATTTGTATTGATTTTGGAGAGGAAGAGAAAGGGAGACAGAAACATCAATGATGATAGAGAATCACTGATTGCTGCCTCCTGTTGCCCCCTACTGGGGATCGAGCCTGCAACCAGGGCATATGCCTTTGACCGGAATTGAACCCTGGACCCTTCGGGCCGCAGGCCAATGCTCTATCCACTGAGCCACGCCTTCTAGGGCGTTTCTCCTAACTTCTAAAGCCCGAGACCAGTGAGGACCCTGAGGGCAGGAGCTAGGCGGTGCCCGAGAGCCCACAGTGCTCAGCAGCGCCAGGTGCTGCAGACAGACCACACTCCACCAGCCAGCGCTGAGGGAGCCACAAGCCAGAGCAGGAAGCACCAAAACTGCCACCAGACCGCCGACCCCACCGCCCAGCACCGAGCAGCAGGACCGAGAGAAGGAGCGAGACGAGCTCAGCCTCCCCACCTCCCAGAACCTTGCCCGACAGGCCAGGACCACAGCTCTGAGCCACGGAGCCACGGTCACTGCAGCGCCTGCCAGTCCTGTTATCCTGGAGTCGCTGAAGGTGGGTGGAGTTCTGGCTTTTACTGCTTAAAACCTTCCATTTTCAGCTTTAGGACTAATTAGGTCCTTTAAGTGAAATCAATCATTCCACTTATCCTAACCCACTTTCTTTCTGGCTTCAGAAGATACGGTGCACTAACGTTACGTAGAAGAAAAGGAAAAATAACATGGCAAATGATTCTACTTTTAATTAAGACAAGGCTCTGGCTTGGTAGAAACATGGATAAAAATAGTAATGCAGCTGAAACCGGTTTGGCTCAGTGGATAGAGCGTCGGTCTGCGGACTGAAGGGTCCCAGGTTCGATTCTGGTCAAGGGCATGTACATTGGTTGCGAGTGCATCCCCAGTGGGGTGTGTGTGTGTGTGTGTGTGTGCAGGAGGCAGCGGTTGATGTTTCTCTCTCATCAACGTTTCTGGCTCTCTATCCCTCTCCCTTCCTCTCTGTGGAAAATCAATAAAATATATATATTTTTAAAAAGTAATGCAAAGACGAGACCAATTTTATCTATAAAACAGAAGACCAAGGGTTTGTCTACGTGTAAGATCCAGAAGATGAACCCCAGACAAGGGAGGCACTGAGACGGAGCCCCGCCAATGGGATGCAGGGTCCTGAGTCACTGCCATTTCCTGCCGCAGCTACGACGACAGGTGGGGGCGAGGGGCCTCCAGCACAGCGCCTGCCGGTCACTCACCGCCGCGTAGCTCTGCTCGGCGTCCAGGTACCTCTTGTACTCCTGGTTGAGCTTGTCAAAGACGGTGGCCACCACGGGCAGGGCCGCTCTGTCGGGCCCGCTCAGCACTGGGAAGAAGCAGGTGCACCGGTCAGCCCACTCCACCTGCCGCGCACACTGCTGGGCCAGCAGCACCCCTCCCGGGCCAGCAGCACCCCTCCCGGGCCAGCAGCACACACGGCCTCGAGGCACCCAGAGTGTCCAGCGTAGCAACCTGACGCCTGGAGCTCACAGGCCCTTTGGCTCCTGAGGAGAGCAGCTGTGACCGGATCAGTGAAGGTTCTCAGCACAGATGTTGGGGGGCAGAGATTAGGATTCTGAAAAGTGTTTGTGTAAAAGGAGGGGTGGGGGGCCTCAGCCCCACGTGTGCACACGTTCAGGTCCCCTCTCCCCTGGAACCATCGGTTTACTATGAGTCTTTCCTACCGGAGTCCCCACAAGCATGTGCAGAGATTGATTTCAGAGAGGGAGGGAGACAGAAATATCACTGATGGGGAGGCAGCCGACAGGGAGTTTAACTGAGACCTCCTACTCATAGGTCGATGTGCAACCACTGAGCCACACCAGCCAGGCACTACAAGTCCTTTTTCTATTCAGCAGCCTTTCTGGGGGTGTGGTCACCCACCCTTCGAGTGAGGAGTGGGGGCCCAGGCTGCAGACAGGCCTGGGAAGGAGGGCCAGCACAAGCTGGACGTGGACGAAGGAAGGAGCCCCCTTACTCTGGGAGCAGACGGCCAGGATGACCCTCTTGCACTCCTTTCTCTGGAGGAGAAAGTCCATCAGGCGTCCTTTGTCCGGCAGGAGGTTGACGATGGGCTGCAGCTTCACCTGCAGGTTCCAGAGGTAACCTGGGTGAGAGGCAGTGATGTCATCGTATGACAAGAGCCAGAACAAACGCCCACAAGTACCGCTCAGCAGTCAATGGCTTTTTCTTATGCTAGCCCAAAGCCCAGTCTAGGACATGCTGACAACAGGACTGACAGCCAGACTACTGCGTGCCCGGAGACGCCTGGCAACCACACACCCTCTATGTTCAAGCTGCATCTCCCCAAATACGGGGCCACAAGCACTCTCCCCTCTGACCTCGGCCGTCCCTCAGACCCACCTTGGCTCGCGCTGATGATGATGTCAGGCTGAAAGACAATCCAGGACGAGGAGTCTGCATGCGATAGGAAATTCTAGCCCGAAGACATGGAGACAAAAGGCAAACCCGTTGCTCCGACTAAACTTGCCCCTGCCCGCTGGCTGAGGCTACGCCCGGTGCCCACCCCTCCTGGTAGGAAGCCTCCCCACATCGGTTCCTGAAACGTGGCTCCCTCAAGCAGGAGGGCAGCGGTAGCAGCTCCCTGTACGGCGCCAGCACCTTGTCAAGGATACAGAGCTTACATGGGACTGGAGACTGGCTGGTCCCAGGAGCAGGACCTACAAGTGGAAAGAAAACGTAAGTGTGGCCAACACAGAACCCGACACGTACCACTGCTAACGACCGTTTGACTAGTGACAGGAGGAAGTGACCTCGTCCCAGGGTGACACTCAGGCGGAGGGGAGGTCGAGAACAAGCCTGGAAGACGTCGTCACGGAAGCAAACCGATCTGGCACCTTCTGCAGACACCTCACTGCACCCTGAATGTGGCCCCCCGACATGGTGACCCCCTTACCTGCCACAGGGATCTGATAGGGCTGAATGGACCGAGCAGGAAGCACGGGGTGGTGGAAGGTAACGGTGCCATCAAACTCTCCCCGTAACTTGATATCAAATATCACTGATGTCTAAAATGCAGAGAAAGAGCAGGCTGTGATGCCAAAAGACTCAGCAGTTACCCCTTTCATGACCTCCCATCTTGCTTTTTCAGATTCGTTTAAAGAGCCTGTGTTTAGCCCAGCCGTGGCTCAATGGTTTGCCCATCTATGAGCCAGGAGGTCGAGGTTCAATTCATGGTCAGGCACAGGCCCAGGTTGTGGACTTGATCCCAGTGTGGGGAGTGCAGGAGGTAGCCATCGATGATGTGTCTCTCCCTCTCCCTTCCTCTGAAGTCAATAAAAATGTATTTAAAAATCTGTGTTTGCACCCATCCCGTTCTTTTAGGAAGAATGTGCTGACACTACCGCTGTCCTTCTCATGCCCATCGACCTCACAGATGGTCCTGATGGGCTGACAAGCTTCCTAAGGGACATCAGAAGACCTTTCAGTCCCAAATCGTTAGAGCCACGCTGGCCCCTCCAGGAGGCCTGGGAGACGCCGCTAATGGCACAGAACGAGCAGGACCCATCCCGCCGCCTTCTCTTGGGCCATGTGGCCCCAAGCCATGCTCATCCCTGCTCACCAAGGACCTACAGGAAGACATGTGCAGAGGGCTGCAGTGAACACAGCTGAGAGACAGTGGTTCCAAATCACTCTCCTCATGTGCTACTTTCTGAAATAGTTTTAAATTATTCTTAATGATACAGAATCCCTGTTCCTTCTAAACTATCTAAAAGCTTTTAGCATAAAAAGCACTTTCTAGTCCAGGGGTGGGCAAACTACGGCCCGCGGGCCGGATCCAGCCCGTCTGGCTGTTCTATCTGGCCCACGGAGCAGAAAGAGCGGAGGGTTCTCTTGCTCTCCCCTCCGCTCCTTTACCAGCAGCCCAAGATGAGAGTGCCAGCATAGTCAGGTTGCTTTTGTTCCAGCCCTCCGGTCCAGTTTAAGAACCCATTGTGGCCCTCGAGTCATAAAGTTTGCCCACCCCTGTTCTAGACTGTGTTCAGAATGCTTTGTTCATTCTCTTGATCAACTGCATGCCACGCAGACCTGCCCCCACGGCTCCCACCTCCGTGTCCTGATGGTGCACAACCACCAGGTTGTCCACCACGTTCAGGGCGAACTTCCCTGTCCGGCCCAACTTCAGGATGTGCGTCTTCTTACAGGCGCCTTCCCTGTGGGGACAGAGGGGTCACACGGTGGTCGACAAGCTCTCGTTCCCACGTGCCCTCGGGGGAGCAGGCGCACTGCGTACCGGGGCAGATGATACAGCACCACCTCGGCGCCCGCGCTGCTGGAGGCCCGCGAGTGGTGCCGCAGGAAGAGCACGTAGAGCTGCCCGTAGCTGTCAGAGAACACGGAGTCACTCGGGCTGTGAGAAGCCCTCCATCCTCAGTGCTGAGTCTGCACTCGAGTGGAGTAATCATGACACAGTCCTTCGTGGGACACTCTGCAGCCAACCACAGCGCTTGCAGACGTCAGAAACAAAAAGCCTCTTACAGAGGAACGGAAGGGTGTGAGTGGGCCCAACATTCTCATTTTATCTGATCAGACCAGCAAGAGGACTTTCCTCAGACCATGAAGCCAGCAAAGTCTAAAATGCAGGCCCAGGAGCCGGCATTTGAAGCTGTGGTCACAGGACCCAGCTCTAACAGGGAAGGGAAGTCCTCGTTGGCCCGAGGCTCCCTGAGACTGGGTACCGCATTTCTAGCAGCTGCATCCCTGAAAGCAATTACAAAAGGAAGTCTCTCAAGAGACAGACCTACATGGTTGCCATGGCAATGTCTCTCTCAGAAAGGCTCAGTTTAGTGGACTTGGGCGCCGCTGGTAACTCAATCTCAAACTTGGGCAGCTTTGTCATAGTGCCAGCCTGTGGGGAAAGGAAGGGTTAGGAAGTGTGTCGACCCTTGATGTTTGCATTCCCTACCTACAGTTACTGAGGGCACCTCTCCTCCTGGTCTGTCCCCCCAGAATGAGCTTACAGGCGCCCTCGAGTGGTCAGACGCGGCACGGTTAGCTTTGGAAGAACTTGCCCTTGAAGTTCTGCTGGGGCACTCGGGGAGGGGGGTACGGGTGGGGTCGGAGGGAGTACTGCTTCGGGGGAATACTGCTTTGGGGGCTGCTCTCACCCGGAAGTGGAAGGGCTGCAGCACGCTGCCCAGGACGGTGGTGGAGAGCAGGATGACGGAGCTCTCGGGGCAGTGCAGGTACCAGTTCACGTTCAGGCTCTGGCTCTTCAGGAGCTTCAGGCTCCGCTTCTCCGGCAACACCTGAGGCGAGTGCGAGACAGCCCTCATGCAAGAGCAGCCAGTGTAGCAGGCTGTCAGTTAACAACAGGAACAGTAACTTAAATGGAAACCTGTGGTTTTTAGCTGCTGCAGCTTCCAGGCATGGGTCCAGTGCTTGGTGCTGCACAGACTAAGAGGGGAAAGTGAGCTCAGCCGCACAGTCACGGTCTGGGCGGCCCCTCCTCTGCACGCCCCCTCCGAGCCTCACCTCCAGAGCCAGCAGCAGCCACCTCCTCTCATCGTGGAAATGCGCAAACAAACCCCGGCCGGGCGCCCACCAGCCACACCCCTGCAGCACCGGCTGAACGCCATGTCCCCCAAGTCGGGGAGTGGCGCCCTTTTTCTAACAGGTGTGTTCCAGAGACCATAGGGAACTGTTACTCTCCACATACTCTACCTGGGTAATCTCTGAACGTTTCATACAAAGCATTACTTATCATTAGAAAAATCCCAGTCAAGAGATTAGCGCTACAGAATCTCAAGCTGTCTGTTCAGTGCTGAGTTCACACACTGCCAGCTGCTCCTGCAGACGCCCCGCAGCAGTGACGCTCGGGTACCTGGTAGAACTCGACTCCCTGGTCCGTGATGAAGACGATCTCCGTGGAACTGGTCCAGCAGAACCCTAGTATGTTGGCATTCTTGGTCTGAAAAGAACGTAGAATACTCTGTATTGCTGTAACCAAAGTTATATTAACAAATCAAACTTTATTTTAACAAATACCATGATCCTGGTTTTTCCCCTGGAACACCCAGGAGTGCCTGAGTCAGCAGAACAGGAGAAGCAGCAAGGTAACTGACCAGCACACAGTGGTCAGCTTCTCCCTTCAGGACCAAAGGACAGCTGACCTCCTTGGTCACACAGGCCATAACAGTATAAAGGCCTAGAGGTTCTCAGAGTGCTGACCCGGGGTGGGGGTGCTGCAGCTGCAGCCACACCCCGACTCCCTTGGTGAACCAGGCTGCGGCCTGAGGGCAGGCTAGAAGCCCGCACGTGGCTGCTCAGGAGCCGGGGCCTGCGGAGGGGCAGCTACTTGGCAATGTGCCTTTCCTCGTTGAGGAGCCACCCTCACCTCCATTTAGCAAACACTCTACAGAGAGCCTGAGAGCCACGCCTTCCACTAGCAGCTCCTGCCAGTCTCTGGGCCACACTGCCCTCTGGGCTGCGCCTTCTGCAGCCTCGTTTATTACACACAGCAAGCCTGATGAACGTGGGCTAGGATCTACACCAAAGGGGGAAGGGAGCAGGACAAGGTCAGACCGAGGAAGCAGACATCACCAATAATGGAAAAGCCTCCTCTGCTGCAAACCTCCAAAGGGGCAGCTCAGGCCTGTCGCCCAGAGAGGGCGGGAGTAGCCACCCACCATCCCTGACACCCTCCAGCTCCGTCTTCAGTGAAGAAACAGGCTCCCAACGTGTCCAGGCCACGCAGCCCAGCAGCACCTCTCACACAAGCACCGGCCCCTCCCATCTGACTCAGCTACCAGCCACCCGGCGTCCGCACAGCGCAGTCCCCCAGCCGAGCACCCATCAGAGGGGAACGGTCAAGGGCCGTACCTTGCACTCCTGCGTGTATTCTAACTGAGAACTGTCCGGGATAAAATTAGAAAACTCCTAGAAAAACAAAACAAAACACAAGGATAAATTTGGATCAGGCAGCAACCTACTTTAGTACACAACAGACAAAAGAAGAAGATAAGTACATTTAAAAAGTGATTAGAGCTGAAACCGGTTTGGCTCAATGGTAGAGCGTCGGTCTGCGGACTGAAAGGTCCCGGGTTCGATTCTGGCCAAGGGCATGTACATTGGTTGCGGGCACATCCCCGGTGGGGGATGTGCAAGAGGCAGCTGGTCATGTTTCTCTCTCATTGACGTTTCTAGCTCTCTATCTCTCTCCCTTCCTCTCTGAAAAATATCAATAAAATATATTTAAAAAAGTGATTAGAAAAAAACTGACAAGAACCCAAAGACAGGAAAAATAAAAGACCAATTTGAACAATCTGCCTCCTTAACAGCAGCTGGCTGACAATTCCTTTTTTAAAAAAAGTTAGTCTAAATATTCAGTGAGGGTTAGAAATGATTTTGGAAATTAATTCAAATGGTTGATTTCAGAAAATTGTGCTGCTCTACACTGCACAAGAGGCTTTCCAAACAATTTACAATTCACACTGAGGGAAGGAATTCGGTGCTCCTCTTTATCAAGTTTTTCTCTACGTGCAAATGTGATCATGAGTATTTATAAAGGCTAAAATGCCAACAGACTGCTCCAGCTTCCAATGCCTGGTCCTGTTAGATCAAGCAGGCAAAGACGGGAGACGGGACTTGCTGGAGTTACTCCAATTTACAGGGCCATTCACAAAGGAGCCAAAATTATACCTCACGCAATCTATGATGCTAGCTGTTAATCCATACAAAAGATGCCAGAGGTTCCAAAATAGTTTTTTAAAATTTAAGTCAAAATTGACAAACTAAGGTCACCAGTATTTATCCTCTCACATGTCTTTCTTCAAGAACTCCAAAGGTTCAAATACAGCAGTGCTCCATAGTCACAGCTTTCATGACTTTAAAATAGCGAGCGGCTCCTTTAACGCTGGAAGTTTGCAACTCATTCTCTTCCAAATATACTTCTAAAGTGCTTTATTTATGCCATCTTTAGAGGGATGTCTTACCACAGCCTTGGAGGTCCTCTGGACAGCTAGTATCTTGTTTTCCAAGGAAAACTTAATGCATTTCACTTCTCCTTTGTCTTCCATTCTGTAAGGAGAAAGAGTATGTTAAGGGTTCATTTAACAACTGAACTCTAGCTTCTATCACTTGTGAGAAGATAATAAATATGCAGGAAGCAGCAAATTTAGTTTAAAATTAAACATGTTTTTGATGCTATCAGTAGTACCTCTTTTCAGAAAACAACATTCAGGAGCAACAGGCTGCTGCAGTAACAAGGTCGGGAGAAGGAGATCACCTGCCCTTTCACCAGAAAATGACTTTATACAAACACAGGTATAAACAAGGTACACATAGGAATGCCTTGTTTTATCCCGCTTCACAGAGGGATGTTGCATTCTCACAAACTGAAGGCAAGACCTCCACCAGCAAAAACACTACAACTCACTTTATCTGATGCTCCATGGCGGGGGCCTGGAACCAGCCGGCCGTAGCTCGGAGGTATTCCAATGCTCCACAGATGACTGCCTTCCCTCTCCATTGCTGGGAGAGCAAAGCTTCTGAGCCAAGCTTTCCTACCCCCTCCCCTGGGGGCTCACCACCTCCAGGGAAGGGAAACCAGAGGCTCACAGGTGTGTGGGAGCTCTGGTGTGTGTGCTCATTCTCTCATTATGGTGATGGTTTCACGGTGCACACATGTCAAAACTCATCAATGACCGTTCAATAGGTCCAGTTAATAATTATACCACAGTAAGGCTATTAACAATAAATAACATGTTTTTAAAAGAGGGTAGTCAGTATCTTCCCCCTCAAACCCTACTGAGCCCCCAAATCTGGGCTCTCGTGGGCTCACTCATTTTGATGCTCGAGGGCCTTTTCGATACCAGTCTCCACTGCTCTCCGTGTGGCCTGCACCACGCCTGGCCCAGGCCCCGGCAAGCCTCTCCCAGCGGTGCCCGTGATGGGCAGGCGCCCGACTAATCCAGTGTCAGCGAGGTCTTTCCAAACACTGACAGGATCATGCCACACCCCACCTCACCCATCTTAATAACAAGGTAAAGCCCTAATTCATAGCAGAACACTAAGTTTCAAGCTGACCCCTGTCCGTGCCCACACCTCTGCCTCCCCTTCCTGCAGGGACACCTGATCGGCAGTCACACAGACCTGGAGTTCCCCACCCTCAAGCTTGCACGCCTTTGCTCCTAGAGGTCTCTCCATCGTGAAGCCGCCTCCTCTCTTCCCCGCCTAGAATCGTCCCTTTCCAGCCCTCAACTTTTGCTCAAGGGCTACCTCCTTCCTCTCTAAGGCCTTCCCTCTCCTACTCCCATGATAAACACTGCATCTCCTGTGTGTCCACACTGGGCACAGCACTTATCACAGGAGCCAGTATGTGTTCCTCACTTGTCTCCCACGATGCAGTTCTGCATTCTGCAAAAGGGCGCCAGGAGGGTCCAAAGCCTTCACAGGCCCGATGCCTAGCACGGGCACTGCACACGTGATTCATTTCTGTAGGGAGCCCCCAGGAAGAGACCTGGACATGTTTACTGACTGAGCTAGGACATTGACAGAATCATGTCAGTTACACTCCTGCCCTGGAAGTGCCGAGATGTTCTTAGTTCCTACTTGTGTTTGTCAGGCAGGAAGGAGTGGGTGGGATCTGGCCCCTCCTAGGCTTCTTGTTTTTTCCTGTGAAAACCCCACCTTTTGTGTATTTGAGAATAAATAGAGGTGCTGTGTGGCTCAGGAGGTCGTCAGTCTGCCTCTCCAGCAGAGGAGGGCAGCGGCCCTCCCAGCTCCCAGCTTAAAATCTTTCTCTGTGTCTTCTCTCTTTATTTCTAATATTTCTCAATCCCTGGCCGCCTCCCCTTAGAACCGGTTCGTTCATCTCTCTTTCCGTGCTGGCCACGGAAAAGGGAGATCCCACCACATCAGGCCCCCGCACATTTCTACTTAAAAAATGCTTCCTGAAGTACAGGCCAGCTAGGAAAACATTAAAGTCACCACTGAGCCGAGGGCCCACGGTGTATTTCCTCCTGTAATCACAGGAGTATGGGACCATCCTAATAGTTCACCAAAACTGAGATCTGAAAGTGAAAGTGGCTGCTGCTCATAATTACTGTCCTGGCATAACCTGGAGCTCAGCGAAGCCAGGGTTTCCTTAACACATTTTTACCTGAAAAACCCTGACCCAGGAACCCTGCACCTTCCAAACGCTGCAAGGACGCGGAGGAACCAAGGTCCTAGGCCAGGAAAGGGAACCGGCACACCAACCCGCAATGACTTTCTGGTTTCAAGTGCCAGGAAGTGGGTGCCCTACTTGGGAGGGTCTGGTTCCCAAATCGAGCAGAACCACGCCACCCGTTGCAGGGGGACAAGCCCAGGACTGCAGCAGGGGTCCCAGTCCTCTGCCTACGGGCACAGGTTAGCACACACGGACTTCAGAGCTCTTAAGGGCGAGCAGAGGACAAAAATATTAAAACCGCCTCCTGAATGAGAAGAACAACGCCATCGACATGTCGAACTTATTCTGCAAATGTTAATACAGTTACCTAAATGAGATGGGATTCCTATCATCCGGGCCTTTGACCACTACCCCAGTAGCTCCGCCAGATCGCACAGCAAAAACCTGCGAGGGAAGAGAAGCAGCTGGAACGCTGTGGACACTGTACCGACCCACCAGTGAGTGTTCTGGCAAACCCAGCCCACGAGTGCACATCCCTGCTACCCCCGCCCCGGTTCAGCTACACCGATCAGATCTACGCCGATCTGGAGTGCTAGGTGTTCACATGAATTTTGAGAAACGAGGGGGGACACCAAATGGGTTACCATCCCAAACTGCGCAGACGGGCCCCGGCCCCGGGGACCAGGTTCTAATCCGGTTTGGAGCGCCGCGTCAGCATCCCTGCGCTGCTCCCCGCCGCTCCCCCCAAAATCCCGCGGGTGACCGAGTTCTCGGGCGCGGACAGGCGGGCTGCTGGCAGCCCCCTCCCGGCCCAGGGCGCCGGGGGAGCGCGCCCGGGGCTCCGCTGCCCCGCGGGGAGGCCGGTCCCCGGCCGCGGGCAGGAGGGCGCCGGCGGAGGCCCGGCTGGTCCTGGCACCCGCCGGGCGCGCGGGCGGCCTGGGCCCGGGTCGAGGCCGTGGGAGGGGAGGGCGCGGGCGGCTCCACCTGTTTGTTGGCCTCGTCGAAGAAGACGCAGTTGACGGGGTTCGCCTTCTCGAAGTGCACCGGCCGCTCGCACAGCTCCAGGTAGTAGTCTGCCTCGCCCATGGCGGGCGGCGCCGGGGGCCCGGGGGGCGCGGGGGCGGCAGCCAGCGCGGGGCAGGGCGGGTGGCACCCAGGGAGGCTCGGGGCGCCGGCCGGTGGCGGCGGCGATCGGGTGATCGGGAGGCCGCTTCCGGGTGCCACGCCCCCACGCCCGCCCCACGTGACCCTCGGTCGCCGGCGCTCAACGACGTTAGGCCCCGAGGAGCCCTACGCGCGAGGCTCCGCCCTTTTTCTCGTGGGCGGGGCCCCAGGGCGGCTCCGGCGGCACTGGAGGCGGGGCCGCGGGACCGGAAGCCAGGGCCTTGCAGAGCGCGGCGGCACCGCCAATCCGAGCCGTGCCTTCCCCGGCATGGGCGGGGCCTGGCCCCCCTTCCGGAAGGGTAGCGCAGGGCATGCTGGGACGGGGCTGCCTGGCTCCGGGAGGTTTTCCCGCGCCGCCTCCGGTCGCTGAGGGGAGGCGGCGAGGCCCGTGGGCAGCCCGTTAACTTACGGAAACGTTCGAACCTGCACAGCGTTTTGTGAGTTTGTCTGAGCCAAACTGTGGCAGTTGGCTAGACGCAGAGCCTCAATGTGTACCCCGGAGAATGGCGGCTTTTCGCCCCGTGTCATGCGTTACCGTCCGAGGAGGAGATGTAAGTGGGTCCGTGAAGCCCAGAGGTGTAGAGTCTACACTGGACGCCAGGCGGGAGAAGTGAAAGCAGCTTTCGGGGTCGCGACCTCAGGCGCCGAGGGCCCTCAGGCTGAACATGGCGGCTGTGGCCCCGCCGCCGAGCGCCGGCCCTGAGGGGGCTGAGCGGCCCTGAGGGAGCCGAGCCCTGAGGGAGCCGAGCGGCGCTGAGGGGGCTGAGCGGCCCTGAGGGAGCTGAGCGGCCCTGAGGGAGCTGAGGGGGCTGAGCGGCCCTGAGGGGGCTGAGCGGCCCTGAGGGGGCTGAGCGGCCCTGAGGGGGCTGAGCGGCCCTGAGGGGGCTGAGCGGCCCTGAGGGAGCCGAGCGGCCCTGAGGGGGCTGAGCGGCCCTGAGGGAGCCGAGCGGCCCTGAGGGAGCTGAGGGGGCTGAGCGGCCCTGAGGGGGCTGAGCGGCCCTGAGGGAGCTGAGGGGGCTGAGCGGCCCTGAGGGAGCTGAGGGGGCTGAGCGGCCCTGAGGGAGCTGAGGGGGCCGGGCGGCCCTGAGGGGGCTGAGCGGCCCTGAGGGGGCTGAGCGGCCCTGAGGGGGCTGAGCGGCCCTGAGGGGGCTGAGCGGCCCTGAGGGAGCTGAGCGGCCCTGAGGGGGCTGAGCGGCGCTGAGGGGGCTGAGCGGCCCTGAGGGGGCTGAGCGGCCCTGAGGGGGCTGAGCGGCGCTGAGGGGGCTGAGCGGCGCTGAGGGAGCTGAGGGGGCTGAGCGGCCCTGAGGGGGCTGAGCGGCCCTGAGGGGGCTGAGGGGGCTGAGCGGCCCTGAGGGGGCTGAGCGGCCCTGAGGGGGCTGAGCGGCCCTGAGGGAGCTGAGCGGCCCTGAGGGGGCTGAGCGGCCCTGAGGGAGCCGAGCGGCCCTGAGGGAGCCGAGCGGCCCTGAGGGGGCCGAGCGGCCCTGAGGGGGCTGAGCGGCCCTGAGGGAGCTGAGGGGGCTGAGCGGCCCTGAGGGGGCTGAGCGGCCCTGAGGGAGCTGAGCGGCCCTGAGGGGGCTGAGCGGCCCTGAGGGGGCTGAGCGGCCCTGAGGGAGCTGAGCGGCCCTGAGGGAGCTGAGGGGGCTGAGCGGCCCTGAGGGAGCTGAGCGGCCCTGAGGGGGCTGAGGGGGCTGAGCGGCCCTGAGGGAACCGAGCGGCGCTGAGGGGGCTGAGCGGCCCTGAGGGAACCGAGCGGCCCTGAGGGGGCCGAGCGGCCCTGAGGGGGCTGAGCGGCGCCGCCCCTCCGGCCGGCTGGCTCCCTTCCTCGGGGGAAGCCCGCTCGTGGTGGATGGAGTAAAGCTCCACGTTCCAGCTCCGGGACCCAGCGTTGTGCAGGGACCAGACATCTGATGAGGAGAAAGGACTTTAAGACTTGTCACCACTACCCTGTTTCCCTGAAAATAAGACACTGTCTTATATTAACTTTTGCTCCCAAAGATGCGCTAGGTCTTATTTTCAGGGGATGTCTTATTTTTCCATGAAGAAGAATACGGTACACATTTGTTGTTAAATGAAAATAAAGGAAATTTATTACCTGTATACGGTACGGTAGTACGGTAACTGTCAACACAAACCAGACAAACTGTGAACCCTACGGTATCAAGAATTTACTCATTTATTCAATGACAACCATGTCATCATCTTCTGGAACATCATCATAACAATCCAATTCCTGAATTTCCTGGTGAATTTCTTGTGACTCCATTTCTTCCAGAATCAGTGGACCAAATCTCTCATGTTCAGCAATAGCACTGTCTTTAAATGAGTACTTCTTGTCCAGGTAGCCTGCTCGCAGTGCATTTGCAATGCCGCTGTCAGTGATTTTCTCCCATGAATTCCCCACCCAAGTCACAGCTTCTTGCAGTTTAGGTTTCACAAAGTTTCCACGCTGATTTCTCTCCATCCACACAGCAGTGACGTCAGGACTCCGCGTCATGTCACTGGTTGGTAGACGCCAGTTGGGGCGGCCCTAGCGACCAGTTTATGGTAAATTAATTTTCATTCTGAGACAGAACCTGGGGGCCTTATTTTCGGGGGGATGCCTTATATTTCACTCAGAAGGAAACCTGTAAGTAGGTCTTATTTTCGGAGGATGTCTTATTTTTGGGGAAACACAGTAGAAACCAATGAAAAACATCGATCAGCTGCTTCCTGCACGCCCTCTACTGGGGATGTACCTGCAACCAAGGTGCGTGCCCTTGACCAGAATCGAACCTGGGACCCTTCAGTCCGCAGACCGGCGCTCTCTCCACTGAGCCAAACCGGTCAGGGCTTAATTGACATATTTCTAAAGCTCCTATTTTGCATCAACATTTTCTCAGTTCCTTCGACGGCACAGATGTGAAAATACGCCTCACCTTGCCTCTGGAAAGTGCATTCTGGCAGCACATGTGACCCACAGAGCTAAGGACCAGGACATGGTGGCCAGGCTGGGCAGGGCTGCAGTGTCCTGGACAAACTGGGCTACCTGGAGGCCACGGGCGGAGGCTGTCAGGGTTTGGAAAGTTGAATAAGAAGGCAGTTTATAGAAGGGAAGAACGTAAAATAATAGATACACCATCGACATTAGGGAAAGTAAACATGTACTTTGTGAAATATTAGTCAACAGAACCAGAAATCAACAGGAGAACAACTGAAATTTCTTTTGAGAGCCAAATTTTTTTTAACTTCTAATGCCACTTCTTCAAAATAGACTTTCCCAGGCCGTGGTATTTTGTGGAATAGCCACACTAAAGGGGCCAAAGAGCCACCTGTGGCTCTCGAGCCACAGTTTGCTGACCACAGTTTTAGAGGAATAGGATGCAATTTAAAGCTAATGGGAAAAGACTTAAATTGTTGCCATTTCATAACTATTTTATTGGGACTTAAAAGCTTTGCATGAAACAGTATCTGTTATGGTCAGAGCAAATATCTACGTTGAAATGCCCTTAACATCAGTTTTAAAAATAAAATACTGGGACCAAGGTGTGCCCTAGAATTAAACTGGTTTTAAATTGTGACTTGGTAAAATAATGCCTGTATGTTGGTTGTTTTTATTAATATTGCCGTTTGTGATGTGTGTAACAGAAAACTGCAGGTCCTGGGGACAGCTTGCTTCCTGTTTCCTGCACGCCACGGGGGAAAGAGCTGCCACACGCCCAGCTACTTCGACCGTGTGTGTGCTCCTTGCAGTCACCCAGCGGAATTGGGTTCTTGCCGGAGGCAGAGCAGGCAGGTGTGTAAATAGGCCCTTCTGTGCAGAGGTGTGGCAGAGACAGCCACACGGCCCCCTAGTCTACACGGGAACACTTGCGTGTGGTGGCTGAATAGGATTTCTTAGAGCCTAAGATTAGAAGATTATAAAGTAAAAAAATTTCTATGGCTCCTCAACAGTTTTTGGTTCACCTGGAATCATTAAAATATGAAACAACAATTAAATGAACTAATTAAGATCTTTGTTCTCATTGTTTTGTGAAAGCAGGAGTCGGGTGCCTTTCCTGAAGGTGCTGCAGAGCCTCCAGGGCACGGAGCCTGAGAAGCCAGGATGGCTGAGAGCAGGAAGGCAGGGAGCACCTGACATCGGCTGCCACTCTGCTCTGGTGACTGCTGCTCCCAGTGAGGCCGAGAGGCTGGAGCCCCTGCGGAAGGGAAAGGGAAGCGCTGAAGGGTAAGCAGAAAGCATTGTGAGCTGCAGGCAGGCTGCGGGGCTGGCACGGCACTCCAGCCTCGGAGCAGGTAAGCTCACAACAGGAAGGGGAGGTCAGGAGTGCAGCCTGACCCAGTCAGCTTGCCCTTGATGGTAAGGTCCCTGCCCTGCCCTGCCCTCCCCTGGGTGTTCGTGAATCCACAGGACATACATTCATAATTGGTTTGTTTCCTTCTTAACGTGGGCCTTTGTTGAGAAGTGTAACTCCTGGGCTTTAAAAGGTGCTTCTGGCAGTTGGTAAAACCTAACAAAAATCGCACAGGCTTTTCTGGTTTTCTTAGTTTTGTGTTTTAATTATTTTTCAGGCTGTATGTCTGGAAGGATATATACCAACAGTTTAATAGTGGCTCTCATGGCTTGGCAAGTTTTCACGTAACTTTTACATTCTTCTTTGAAATTTCTAAATTTAGTTTGGTTTTAAAGTAAGCATGAGTAATTTTTATAAAAGAAACTTTTTTAAAAGTTAACCATATTTACTAGGAAATCTTGACTATCATGATTTTACAGCCTTCTTTTCATTTCATGAGTATTTTGTGTGTGAATGTATGTGTCCTTACACATTTATGTGTACATGTATGTAAAAAGCATTAAGTATAATGGAGGTAGATGGTGGTTACGTTGTACTGTGAGTGATTTGTTTTCTTTTTCCACCTTTGGCATTATTTGAATTTAAACATTCATGTGTGTTCATAAGCAGGAAAACGGTTTGTGAAAGATAGGGTAATAGAAGACATAGAAAGGCCCACAAATATTAACAAATCCAAGTCCTAACCATCTGGTGCTCCTCTATAACAAATGCACCTGAGGTCATCCAGCTCTAGTATTCGAAACTCCACTGAGAGATAGTGTCCCCTTATAGCCCAGCTAGGAAAGTCTTTCCTAATTGGATTAGAGTCTTCCCAATTTTAACCTTTGAACCATGAGATTATGCATTAAGACATTCAAAATATATTTAAGCTTCTACTCAAGTGTATGGGAATACAGCAATGAATAAAGCTAGCAAAAATCCTGCTCTCACAAAGTAATGTTTAATGAGTAGAAATAAAATGAGTAACACATCAGGTAGGAATAAGCTGTACTGAAAAAATAGACCAAGGGACAGGATGATACTCGTCAAGGCTCTAATACAGGGGTAGCCCCCCTCCAGAGGCCCTGGGGACCGCCACCTCCAGGCACTCCTGACTGCAGTCCCTCCAGGCTGAGCAGCTGACGTGTAGAGAGTACTGACAAATGGCAGGGCAAATCTGACAACGGGCTGTACAAGACACTACGGCTCCTGCCTTACTCTCTCTTGGATCAGTGCTTTGGGGAAAGCGTTGAGGATACCCAAGCGGGGCTTTGGAAAGGCTGCTGTCTGTAAGGACTGAAGCTTCCACCAGCCAGTGGGGAACTGCAGTCTCTGCTAACAGCCATGGGAGGGAACTGTCAGGGAAAGGGGTCCTCTGCTCCCTCAGTCCTTCCTTCAGATGATTGTTTCATCTGACAGCTTTATTTTAAACATGTTTTTATTGGTTTTAGAGGGAGAAGAAGACAGGGGGAGAAAGAGAAACATCAATGGGAGAGAAGGGTCGATCAGCTGCTTCCTGCACACCCACTAGTGGAGGTCAAACCCAAAACCTGGGCATGTACCCTGACTGGAATCACACGGGCAACCTTTTGGTGCACAGGACAATGCTCAACCAACTGCACACACCAGGCCAGGGCCTCAATTGACACCTTGATTGACACCTTGAGCCAAAACCACCCTGCTGGGTCATTCCGATTCCTGACTCCCAGCAGCTATGTGAGAGAACGTTTGTTATCTAACCACAAAGTTCTGTAGGGTAGTTTGATATGCAGCACTAGGTACCGAATGGACTCACTGAGAAGATGACAAATGTGCAGACTTGTGGGTAAGCTGCGGGAGGAGCATGCCAAGCAGGCAAAGGCCCTCGTTAAATCCTAGCATGCCTGAGGCTTGCCCTGGCTGGGTGGCTCTGTTGGTTGGACCAACTCTTCTTACAGGGACAAGTATTCTAATTGTGTTCTTTCTGTCCCAAAACACATTAGATTTTTAAAGCTTATGGAGCTCTAAGTAGTAGCTCCCTTATTCTGTAATGAACACCCCTCTTTCCCCCTCCATCTGCTACTTTATCTTTCTACCTATCTATTTGTATTGATCTTAACCCCTCAAAAAGCTGTGTTTGAGAGAAAGCTGGAAAACCCAGGATAGCAAAAATAATGCTTTCCCAAATGTAACATTTTAATGGGAAACAAATAGGAAATCAAGAGTAAAAAGAAGAGGCTTGCCAAAACCGGTTTGGCTCAGTGGATAGAGCATTGGCCTGCAGACTGAAAGGTCCTGGGTTTGATTCCTGTCAAGGGCATGTACCTTGGTTGTGGGCACATCCCCAGTAGGTGTTTCTCTTTCATCAATGTTTCTAGCTCTATCCCTCTTGCTTCCTCTCTGTAAAAAATCAATAAAATATATTTAAAAAACAAAAAAACAAGAGGCTTGCATAAAATAAACTTATGAAACTTAAACCATTCTTTAATTTTTATGAAATCCCTTTAAAATGCCAATTAAAGAGTGTCTCTTCAAAAATATGTCTTGAAGTTTGAAAATACAATCAGAAGAGCTTTTCCCATCCAATTTCTGAAGTGCTGGAGAACGAGCAGCTCAGAATTTTAAAATGTGCAGAGGACAATCTCTTCTGATGCCCAGAGCCTAAATGAGCAGTAGAAAGATGGCCTGCCTCTAGCAGACGCCAGAGCCTCCGTCTCCTTCATCCTCCTTGGAGGAGGGTCTCCCATGACCAGCATTTCACTGTCCGCTGCCTCCCTCACACCACCCCGCTTTCCTTCAGATTCAAAGCAAAGAGAATAACGTGCTGAGGGGGAATGGCCGGAAGGTGCGCCACACTGTGAACTGGTTTTCAGAATATGAAGGACATGGCGTTTCTATGTGTGTCTCCGTTTTGTAAGCATTAAAAAAATGATCTTTATAAAGAAGAAACTGGCAATAAACTTTCTTGAGATAAAAATTCCCCACACAGTCATCCTTATTTTGATAATTTATTATTCACTTTCATTAAAGTGAAGCAAAATATTTCCATATTTTGTTTTTTCCTCCATTTGTATTTATTCTTTATTTAGCAAACTGTTTTCCACTTTCTTTTTCCTCTATGTGGAAAATTTACTGTCTGAGCGATAGGAAGGTAAAACCTATCTGTAATGTGAAGTAATTTAAAAGTGAAATCTAAACATGAGAAGTTGAGGGGAATAACTGCTTAAAACTCTACTGCTTTATTTTTATGCAAAAGGACCTAAGTTAACATAAGGAAGAGGAAGAAACCACACAAAGAACCATCTAAAATGATTTCTTCATCTTTAATTTCTTAAAAAGCATGTTCACAGCACACTCCATGAATGCTATACAGCAACGGTTTGCTGCTCTTAGTCAAACAGAGTATGTCAGAAAACAAAACATATATTAAGTGGTTAATGGTTTTTAAAAAATAGGTCTTTGAAATTTTTGTAAAACCAATAATCATCAGTCATTGAAATCTGTTTTATAGTAGTAAACACTTAAGAAATGTAATAAGTATTGACCCCAAATCACACTTCTCTTAAAAGGTATACAACAGAAACAAAAATAAGTATTTTTTTGAGAAAGAACATATTTGGCATTTTAAAATAATATTAAAGGAGAAACTTTCAAGTGCAAATAATGCTTAAATCTTTACTTTCAGTGACCAGATTGGGTCTCTAGTGGTTCCAGTCTGAAATCAGCAATAGGAGGAATGATTACATTGTTGTTAATGAACTTCAGTCTAGCAAAGCCAATACATTGCTTGCTTTATTTAAGAAGTGGCATTTGGCCAGTCTAAAAATTATTAAAAGTGAGGTCAGATAGTTCAAATCAATTGGTTAATTTGGTACCCAACTTGTTTCAAACTCAGTGTTCATCATTTGACTTGCAATATTTTTCTCAAAATGCATGAGAACAGAGTTTGAGTGATATGGAAACTGAACTTTGTATCGCTGACTTCATTAAAATGTGTCAAACAGGGTTAAATCTTAGCATCCCACCTTTCCAAATAGCTTACATTTTCCTTATAAATGCAGAGCAGATGCATCATGCATCACTGACGCTCTATCCTTTTCACCCAAATGTAGATATGCTGAAAGTTAATTTTTAAGAATTTGAGTGGTTCTTATATATATATATGTCTTTTAGAAACCTAAAATTCTTTTCTTGGCTATGAACATGGAAAAGAACTCAGTTCATATTCATGATGTACCAATAAAAATATTTTGCTTATGTCTATTTCCATTAGCCATCTTGAAACCAGATTTCCATTTAAAACACCTATTAAAGAAGATATTTTCCTTTACAATCGTGGTCACAATCTGGAAAAGTAATTGAGAAGGGCTAATTTCAGGCCAATAAAATATTCGAGGAAAGATGAGACTCAAAGCAGGGATGTGTCAGAGCACACAGGTGGCAGTAGGCCTCCCTTGTAAACGTCTGGCCTTTCCTCCCGTATCCGAAAACGTTACCCACATTTTAAAACATTCTCATCAAAACATTTACACCACGAATTCTGTAAAATCCGGTCGATTTCAACTAAATAACCTGTAGCTGTTAAAGAATTATATTATCCTGTTCGTAAGATGAGAGGTAGTGACATTTTATTCTCTCAATGCCGAGCTAAAAATTCCACACATCTGGTTTTAGGGCTACCAGGGGGAAAGCACAGAAGCACCATTGCACACTCCGTGTGTTGGGGTCTCAAGTTGCCTGTAACTTCGTTGGGCATTGGCAGCTGGCAGTCGCCACTGGGTCACACTGAGAGCAGCGGGTATTGGGGCTATTCATCGTGTGGGACTGGAGGACCTTCGTCGTCTTTCAAAAATGAAGCAGCTTTCCTTCCATTCTTCTGAACGTGATCTTCATTCATTTTCTCCAAAGCTTCTATCTACAAAATGAATATCATTTAAAATTTAATCCATTTGTCATAACCCTGCTTCACTGAAACCACTCTTCAGACTGAACCAGTGTTGACTCCATTAAAATGAGGTCACTCCTGCCCGACGGTGTGGCTCAGTGGCTGAGCATGAACCCATGAACCAGGAGGTCAGGATTCGATTCCTGGTAGGGGCACATGCCCAGGTTGGTGGCTCAATGCCCCGTGCCGGGTGTGCAGGAGGCAGCTGATCGATGATTCTCATCATTGATATTTCTCTCTCTGAAATCAATAAAATATATTTTTATAAAACACGGTCACTCTTAACAATGTTGGCCTTCAATCAGAATTACAGTGCCACATACATATATGAGAGCATAACCCATATGTATGTTTTTACTTGATTATGTTACCAGGATCAAAATTTAGTTACCAAGTCAGCAACTGGAACCACGCTGTCTTACTGTGTGCTCCATAATGTGTGCAGGGGCAGGAAAGGATTTTCCAGCAACCACAGTAACACCTACTCAGCAACTGTACTACTTCTCTGACCCTAGACTCCATAATAATCACTCACTGTTTTTGGTGTATTGTTAGGAATAATTAGCTGCTATTTCACTTTTTATGTTTTGTTCATTCTAAGAGACCACTTCTGAGGGAGAGTTGTGGTTTATTTATTTTTGTTTGTTGGTTGGTTTTTTTAATGGTTCTGTAGATCCATGTTGTAATGACTGGGTATTTCTAAGGATGGCCACTGCTAGCTTTCTATATTCAGTTAAAAGCAGGGACCATGTATTACTAATTTTTGTATCACACAGAGTGTTTACCACTTAACTTCATAAAATAGGGGAAATACAGTGTTTGGAAAATGTGTTATTTTCCATCTCAAACTGTGAACTCCTGAAAGAATATCTTTGCTCTGTTTATCTTAGGGTTTAAGCCTGGAAAGGACCAAAGCTCTCCAGAAAAGACAAATCTCAAATTCATTTTGGTTTTGAGGAGCGGGGAGGATGAAATTCACTCCGGGTTTCAGTATCTGCTATATTCAGTCTCCATTTCCAGCAGAGAGAGCAGCAGCTCAGCTTACCTCAGCCAAGAAGTCAGCCTCGTTGTCTGCTGAGATGTTTAAACCAGACACAGCATTGAAGAGCTCCCGTTCATTAAGAGCTTCCTTCACTCCGCCTTTCTGGAAAAACTAGTAAAGGAATGAAGGAAGGCAGTAATTAGCAATTCTCTTAAGACACCTGTGAGCTCCCCCACTTGAGGCTGGCTGTGCTCCTCAGGCATGACACACCCACCGTCTGCTGAATGAAGTTGTGACAGTCTAAAGCTGGGTTAAGTTTACACCTTCTAAAGCTGTTAAAAATGGCTGCTTTATAAAACCATTTGCAGACTCAAAACATTCACTAAATCCCATGAATTAAAATGGTCAAAAGGCATCTAAGCTATTCCCAATATGAAGTTATTTTATCATTCAGAAAGATCATTAGCATCTGGGTCTGTTGCTAACAATTTCCTGTAGAAACAGCAAACAAATGTGATCCAACTGTGAGCATCAAGGTTTCCCTTCCCTGATGTCGCCTCTGTCTCACAGACACACGACTCAGACGTCCTGCAGACCAGCTCCTTGCAGTGGCACGCACACTGCACTGTCTACTGGACTGTTCAAATAGTTTGCTCCAAAATAAAAACTCACTCTATTGAAAATTTAATTCAATGACCCAAATGTAAGGCATGCAATCAAATTCTTGCTGAAAATAAAATCTGACAAATTGATCTTTATATCTTTATCTTGAAGGCAGCCAATAACCTAACCTTTCCTTCAATTTCTAAGAATGTCTTGCTTATACTGGGAGTGAGAATACTACATGAATCTTATGTCCCATTACAAAAACCGTATTACTTTTTTAAAAGATATATTTTTATTGACTTGAGAGAAGGGAGAGGGAGAAGGAGAGAGAGAAACATCAATGATGAGAGATTGATTGGCTGCCTCCTGCACGCCCTCTACTGGGGATTGAGCCTGCAACCCGGGTATGTGCCCTTGACTGGAATCGAACTCGGGACCCTTCAGTCCATAGGCTGACCCTCTATCCACCAAGCCAAAGCAGCTAGGGCAAAAACCGTATTAGTTTACATGCCTACCTGTGAGACATTCCTACAGTCACGGAACAAGAACTCCAGGCCGTGAGGATGGGTTGGTTCTACAGATTGACTGACATCGATCAACCAAACCTATTTAAATACAGAGCATACAGTGACTGACCTTCACTAAGTTACACCAAGTAATTTAATGTGAACATTAATAGAGCATGCTCCTCACCTTCCCAGCATGCCACAGCATGTTATATTCACTGAGGTCAGCATGCACGAGCGTGCATTCGTTATATAACTGCTGCATCAGCTGTGAGGAGGCAAGGCAGAGACGTTTAGGAAAAGAAATCGTTCTAATTCACCGCCACAACTAAAATGTCTGTGCCCACCCACCGTAACCAGGAAGGTCAAGACAAGGTTAAAGACCAGGACCGAGCTTTCCTTTTAAGGCAGGTGTGACACTGAGACAACAGAGGGGATGGGTGACACTCCATCTCCTGTCCACCTGACGACAATGAGGCCAGGGGGCCACGGGCCCCACCTGGACCCCACGGGAGTAAGAGCAGTCACGGGTGTGGTCACCACTCCGGAGGCTTGCCCTTCCCAAATGGGCAAAGGGCTCACTGAGACCGCTATGGGATGTACACAACTCCCAGGCTAAAAAATATTTCCTGCTGGATACAGGAGGAGAAATTTCCTTACGAATCCTATGGCACTATGTTCAGATTGATGGTGAGCCCTAGCCTTACCATAGCAACCAGTGTTAATGCTTGGTTTCCCAACCTTAACAGAATTCAAATAGAAGAGTACATCACTACTTCATCTCTTCACCGGCCACTCCACCACCAACAAAGAAATTTCATTTTCCTTTGGATTTTGTCCTCTTGGAGGCAGAGAAAGTTGAATTATCTCCCTAGCTGGATCTTAAAAAATTACTTTTGAATTCACATCAACTGCTGAATGACACTAGAGCGCATGCAGAGACTGTAAAAAGCTTATGTTTCTCCACTATTCAGTTAAAAAAATACAGAAAAAAAAATCAATATTCGGAACATATTTTTATGCTAGGACCCCAGACTGAATTCAGCTGCTGTCCCGAAGCAGGAAGAGCTTCCTTAAGTTCCTGACACGTCTTTGCAACCCTATCACCTGCTGAGTGGAGACCACTCCCTCCATCTTTAGTTTTCAGCTGCACTTCCTATGAGTCCAAATCTACTGCCTGCAAATTTCCCAACTAGAATGGTAATTTCTTCGCACTTAGAGCAGTATCATTCACCAAGACATGAAAACCAATTAGGCACCAGATCCAACTTACTTAATGAAGTTTTAACAGCTTCATGCCTCTAGGTCAGTGATGCTAACAATTAGCCTTCATTTGCTTCATACATCTATTTTCCAAACTGACTCAATGCACACACAGTGATATAAACACACTTCGATGTGAACATTCCTTCCCAAACTTCAGCTTGGCCTTATTATATCCCCCACAAAACAGGACTATTTTTGGAAACGTTTTTAGGGTTAGAAGAAACATTTTTAAAGCTGATGTGATGCTCTGGAAGGCACACATACGTGAAGAGTTTGATAGTAGGCTTCTGTCATTTCTTCACTACTGAGCTTTACTTCTTTCAGTTTAGGGGCTGGAACTTGATCGTGGCCAATGAAAGACATGACTAAAATGTGTTTCTTGAGCAGCACAACTGCTGGGCAAGGAATTCCAGCTTTCTGCATTCTGTACGGAAACAAACGATTACAAATGTCAAGATCAGGAGACAGTGTTTCACCTGAACATCTAACAAGGCCTGCACTGAGCTGGGGTAGCGCACACGGAAGGCAGCCTGTGAGGAGACGGTTCTAGGGCACCGGATGGGGTGGGACAGGAGCTGTGGGCCCCACAGTGTCCAGGAGGGCTAGGAAACAGGCAGAGGGAATCAGCCCGATGGGCGGGTGGGGGCATGCTGGCCTCAGGATGGGAGCAGCTTGGGAAGGGCAGGGAGGTGGTCAGAGCACAGTCCGCTGGGGGATGTATGTAAACCAGCACGGCTGGAAGCTGAACAGGAGGAAGGGCGGGCACAGGGTTCAGAGACAGGCGGGCTCAGCATCACCAAAGGATTCTGAACTCAACACTAAGGACTACTAATTTTAAGAAAGGCAGCGATGAGAGCTCAGCAGTACAGGAGACTGGAGGCCCGCAATGCCTCTCAGGACATGATTCTATACTCAGAAGTGCTGCTGCGTTGAAGAACTTGGCAACTAACAACAAGGCAACTACTCCAGCTGACTTCCAGCTTCTAGCACATGGGTCTCTTTACCTGGTGAGGTTGTGCATTTCCTTTTCTGCCCACATTCGGATGATCTTACGTGGATTTAGTTTACTGAAGCGATCTTTAAACCTGAAATCGTCTTTAATATATTTGTCACGGTTCTTAAACTCATTAAGGGTTGTTTTAAATACCTTGATGGCACATTCTGTAGGTATAAATTTACTATATTCCTTTTCATCTTCCATGCTAAGTGGAAAGAAAAAAAATTAAATCAGTATAAATTGCCAGCTCACCAGTAAACCAATTTCAAAATAAAAATTGTGTGGCATGGGGGTGGGTCTACCTTCTCTGGCCATGACTGGGGCACAGACTCTGTATCCCATACTACCAGTCTCACATTCTGGGTATTCTGTTACCTAGTTATCTTTTTTTTTACCATGACAGTTCTTGCTGTACTGTCCTCCTCTTGGCTGTACCATAAGTTATTTAAGAGTAGAACACATGTCACACTTACTCTAAAAAATCTAGCACAAGTTACTATTCAATTAATTGCTGATTACAAGGCCAACCTGTGAGTAAGAGAAATCAGGACAGCTTTGTGGTGGGCGGAACCCTAGGGTGGCTCCCAATTTCCCAGCCCCACCAAGGACTGCACTTGGGATAATCCGTTCCCTGGAGTGTGGGGGGCACAGCCACTCCCTCCACAGCTTACATTACACGGCAGAGGATTACACTGCACTAAGACTCAGTCTTGGCTGACTGAGACGATGTTACCTACTTACCATGTGGAAGGGCTACACTGCCAGGAGCAGCAGAGCCTCGAGAGCTGAGGGCAGCCTCGCCTGACAGCCAGCAGGCCGACCCTGTCCTGCAGCTGCAAGGAGCTGCCTGTCCAAGGGAACAGAAGCCACCTGCAGAGGGAGCCAGCCCAGCCAGCCTGGCCTCCGGAGCTTCTGATCAGCTCAGACTAGGAGCTCATACATGGGTTGCTTTAAGCTGCTAAGCCTGTGGTGATTTGTTATGTAGCACAGAAAACTAACCTTTTAAAAGCATTCAACTCTCACTTGGAGAGAACCAAATACTCTAGTTTTACTAACTACAAGCACAACAAAACCTCGATATAATGGACTAATTTGGGCCACAGGGCGTCCAAGCCAAAAGTCCATTATATAATGAAGTAGGTTTTCCAAATGAGTGCATAGTCTGTGCCCCAGCAATTTCAGTGTTAGGAATTTAGCCTAAGGATATACTGGTAAAAGCACACCACAGTAGATATACAAGGATATTCCTATATGCTCACACAGTGGAATGTACTACTTCAGAAACAGTGATATTGGCGAACCACTTGAGCTACCCTGCCAAAGCAGGTTTCCTTAACTATTTAATCTTCCTTTCTGGATGAAATATACACATAAAACTGTAAATTGAATTATACTGTTAAGCTAGTAATATAGAAGGATCTCAGATATATTACTGAAAAACTAAGATCCTGAACGGAGAGTATAATCTCTTTTATATTATTCAAATAAGAAACATGCATAAAAGTTTCTGGAAGATTTGAGTAAAAATTGTTAATGGTGGTTTTAGAGAAGAGATTGGGGGAGGTGAGAGTTGGTAAGATGGAGGACACTCTTCAGTTTAATTCTTTCTGTAAAGTTTTCATTTCCACCACAGGTGATCTTTCATTTTAAATAATTTGTGCCATTGGGTTATTATTTGCCTGGTCTTAGGATACCCTTAAATTTAATTTGGAAAAGGGGCAACAAAGCTTAAAATAAGGAAGAAATAAATGTTTATTAAGATTAACATATTCCAGGTATTGTCAGGTATGACCCTCACTTATCCCCACTAATACCCTATGAAGCAAGGGTCAACTTATAACTGAGGTTTAGTAACTTGCTCCAGATCATATAACTTAAAAAACATTCATTTTTATCCTTCCTTTTGGAATTAACAGTATAATTCAATTTACAGTTTTATGTGTATATTTCATCCAGAAAGGAAGATTAAATAGTTAAGGAAACCTGCTTTGGTAGGGTAGCTCAAGCGGTTCGCCAAGTTTGTGGGTTTGGTCCTCAATCAGGGCACTTACAAGAACCAACCAATAAATGCATCAATAAGTGCAACAACAAATCCATGTCTCTCTTCTCTTCCCACCCCACCCCCACCCCCTCCTCCTTCCTCTCTCTAAAATCAATAAAATTTAAAAAAGAAAAGAAAACCTAAGGTAAGGACTTAACCAACAATAGTTTGAATCCCCTAAGGACACAGTAACTAACTTTCTAAACCTAAAACAAGAACAATTTCTGTCATCAGTTTTGACGTTGTGTTTGTAAACAATGTTAATGTAAAGTAGAAGCTGAGCTGGGAAGCTTTGCTGTGACTTCCATGGTAAGTAATCAGATGATTTCTTATCCTGGCACGTTCTTTAACAGGCTCCACTTTCAAAAACCTCTCTCTTTCTCACGCAGTTCTTGACTCATCTAAGCCCTTTTGTAACAGAGGGAAGTGGGGAAGATCCATACAGCGTAAGATCTCTAAAAGACATTTCTTATCAATGTAAGCATTACTTAAAGCTGGTATTTCTTAAAGTAAGCATCCTCATTACACTGATGCCAGGGGAGGCATCAGTGACTGACAAAGCACATCCCCTCTGATCTGGTACCCAAAGGGCCCATGATGGAAAACTAGGGTTTTGAGACAAACCCAGGTACACATTTTGTTCTGCTACTGATAGCTGCCTACATGATACAATAAAGTAGAAAGTATATCCATGAAAAAGATTAAAAGAGAGATGCAGGTCAAAACAACAATGCGGTACCATCTCACACCTGTCAGAATGGCCAACATCAACAAAACAACAAACAACAAATGTTGGCGAGGTTGTGGAGAAAAAGGAACCCTCCTGCACTGCTGGTGGGATTGCAGGGTGGTGCAACCACTGTGGAGAACAGTATGGAGCTTCCTCAAAAAACTGAAAATGGAACTCCCATTTGACCCAGTAATCCCACTACTAGGAATATACCCCAAGAAACTAGAAAGACCAATCAGAAAGGATATATGCACCCCTATGTTCATAGCAGCACAATTTACAATAGCTAGGACTTGGAAACAGCCTAGGTGCCCGTCAGCAGATGAATGGATCAGAAAACTATGGTACGTCTACACCATGGAATACTATGCTGCCATAAAAAGGAAGGAATTCTCATCATTTGCAGTAACCTGGATGGAATTGGAGAGCATCATGCTGAGTGAAATAAGCCAGTCAATGAAAGAGAAACACTACATGACCTCACTCATTTATGGATATTAAAGAACATTATAAACGAATGAACAGAAAGATAGATATAGTGACAGTAAAACAACAGGCAGACTGCCAAATGACAGCGGGGGTGGGGGGGGAGGGTAGGGAGATCTGGGGGAGATAAGAGATCAACCGAAGGACTGGTATGCTTGCATATAAGAACAACCAATGGACACAAAACTCTGGGGAGGGAGGGCATCTATGGGGGGGGGGGGCAATGATAAGCTATGTACACAGATAATACCTTAATAAAAAATATTAAAAAAAAAAAGAAAGAAAAAAAAAAGAAAAAGATTAAAAGAGTTTACACAAATTAATGATTACATTTGGATGCTGGGATGAAGATTGTTTTCCTTTCTACATTCTCCTATTCTCTAGATATTCTACAGTAACACTTCTTAAATTAATGTGCTTTCCATGCCACAGGAGCCGATTCTGTGTAAATCCCCTCACTGGGCACTGGGGAGAAGGAGCTAAGCTTTGTTGCCATGATGGTGCTGTGTTGTGCTCACTCACCTCCCTCCATAAGCATGAAAGACAACAGATTCCTTCCCTGTGCTGATGCAGCCAGTGATGGTCTCCAACATTCCCGAGTTGACCATTTTATACATAAGTAAGCGTGTTTTAGGATCAACTGCTTTTTCCTACAAGAGATATAGCACAAAGGATGAAAATGCTCACCACATAACATTACCTGAGCCGTTGCTAATAACAAACACTTAAAATATATACCTTCTTTTAAAACTTATAACAGGCTCTTAAGATTAGCAATCAAGGTACAATTCATCCCTTTAACTTTAATTTTAATGTCTTTGAAAATGAATATCTGAAAGAACATCAGAAGTCAGACATTAGCTTAGTTAAAATCATATTTTATCTCCAAAGTTTAAACAATTCCCTCAGTGTACTTACCATTAGTTTATTTTTCTAAAGGTTTAAAAATTACTTTATTTTCAAGATTAGACACTGTCTTCATCAGTGTAAAACATTAAACTTACAAATTATTACAAATGTCATAATTTCTCTAAAATCTTTGAACATTAATATGCAATGTAAACTATACAGTTCAAATTCTGACCACTAAAATGTTAATTTTTAAATAAGTGATTAATAACCATTGCATTAAATCTGAAAAGTCTAATAAGCAAAGCTATTGGGTTTATTTACATTGATTTGAAAAGTCAATCTTATTGGGGGGGGAAACAGCATACAGCCGAGACCGGCTTGGCTCAGGGGCATGTCCATTGGTTGCGGGCACGTCCTTGTTGGGGGATGTGCAGGAGGCAGCTGGTCGATGTGTCTCTCTCATGGATGTTTCTGGCTCTCTATCTCTCTCCCTTCCTCTCTGAGAAAATTCAATAAAAAAAAAAAATATATATATATATATATATATATATATATATATATATATATATATATATTTTAAATAGCAAACAGAAAACCGTTGAAGATTACTTACTGCAGTAGAGTGTTCTTTTTTCTCATGGAGGCGGGCACTTCGGCGTTCTTCTGAGTAGGCATGTTGTTTTAAAGCATTGAAAACATGGTTTGATAGTTTTAAATCCATTCCAATTCCATCTCCTACCTGAAACCCAGGTGCAAACTGCCAAAAAGAATTAACATTGAATACTTTAAACAGGTTGTGATGTAAAAGCAGACTGTATTGGTATTAGAGAGAAAATACAAGGACTCACTAATAAAACCAACAGAACAGAAGTAGGCTGTTTCACTACAGTGTTTCTTTGTACCTTGCTTTTACATCAGCAAAGGACACAGTACATTTTAAAGACTACACCAAATCTAATCAAAGAAATATTATTTCATAATTAGTTATTTCTGAGGTAGTACAACAAGCTATGCCCACTTCATGGCAATTATGTTCAAGAGCTGCAGTGTTCCATATAGCAGCCACTAGCCGCATGTGGGTATGTAAAGTTAAGATAAAATAAAGTCAGTTCCTCAATTACAATACCCAAATCTCAGTCCTCTCACAGGCCTAATATTAGATAGCATAGATATAAAACATTTCTACTGTCACAAGTTCTACTGGACGGGGTTGTTCTAGAGTCAGATCTGGACTATTTCTGGAATTTAGTAATATGTTTATGTAACAAGTATTTGTGCCCTCAAGTCTAAATGTTTTATATTCACCAAATTTTTATGAAAGAAGAAAAATGCTCTTTTTCCCCTTTTAAAAAAATTTACATTTTATTTCTGACTTTTCAGGGGTAGTTCAGGCATAAGATAAAACTTATAAAAACCATTGAAGGGGATAGCAGACAGTATTTTTCTCTCTTCTTGTTATTCCCTAATCACCACTGTTATCGGTTCTTGGGTAGGGGTGCTATTTTATGAAAAATAATGTGAAAATAAATGATTAGAGAAGACAACTTCTTAATTTTAGAATTAATATAAATCAAACTATTTTTCTTAATATTACAGAATTTTATTCTGTGGTACATTATATTCTCATCAGTGGCTGAGAGTTTTCATGATATTACCATATTATAATTTAAAACATCTTTAGAAAGGATGAAGAGTATTTTTAAGATATTGTATTTAGAATCCCATGTTTTTAACTTATTCTAGTAAAATTTTCAGAGATAATACTTTCTATAACTTACATGTTCCATTCTGGCTGTATTCTTTCTCCCACATACTACTTCATCATGTTTGGTGGTGATGTCTTTTCCTTTTCCAATAAAACCCTTTTTGGGAGTAGGAACTGGTTTTGCTAAAGACAAGTATATAAAAATAGCAAAAACTAAATTGCTGAATTCAATATTATCTGAAAAGATATCTGAATCTAATAGTAAATTACCAAGTGCTTTTCAAAGATAAAGTATAAGTATTCATTGGAAAATTTAATGTTCCTGTGGTCCCATGAAATAAAAGGACTGATATGCCAGAACCGGTTTGGCTCAGTGGATAGAGCGTCGGACTGTGGATTGAAGGGTCCCGGGTTCGATTCCTGTCAAGGGCATGTACCATGGTTGCGGGCACATCCTCAGTGGAGGGTGTGCAAGAGGCAGCTGGTCGATGATTCTCTCTCATTGATGTTTCTAACTCTCTATCCCTCTCTCTTCCTCTCTGTAAAAAATCAATAAGATATATTTAAAAAAAAAAAAAAAGGACTGATACCTGGTCTATAGGGATCATCGCGAGTATCCTGCCAGTCAACCTCATCTTCAGAGCTATCACTGTCTTCATAGGGATGCACTTTTCGATAATTTTCAAAGGAAATGGAAACTTAAAAGGAAAAATAGTTGAAAAGATAAAATTTAAGAGCACTTTCCAAGTATTTTCTACCATCCAATGCAGTTGTCACAATAAGGTCATAGTACCTTTGCTATCGCCATTGAATTTTTTTTCTTCACGCCTAAGCTGTGCATCATATTCTCTGTCAAATTCCATTTGTAGCATCTGAGCCAGCATTAGGTCGCTAGAAGTATCAGTGTTTTCTCCAGTAAGAAATGGTCCTTCAGCAACACTATTCAAAATAAGGCAAATGAACTAACATACTGAGCTTCTGTAAACACACGCTACCAATATGAGAGTAGGAGGTGCTTTTTCACTGTTAAAAACTGGACTAAAGAAGCAATAGGAAAAACTTGACCAAAGCACCTCTCCTGCCCAGGCACCCTCTGATTAGTGGCAGGAACCTGTGAGAGCACCAACTAGGATAGAGAAAAAAAGCTAAGGATCTATATGAAATCCACACCAAGACCCAGAATTCATTTGTTCTGGTCAAAGAAGAGACAGCATCTATAAAAAAGATAAACTACAGGCACTGGATTAAAATGTTATTTGATCATTTGGAGACCATCTGGTTCAACTGTTGCAATAAACTAAACCAGAGAAATGGCGGGATTTTCCCAAAATAATACTGAAAAGTCATCAGAGTCAGGACCAAAACGCAAACATCAGTGGACTCCCAGGATGGGGCTCTTTCTACTGCATCACTTTTGTAAATGTATTTCTTAATCCTTTGTGATGACAAGCACTAATCAAATCCTAAAACCTTGTTATAATCTGCAAGACAAATTGATTCTGAATTTTACTTACGCAACTTTAGGAAAAGCAGCAGCTTCTTCTTCTAATTGCAACTCTTTAGCCAACTGCTCACTCATGACATCAGCCAAAGAACAGGAGATTGTCTTTTGAGGAGTAGCCCATGGACACTATAAAAAAAATTTCAAATCATAATAATGAAATTAAAATGCCTCCCAAGCTCAAATCGATAGTGTCCTTCCTTCTCAGTTGAAGGGAAAAGGCTCCCAGCATCACCGCACCAGCCCATGAGTTCATGGAACACCCCTTGGTCTACACCCCTGCTGACTCACAAGCAGCCTTCTGCTGATAATGGCGTCCCCTGAGGAATCTTATAGGGACAGTCTATACCAACTGCACAATACAACTGCACAAAACAGTCTTGCAACAACACCACTACAGCCAAGCGATATTCTGTGAGACAGGTGGCTAGCCAGTCAGCCTTCCCCCAAGGTCATCACTATCTCAGCTCTCTTGAAATACAAAACATAGGTAAACATCACAATTCTTCATTTCTGAGAGGCAAGCCCAGGGATTAGACCACCATTATTGAAGCCGATGTCTAAATAAATCTATCTTGAACTCACCCAGCTCCCCTCCCAAGATTCTCCCCCAGATATCAACGCCATCACCAAGCTCCAGTAAGCAACTCCAACCAGTCTTTCTGCTCCCAGCCCTGCTTGTTGCCAGGCAGCAAACACAACAGTGGTTTCCCCTCTACACTGCAGATTTGATGGCTTGGTTCCTTACTTAAAGCTCTTTTATTGTTTCAATGTTTCCTGCCTCTGCCTTCAGAGTCAAGTCCAAACTCATTCCTTACCTAGTAGTACTGAGTGTCTAATTTAGTAGCAGCACATGATGTTTTAGCCAGACAAACTGTTAATCAAATTTAGCCAGTAAAGATCTCTAGCTGGCCTAAGGGCGTGGTGGGACTCTGAGGACAACTGGGGCACTGACCCTTGTTCAGGTTCCACAGCACGGAGGTTCAGAAACCCACTTGGTTCAGGCTGTCAGGAGGGGGCACTTCCGGGTGATAAATGACAACTATGCCTAGGTGAATCAGAACCCAGTTTTACCTGGTCTCCTGAGAGGAGAGGCGCCCAGCTCTCAGCACACCTGCCCTAGCCCACAGCAGAATGGGCGGAGAAACAGGGCTGGTGTGATGCTCCAGGAGGGCTCTGAGGCCTGGATCTCGAAGGCTCTAATCTGGAGAATATAGCTCATCTTTGGCCACATGACTGCTGACTTCCTCTTAAATCCTCCAGTAGAAGACTTAATGCTGCCTAGGAATGTTTGGTGTGATGAGTTTCAAAGTCCAGGTTCCAAGAGGTAAATGACTGTATTCTCTAACTCAGAATTGCCAATCACATTTGCAATGACTGTTAGTAAAGTAAGATAATAATTCACTATATTTTAGTCACTTGACTAAATATATATAACTTATCTAGATGAAAGTCACAATTGAGCAGTTTCAATAGCATCCCTATTTTATAGATTTAGGAACAGACATAGAAAGGTTTTTTTGTAGATGGAAGTGCTGCGATTAGGACTTAAGAGACTGCACTCACAGTATTTTGCTACACTGCTTCCCTAATCATCTTATCTTATCTTGGGACATGAGAAGCAAACTGCTGTACTTCCTGCAGTCTAAATACAAATTCCTCAGCAATCAATGTCCTTCAAAACTTGACCTAATTTAACTTCCCAGTCTCACTACCCTATGCTCAAGCAGCACTTAATCAGATGCCCTTCCACACCTTCAATGCTCTTCTCTGATGCCTTTTCCTTCCGTTTCCCCCTCCAGGCTGTCTCAGTTTCCATCCTCTGGTTGCCATTTCACTGTGTACTGTGTGAGCAGCACCAACCACTGCACAGCCGTTACTGCATCAGCCACAACACAGCAGGGCCTTGAAAGGCAGGTGTTTCCATTTCAGAGCCCAGCACAGAGTTTCAGCTGCAAGGCGCTCCAGCACTTCCTGAGTAAGGCCCACCGGGAACCCTGGAGATACCAACTGTCAGGTCGTCCCTGGGCTGTAGAGGCTGGCGCTTTCCTACACCCCTACTATTCCAAGTCCTTTTTCCATCTCAAAAGTGGGCCACTTCTGATGTTTCTTTTGTCAAGATCAGTTAATTCCAGAAACATGTGAAATTAGAAGAGGCATAAATGATAGGCAGTCCGTGTAATTTTGAGGCAGAGATTTACTTCTAACAGACGGAATCAGAAAGGGAGAGCTCAGTGGGCACCAGACACCTGCCCACTCCCACTGCTCCTGCTCTCAGAGCCCGGGGAGGCTCCGGAGGTGTCCTTCCCCGTACCTCTGCTGACCAGCTCAGCTGGGCTGCCTTCCTCAGGTACGGGCAAATGAGTGGAGTTCCGAAAGGTTGCCAACCCCTTACTTTAATCAAATCCAAACTTCAGAAGTCAAAAGTCCTCCATAAAAATGTCTAAGCCGACAGTCCACCACACAGGCACAAGGGGTTTGCCACCCCATGGGGGGCTCCTCCTAGGAAGGGTACCATGGGCTGTATGTAGGGGAATCTTCTTGTCATCACCTTGCAACTCTCCAGTAAATCAGACACTCTTTTATTTAGAGAAACTTCATTAAGTGTTAGAATAACAATAAATCTAAGATGTCCTCCTAATCGTCTCTATTTTTGCTGTCCAACATCATTTCCCACTATTCCCTTCATCCGTATAAACTCCCCATTGCCTCAAGACAGGAAACCCACACAGTCCTTCCCAGTTAGTTATTCTGCCTTCAATCACACCAGGCCCATAACCAGTCCCCGATTCATTCTTTGCTGTTTGCCGAAGAGCCCAGACCCCCTTGGAAACGGCCACCACTTGGCTCTGCTCAGTAGTGGGGTCTTCACTGCTGCCACACTCTCCCACCTGCCTACAAGGAAATCACCCTTTCCTGCCCATCTCCTGAAGACAATGCCCACACTCTCGCTGGTGTGGCTCAGGGATAGAGCTTTGGCCTGTGGACTGAAGGGTCCTGGGTTCAATTCTGGTCAAGGACATATGCCCAGGTTGCCTGCCGAATCCCCAGTAGGGGGAGTACAGAAGGCAGCCAATCAAAGATTCATTCTCTCACCATTGATGTTTCTATATCCCTCCCCCTCTGAAATCAATAAAAAAATATATTTTTTATAAAAAGGTGATCCCTAGCTGACCTCCCACTTTTCTTTGTTTAAAGCTCTACTGCAGACAGATACAGGGAAAGAATCAAGCACAATAAATAAGAGGAAACATGAGGTGGGCACACAACTTCAAGCAAACGGAGAGACCCTAACCCACAGACAGACACACCCTAGGCAGAGTAGTGAAGTGGGCAACTTTACTTCTCCAGACCGAGTCGCTAAAAACACTAACCTATGTTTTTAATTTTCCTTTTTAGTAGCTAGATATTCCCTCTCTTTCTGTTAAGACCTGGCCTGAACATCCAGTAAGATTAACAAGTGACCCTTTTACACGAAAAAAAAATGTTCTGTGTTGGCATATAAAGAACAACTATGAAGCTAAAAAAGTTGGATTCCCTCCTAACTTTAATTTGAAGAACACAAAATCCCAACTGAAGCATCTTATTTTCAAGCAAGCCCTCAATAAAGTGGCAAAAGTGTCTTTTCTAGTGAAAGCATTAAGAAAAGCAGCAGCCTAGCCAGAACCGGTTTGGCTCAGTGGATAGAGCGTCGGTCTGCGGACTCAAAGGTCCCGGGTTCGATTCCGGTCAAGGGCATGCCCAGGAGGCAGCTGGTCGATGTTTCTCATCGACGTTTCTAGCTCTCTATCTCTCTCCCTTCCTCTCTGTAAAATATCAATAAAATATATTAAAAAAAAGAAAAGAAAAGCAACAGCCTGAAACCCAGGAGCCAAATGTGGACTAAGCCGCTGTAGGAAAAGCTGACATGAACGTTACCGCCAGGACGATCGGAGTCGTCACCGGTCTGTGCACTTCGGCGTAGCCTGGGCGGAGAGGGTGCCCGGACACCTTCCTTCGTACGTGCAAGAGGCTGCGGGGTGCCCGCGCGGGGGTTACCTCTGCGCCGGGTTCGGGTGGATTGGGCTGACTCACGGGCCGTGAAAAACAAGTCCGAGCGGGCGGTCCGCCAACGTCACGGAGTCTGCGGGTCCCGCCCACAAATGTGCCCGGCGTTTGGGGCGCAAGGTGCACCCGGAGAAAGATCCCGAGTCTGGCAGCCGGGCCCGTCCCGCTCCGCAGCCCCCCGCCTTCCCAGGACCGGCCAGGGGCCGAGGCAGGTGCGACTGCCCGAGCGCCGCTCACCTTGTTGGGTCCCCAGGCCGCTGCCGGCCCGGGTTCCGGCGATGACACTCCGACAAGATCCATGCGGGGACGAAGCCAGCCGCGAGCACGGGAGCGACGGCGGGGCCGGGGACAGCCTCCGCGGAGACCGGAGGCGGGGCGGGGGCGACGGGGAGCTGGGACCGGGGCCGGGGCCGGAGTTGTGGTGACAGATGGCGGCGGCCGCCGCCGCGTCCGGAACCGGATCTCTTCCCTTCCGCCCTCCGCGGGGACCGTCGCACCCGATTGGTCAGCGCCCCGGGCTCCGCCTTCAGCCGCTCTGCCCGCCCCCGGGGGCTGCACTTCCGCGCCGCTCGGGGTTTAGGGCTGAGGATGGTCGCCGTCGGGGCGGGGCCTCTCTGCCCCGAGCCGCAGCCGCTTCCTCCCTGCGGCGGGCCGGACTTCCGCCGGAAGTGTTACCGCAATTAGGCCGCGCGGAAGTGTGAATGCGGAAGCGGCCGCACCTCCGTAGGTCCGCTCTTACCTCCGCTTCAGCCTGAGCTGGACGCAGGGGGCAGTGGCGGGGTAGCCAGCGGAGGGAGACTTCAGGTTTTGTTAATTCCGTTTGTCATTTGGAGGCGGGACGGGATCCGGAAATTTGTAAAATGTTAGAAAACATGACACATAAATGGGACTGCCTAGTAACAGTTTTGGTTCGGTATTCTGTGGAGACGTTCTCAGAACAGCTGAACCTTACATTTCTCTCCTGTATCCATGCCCCGCCAAGCACTGTGCCCGCTCGCCAGGCCTCCAATAGCCCTGAGGGAGGTTGTGTCGTCTGTCCCGGTGCTACCAACCATGAGACCGAGGCAAAGCCGAGAAGGCACGAGCTGGGGTCCTGCGTGAGGAGTGACCCAGGCCGGCTGGGTCTGGCCGCCTGCTGTCTTCCCCCCAAACGGCACCTTCCACGGCTGGGGTGCTGGCCAGGCCCGGGCCTGACACCCCTGCTCCTGACCTGTGGTCTCCAGCAGCATAGCCCCTGCCTCCTTCCCACCCCAGTCAGAACGGTTCTGAATCTTCCAAAACTCCAAACTAAAACAAGGCAAAGCTACCTATAACAATAAAAGTGTAATATGCTAATTAGACCGGTCAGCCAAACGACCTCGGAAGTCATTCCAGGAGTCCTTCCCCAGAAGCCACGGCAGGGTGGCAGAGGCAGAGGTGGTTGGGGGCATCATTGCCCCATATGACTGACATTAGGGGCACTCGGCAGGCAGGCAGGCAGGCAGGCCAGTGGTTGGGAGCCAGCAGTCCCGTGTTGCAAGAGGGATGTCCGAATGCCAGTTGAGGCCCGATCCTGGATTGCAAGAGGGTGCAGGCCGGGCTGAAGGACTGTCCCCCTCCCCCGCCCAGAGGCCGTCCGTCGCCGTGGTGATGAAGCAAGCGTTCCAGCACACTGCTCACACTGCCCACTCTCAGTGGCCACCCCACCCCCATGACTGAGGGACTTCAGCGAGGCTGTGGGGACTGGGCACTGCCATCTTTGTGACAGAGTGACGGTTCATTTGCACATTACCCTTTTATTAGATGGGATTACTGACTATACCATACTTTATACCCCGTGACTGTTTTTATAACTTGGAGCCTCCAAGTACCAAGTTGGAAATAAGCTGAGAGTTTCTAGAGGTTACTTTAGTGGAATGTTACACATGTACTTTAGGTTCATATGAGGCTCGACAGTTCTGGACTCTTTGTGTCAGTCATGGCCATTTTAAAATAACTGATCTATCTTGTTGTTTCCTTTATGGAAAAATATTTCTTAATGTGATGGTTTTTATTGAGGTGTACTTTAAATGCAATGTGTACAGATCTTTATGGGTTCCGTTTGTTGAGTTTTTGACAATTGTATGGGCAAGTTGTAGGACATTTCCATCACCCAAATAGTTCTTTGCGCCCCTCCCAGTAACATAACTTTTTAAAAATATATATTTTATTGATTTTTTACAGAGAGGAAGGGAGAGAGAGAGCTAGAAACATCGATGAGAGAGAAACATCGACCAGCTGCCTTCTGCACAACCCCTACTGGGGATGTGCCTGCGACCAAGGTACATGCCCTTGACTGGAATTGAATCTGGGATCCTTCAGTATGCAGGCCGACACTCTATCCACTGAACCAAACCGGTTTCGGCATAACGTAACTTTTTAAACATGAGTTTTCAATACCACTGGAGTGAAAAGAATGGCACAATATTTTTTAAAATTGTTTTATCACCCTAATTGACTTTAAAGAATAAATAAAAAGAGAATATTTTAATAAAATATATGTGCCCTAGCCAGTTTGGCTCAGTAGATAAAATGTTGACCTGCAGATTGAAGGGTCCCGGGTTCAATTCTGTCCAAGGGTACATGCCCAGGTTGTGGGCTTGATCTGCAGTAGGGGCATGCAGGTGGTGGCCAATCAATGATTCTCTCATCATGTTTCTCTCTCTCTCTTCTCTCTCTATCTTTCTCTTCTTTCTCTCTCTCTCTCCCTCCCTCCCTTTCCCTCCCTCTTTGAAATCAATAAAGATATATTAGAAATAAATAAGTAAATAAAAAAATAAAATACATGTGTTTGATTCCACCTACCGTACCTATTTTAACATTTTGCCACATGTTAGCATTTTGTATATCATCCTCTCTCTCTCCCCTCATTTCTCCCGCTAAATTATAAAAACCACATTCTGTAAAATGTGACATTGGATTCATATGCTGCTCTCAAAAGAATAAAACAACCTGCTCAAGATCATTAGTACACGGGAAAGGAGGTCCTGGCAACATTTCAGAAGATGGAATTGAGATGGCTGGGGCCAGGTGGTTTCTGCATTTGGATTATGTCTTGTTTTGGAAGGTATGGTCATGCGTTTACTCTGTCTTGTGTATTTCTTTCCGGGGTTTGAGGTGGCTCCCATAATCAAACACATCAACATTCCTCTGGCCGCAATCATGAATATTCATGCCAAGCAGGAAGAATAAAGATAAGTAAATGGCTTCAGTCAGTTCCCATTAAGTTTAGCCACTACGTAAGTTCAGATCAGTGGAGGGTATTCTGGCAAAGAGTTCTGAGCAGAACATAATTACCGTATTTGCCGGCATATAAGACGACCCTTTGGCCCTGAAAAATATGCCTCCAAGTGGGGGGTAGTCTTATACGGCGAGTATATAACAAACTCTGTATTTTTAGTGGAAATGTTAGGGGGTCGTCTTATACGCCCAGTTGTCTTATACGCCGGCAAATACGTATTTTTTAGGGCCAAAAAATCGTCTTATACGCCGGCAAATACGATAATAATATAACAACTGTGTATGGTGTCAGATGGGTGTGAGATTTATTGGGAGGATCACTTACTAAGTTATGTAATGTCAATGGGCTGTACACCTGAAAATAATATAATAATGTGTGTCAGTAATACTTTCAACAATTAAGAATTTTTAAAAATAAATAAATAAGCTGAAACCGGTTTGGCTCACTGGTAGAGCGTCGGTCTGTGGACTGAAAGGTCCTGGGTTCGATTCTGGTCAGGGGCATGTACAGTGGTTGCAGGCATATCCCCGGTAGGGGTGTGCAAGAGGCAGTTGGTCGATGTTTCTCTCTCATCGACATTTCTAGCTCTCTATCCCTCTCCCTTCTTCTCTGTAAAATATCAATAAAATATATATTTTAAAAAATAATAAATAAATAAATAAATAAGTAAAAATAATGTATGTCAACTGAAATGGAAAGTAAGAAAAGACTAAATGTTTTATTAAAAAATAAAAGAACCTGAAACTGAGTTATATCTAAGCACCCTCCTGTCCTCAGAGCGCTAAGAGACTCTCCTCTACTGAGACCCCTTGTCGTGAGCACAGATAGGGAGTCCGGATCTGCACATTCTGTACCAAAGCAAACAGTCCATGCCTGCTGCACATCTTTCAAATTCTCTTTTTTTTTTAAATCTCACGATGGCAAAGAAATGTTAGGGGGTGGTCTTATACGCCCAGTCGTCTTATACGCCGGCAAATACGGTATATGGTGTAGCTAAAGTAGTCAGACTCTTAGAAAATAGAATGATGGTGCCAGGGGCTGGCGGAAGTGGGGTAAGAATTGGATATAGACTTTCTGTTCAGTGAGATACCAAATTCTAGAGGCCTTATGCATAGTGTGCATATAGTTAATATTATTGTGCCATACAATATGATGTGGCTAAAACAGTAAGTTATATATTATTTTTAATACAATCTATATATATTCCAGACAGAAATTAGTTACATCTTTAAAAACCTAAAAATTATGACATTATATATATATATATATATATATATATATACCCCAAGTGACCAGTCAAGCATTTGACCTGTCGCTATGACATGCACTGACCACCAGGGGGCAAGCGTTCAGTGCAGGAACTGTCCCTGGTGGTCACCGCTCAGCTGACCGGCAGCGCTATTGAGCAGGAGAGCGGCAAGAGCAGCGGCAGGTGCAGCGGGGCTGGGATGAGCAGGAGCGGCACAGTGCCCTGCCTGGACTCGGACCCCTCCCCAGTGGCCTGCTGCTTCAGGCACTATTACATCCCTTGGGGGATATCGAACTGCCGGTTTTGGCCCGATCCCTACAACTGGCAGTCCGATATCCCCCGAGGGGTCCTGGATTGCAAGAGGACACAAGCCAGGCTGAGGGACCCCACTGATGCACAAATCCATGCACCGGGCCTCTAGTAAAATATAAATTTGAATATGTAAATACCTCTGAGTAGATTTTTTTTCATTTGGTTTTCTTGGGATTTGTTGTCCCTACTGTATCTGAGGATTCATGCCTGACATTAGTTCTGGGGGAAAATGTCTCTCACATTCTCAAATATTCTCTTTTTATGGAACTAATATTAAATGACCTTATTCTATCTTTTATGACACAATACTTTTTCATACTTTCCATGTCTTTGTTTCTTTGTGCTCTGTGCTTTTTATTGAAGTCAAACATTCATACCAAAAAACAAAAACAAACAAACAAAAACACACACACCACACATACAGCAAAGTAGTAAGTGTACAGCTGACGTGGATATTACAAACGAGTAAGTTGTGAAACCAGCATCCCCATCAGGAAGAGACTAGTACCAGCACTCCATAACTAATGCCCCTCCAGTTACAGCTACCCTCAAGGGCAGTCCTTGTCCTCCTTACCTTAGTCTTGAGGTAGATGTTATCGATGGGATGTTTTTGCTAGGGGCTCTGTTGTTGTTTTAATAGCAGTTTTGTTGAGATATAATTCACACACCCTGTAACTCAGTACAATTCAATGACTTTTAGTATCATCACTAAATTGTGCAACCCTCAAGACAACCAGTTTTAGACCATTTCATCACCCCATAAAGAAACCCATGCCCCTGACCAATCCCTCTCTATTCCCCTGACCCTCTCCTCCCCGCCCCAGGAAACCACAGTCTACTCTGTCTTTAGATTCGCCTATTCTGGATATTTCATATAAATGGAATCACATAACATGTGGTTTTAGTTACTGGCTTCTTTCACATAGCATTTGAGTTACCTTTTGTAGATGGTATAAGAGAGAGGTCTAACTTCAGTGGAGATCAGCAGTCTCAGCACTGTTTGTGGAAAAGTGCTATTCTTTGCTCATCAGATTGTCTTTACATGTTGGTCAAAAACCAGCTGGTCATAAACGTGAGGGCTCACTTCTGGATCTCAGTTCTACTCCATGGATCTGTGGCAGATCCCTCTTTTGCAATACTGTTTTGACTGCCAGGGCTTTGTAGTAATCTTTGAACTTAAGAACTATGAGTCATCTAAGTTTGTTCTTGGCTCTCATTTGTCTTTTGAATTTCCATATGAGTTATAGGATCAGCTTGTTAATGACTACAGAAAAACTACTCGAATTTTGAAGTTTTGTGTTGAATTTGTAGATCAAGTTGGGAAATATTGCCATCTAAATAATATTCAGTCTATGAGCATGAATATTTTTTCATTCATTTTGGTCTTCTTCAATAGTGTTTTGTAGTTTCCAGAGTATAAATTTTGCACTTACTTTGCTAAATTTATTATTTAAGTATTTTCTATTTGATGCTATTTTAATTGTTTCCTTAATTTCATTTTCATATTGTTCATTGCAAGTGTATCGACATACAATTGTTTTTTTGTGGATATGTCTTATATTTTGCAATCTTGCTGAACTCATTTATTAGTTCTAATAGTTTTTCTTTAGTGTGTTCTTTAAGCTTTTCTATACTCAAAATCTTGTCATCTGTGATACAGTTTTTACCTCTTTTGCATTCCGGATGCCTTAAAAAATTTTTTTTGCCTTAATGTCTTCTTAGAATCTCCAATACAATTCTATATAATAAAAGGCTAATATGCAAATCAACTGAACAGCAAAACAACCAGTTGCTGTAATGCACACTGACCACCAGGGGCAACGCTTAACACAAGAGCTGCCCCCTGGTGGTCAGTGGCTCCCACAGGGGAACATCACTCAGCCAGAATCCGGGCTCACAGTTGGCTAGCACAGCAGTCGTGGCAGGAGCCTCTCGCGCCTCTGCAGCAGTGATAAGATTGTCGGACTGATGGCTTAGGCCCACGGGGAGCAGATGTATGGCGTCAGTCAGACATCCCCCAAGGGTTCCCAGCCTGTGAGAGGGCGCAGGCCGGGCAGAGGGACCCCTGCCACCCTGAGAGCATGGGGTGCACCAGGTCTCTGGCGTTTAATAAAATGACAAGAATAGTTATCCTCCTCTCGTTCAGGAACCTTAGGGAGAAAAGCAATGTCTTTCATTGTTAAGCATAATGCCAGCTGTAGGGTTTTCACGGATGTCTTTTATTAAGTTGTGGAAGTTGCCTTCTATCCTGGTTTTTAAAAAACCATTTTTTTAGATCATAGAAGGGTGTCACATTTTGTCAAGTGCCTTATCTGATTCTATTGAGATGACGATGTGGTTTTTGCCCTTTGTTTTATTAATTCGGTGTATTATATTAATTGCTTTTTTGATGTTAAACCAATCCTGCATTCCTGGGATAAATCACACTTGGTCATGTGCCTGGATTTTTTTGTTTGTTTGTTTTTTAGAGGTTAAACCTGCTTTATTTTTCTCCCTCATTATATATCCGAATTCCACTCACTAGTGTTTTGTTGAGGATTTTTGTATTTATATTCATTCAAATATTGATTTTTTAAATCTGTTTTTGAAGAGGAACTTAGGGAGTTTCAAAAAGTATACAGCTGTTTCTGCCATATTTTGAAAATTCTCCATGTTTGCTGTCAAAAAAAATAATTATTAAAATATATTTGTAAGGGGATAAAATTCACAAGGTATTTTTTATGCAAGCTTCTCTTCTTTTAAAAATATGTTTTTTTGCCGAAACCGGTTTGGCTCAGTGGTAGAGCGTCGGTCTGCGGACAGAAGGGTCCCAGGTTCGATTCCGGCCAAGGGCATGTACATTGGTTGCGGGCACATCCCCAGCAGGGGGTGTGCAAGAGGCAGCTGGTCGATGTTTCTCTCTCATCGACGTTTCTAGCTCTCTATCTCTCTCCCTTCCTCTCTGTAAAATATCAATAAAATATATTTAAAAAAAAATATGTTTTTATTGAATTTTAGGGAGAGAGAGGTAGAAACATTGATAAAAGGGAAACATTGATAGGCTGCCTCCTGCATATCCCCTCCTGCGGACCAAGCCCACAACCAGGGCATGTGCCTTGACCTGGTTCATAGGTCACTGGCTGGGCAGGTCCGTTTTTATTCAACAAACATTTCCTGAGCACTTACGGATTCATTACAAAAAATAAATTAGTGACTGTATTCTTCGGACACAAAGACCTCAACTAACAGTATGAGTTGTTAAACCTTTTTAAAAATATATATTTTTATTGATTTCAGAGAGGAAGGGAGAGGGAGAGATAGAAACATCCACGATGAGAGAGAATCACTGATTGGCTGCCTCCTGCATGCCCCCAACTGGGAATCGAGCCTGCAACCTGGGCATGTGCCCTTCACCAGAATCAAACCTGGGACCCTTCAGTCCACAGGTCGACGCTCTGTCCGCTGAGCCAAACCGACTAGGGCTAAGTAGTTAAATCTTTCATATGTATAGGATACCTGCTTTAGTCTCATCTATAGCAGCTTATTGTTTGTCAATGTAAGACCTGGTGATTTTATTTTATTTATTTATTTATTTTTTAAAATATATTTTATTGATTTTTTACAGAGAGGAAGGGAGAGGGATAGAGAATTAGAAACATCCATGAGAGAGAAACATCGACCAGCTGCCTCTTACACACCCCCCACTGGGGATGTGCCCGCAACCAAAGTACATGCCCTTGACCAGAATCGAACCTGAGACCTTTCAGTCCGCAGACCGACGCTCTACCACTGAGCCAAACCAGTCCTGGCCTGGTGATTTTATTTTGATTCAGTCTTAGTTTCGTTTGTTTTGTGGAAAAAAAAAATATATAGCTTGGGAAAAATTATTCCCTCCGGCAAGATTTGTAGCGCCTTTGCTACAAATGTTACCTTCTGTTTACAAGGTTCTTAACTGTGCTGGCTGGTTTTTTGTTTTGTTTTTTTGCTTGTTAAGCAAATTCTGCCAAACAAAATAAGTGAAGCAATAACGAGGAAATAATAAGGCTTGAATTGAATTCGTTCACCTACTAAACGAGCTCAGGGAAATCTTAGGAAGTCAAGTCAAACATTGGTTTCAATCAAATTCTATTGGGCAGAAATTTTCTTTATAAGGACAAGTTAGCTCTGAAATAGGTTTTCTAAAATAATGTCAAGAGGAAATAACTCGCTCGTTTATTTGTCTTTTATGCAGAGACAATGCATCCACTAGGTGCTTGGGTGCCATAGTTTGACACGCAGTGTTAATCAGGGAGAGTTTGTGGTGTGGGTGCTACTTCTAAAACCTGCATGTTTCTGCACGTGGTGAGCGCTCACTTGCACCTGACATAGTCCATCCCCACGTGGCTGGTTTGGTCATTACTCCTGGCCAGAAGCCCAGCGAGGTCCATTTCCACCCTGAAACTAGGAGCAGGGCTCTGGGTGTGAAAACCCACTTTTGGAAGAATTTCTTATGTAAATCTCAACACAAATCTCCTCCTCAGCCCATCTTCTTAAAAAAAAAAAGTTATCGTTGTTAGCTTTTTTGTGTTGTTTAAAAATAACATAAACTCAACGTAGAAAATTGGGAACATTCAGTAAACCAGGAACATTTTAGCTCCACCATGTGGAGATGGCTATGGACATTTTTCTTCTTATTTTACATTCTTGAGAATCCTCTCTAGAGGATTTCCCCCCCAATGAGAGTGGAAGGGAGGGGCAGGGACAGAGATGCCGATGTGAGGGAGACACAGGGACCGGTGCTCCCTCCACTCACCCTGACTGGGGTCAGGGGCCCGGCCTGCAATGAGGTGCCTGCTCTGGACCCCTTTACCTCTGACCTCTGACCACTGAGCCACACCCACTAGGGTCACTTCCCATTTTTTTACTCTTGTCGGTTCTTTCTCTACAGGTGGTCGCAGCCCCAACCCGGCTCACCCGGGTTCTCCTGCAAGGTCGTTGCGCCCGCTGGCTCCGCGGCGCCCACCTGAGGGAGCCACATCCTGGGGGGAGGGGGTGTCCTGGCCCCTTTAAGAGCCCCCCCGGGGGGTGGTCCCGAGGGGCGGTCCCCGCGCTGATTGGCGGGGCCGGAGCCACGTGGCCGTCCCGGCGGCGGCGGCTGTGCGGCGCGGGCTGCGGGTCGCGGGCGGGCGCCGCCCCCGATGTGCGCGCGGAGGGGCCTGGTGGGCCTCGCCTTCTGCGCCTGCTTCCTGGCGTCCCACCTCACCAGCAAGGTGAGCGGCGGCCGCGGGGCCGGCCCACCGCCGCCCGCCGCCCGCCGGAGGGGTGCGGGCTCCTCGGGGTCCAGGCCGGGGAGAGGCCGCCCGGAGCCGGGGCGCTGGTGAGGCCGGGGCGCCCTCCGGGGGGATAGGGGCGGCCGGGCGGGCTCCTCGGGGTCCAGGCGGCGCCGGGTGAGGCCGGGGCGCCCTCCGGGGGGTGGGGGCGGCCCCCGGCCCGGGGAGGAGGAGGAGGGGGAGGAGGAGAACAGGGGACCCCGCCGCCCGGGCCCGGGAGGGGATGCCCGCCCCCCCCCCCCCCCGACTGCGGGCGGGTCCCGAGGACCGGCGGCCGCCCTCGCCCTCGCCCCCCGGGCGGTCGGCGCTCGCGCGGAGCCTTTCCGAAGGGGACGGAGTCGGGCTGCGTCCTGCGGGACCCGTGGGTGCGGAGGCGGGAGAGCGGCACCTTTCCTGTCTGGGCGGGAACCCCCGGGGCTGGCACAGGCGGGAAGGGTGGCCCCCATACGGGCCTCTGCCGCCCCCTCTGCGCCCCAAACCCTCCTGCATAGCTAACGTCATAAAGACTGAGGCCCTTCCGCAGCGCCTCGCGGTGCTGCATGAAAATGACCCAGATCTCCCTGTCCCCGGAATGTCCGCTCCGAGGACGGCGGTCACTCAGACTGCAGACCGGTCACTCAGACTGCAGACCGGTCACTCAGACTGCAGACCGGTCACTCAGATTACAGCCCGGTCACTCAGACTGCAGACCGGTCACTCAGATTACAGACCGGTCACTCAGACTGCAGACCGGTCACTCAGACTGCAGACCGGTCACTCAGACTGCAGACCGGTCACTCAGACTACAGACCGGTCACTCAGACTACAGACCGGTCACTCAGAGTGCAGACCGGTCACTCAGATTACAGACCGGTCACTCAGACTGCAGACCGGTCACTCAGATTACAGACCGGTCACTCAGACTGCAGACCGGTCACTCAGACTACAGACCGGTCACTCAGACTGCAGACCGGTCACTCAGACTGCAGACCGGTCACTCAGACTGCAGACCGGTCACTCAGACTACAGACCGGTCACTCAGACTACAGACCGGTCACTCAGAGTGCAGACCGGTCACTCAGATTACAGACCGGTCACTCAGACTGCAGACCGGTCACTCAGATTACAGACCGGTCACTCAGACTGCAGACCGGTCACTCAGACTGCAGACCGGTCACTCAGACTGCAGACTGGCCTTCCTCACGCTGGTCCGGTGCTTGGGGCTTCGGGGAGCCGGAGGGAGAGCAGGAGAGCCGCAGCCGGCAGAGGGGAGGGGGGAGACCATAAAGAGGAGGGAGGAGGTGAAGCCAAGAGGGACGGAGGTGCCCTGGCTGGTGTGGCTCAGTGGTTGAGCATCGTCCCGTGTAGGGCGTTGGTTTGATTCCCGGTCAGGGCGCGAGCCCGGGCTGCGGGCTCAAACCCCAGCAGGGTCATGCAGGTGGCAGCCCATCCATGTTTCTCTCTCACATCCATGTTTCTCTCCCTTCCCCTCTAAAGTCATTAAAACCATTCTTTTAAAAGAAGAGTTGTGGAGAGCAGATGGGAGACCCAGGTAGGGCTGGGAGTGATGGTTGTTCCTGATGGGACTCTGGTGGGGACTTGGTAACGCTCCGGTAAGGCTGCTGTTTCTTCTCAGCCGGGCACTCCTTTGGCAGCCCAGGCGAGTGGGAAAGCCGCTGTGCGCCTCCGGGCATGTGCTTCTGCATCCAGTCTCTGCCAGAGGAATTCTCTTTGATAGTAAAGTCCTTTTGTGTGGACAGGAGAGGACCTTTTAGAGCACTCTATGCTAATTTCTTTGTTGTCGCATTTCTCTGTAGTTTTCTCCTCAAACTGCTTCCCTCTCTATTTGTCTAAAGCAGCCGTGGGCAAACTACAGCCCGCAGGCCAGATCCGGCCCATTCCTGTGTTCTATCGGAGCCGAAAGAACAGAGGGTTCTCTTGCTCTCCCCTCCGCTCCTTCACCAGCAGCCCAAGAGGAGAGTGCCAGCATGGTCAGGTTGCTTTTGTTCCGGCCCTCCGGTCCAGTTTAATAACCCATGGTGGCCCTCGAGTCAAAAAGTGTGCCACCTGATCCACTTCTTCCTTAATTAGCATTATTCCTCACTCTGGGTTGGAACAGCAGGTGACCAGCCGAGAGCCTACTCCCAGCTTGGGGTGCGCAATGCGGGCTGATGCTTTCCCAGGCGGGCAATGATAAGGCAAGAGCTCAGAGTAAAAAGACCCAAGACACTCACGGTTAGATGCTCGAATCACACGGTTTATTGCCTAAGTCCTGGCGGCTTCCAACACTCAGGCAGGCCACGGGGCGGAGAGGAGCAGACACACACGCCGGACGACCACGGGTCACAGGCCGGCCACGGTCGCTCGTGCTCAGTCAAGTCAGGGATCGAGTCTCTGTCTATCCTGTGCGAAGGATTTGCGAGAGGAGTCAGAGAGGGAGAACAGTTTCTGTGGAGGCAGAGAACTGCTCTGAGTTCTGGCTGTCAGGCGCCTCCTTTTATGTGAATTTCTGTCCGCTCCTGATGTCATCAGTTATGTAGTCTTCTGGTCTTCGTGTGTCTTATCTTCCCTGGCCAGATGGTGCCGAGGCTGGGGCCCTCTGCTACATGTAGGGTATGTCGCACACTTTAATTCACACAGGCTTCACAGTTCAAACAATATCTTATTCTATCACTATTACAATGTTTAATGGTATTTCTATTTAATTCACTTTAATTCACACAGGTTTCACACTGCTTAATAATCCATTCATTATTCTAATTATTATAACCTATTATTATATATAATCCATTATTATATTCTAATGTTATACAATCCACACTATCAAACTTCACACACTTATAACATTCTATAATATTACTATAACACCACCCCTGGTCTAAAGGAAGTTCATTAAGAAAGTCTTGCCCATCCTAATTTCATTCCTTCGTCTCATTACTGTTAAAAGGGTGGTGAGCCCATCCAGTTTGGCTCATTGTTTAATGCTTTGGTCCTTGACCTGAAGGGTGGAAGGTTTGATTCTAGTAAAGCAGTGTTTTCTAAACTTTTGACATATGTGTACCCCTTCTATAATTTTTGTAATGCTGAATACCCCTCGTCAAAAAAAAAAGGATGTATTTTAATAACAATCAAAATATATTTGTTTTTTCTTTTTTTGGTACATACACAATAAAAGAAAGATGAAATTATTCATAATAAAATATAAATAAAAGTTGTATTATAAATAACATTTATTTGCACATTGAACCATCTCATGCCTCACAAGACTGTCTTGACTCATGAGAACGTAGAATTAGGCTCAGCTAAGCACGGTGCAGTGCATATCCCTATCAAACTCTGGTGCAACGCATACCCCCACCAAACTCTTCCCATACCCCTGGGGGTACGTGTACCACACTTTGGGAAACACTGTAGTAAAGGATGTGTACCTCGGTTGCAGGCTCGATCCCAGGCCCTGGTCTAGGGTGTGTGTAGGAGGTAACCAGTCGGTGTGTCTCTCACATCTTTGCTTCTCTCTCTCTTTCCTTCCTCCTCTTCCTCCTCTTCCTCCTCTTCCTCCTCCTCCTCCTCCTCTTCCCTTCCACTCTGTCTAAAAATAAATGGAAAAAAATATCCTTGGGTGAGGATGAACAAAAAAATCCTATATCATAAAAGCCCAATATGCAAATTGACCCAACTTGGAATGATGTGCACTGACCACTGGGGGGGGGGGGTTGGGGGAGGGAGTAGGGGGTGATGGGGGGACAGATGCTCAACGCAGGAGCTGCCCCCAGGAGGTGCCCCCTGCCCACAGGGGGAGCGCTGCTCAGCCAGAAGCTGGGCTCTCCTGCCTCCGTGGCAGTGCTAAGAGCAGCAAGCTGAGCAGGAAGGAGCAGTGAGCAGGCGGGTGGGAAGGAGCAAGGGGTCCCAGACATCCCCCGAGGGGCCTGGACTGCGAGAAGGCACAGGCCAGGTTGAGGTACCACCACCCCCACCCCCCCACCCCCCCATCGTGCAGGAATTTCGTGCATGGGGCCCCTGGTAAATAAATGAAAGTGTGGTTGATGTTTGCTCAGTTAGGACAGCAGGTGCTGTGGCTGCCTGGCCGGCAGGAGGTCCAGCAGTAGCCGGCCTGGGCCCAGGCAGCCACCTGTCCCTCCCCTCACAGATGTTAGCCCTTCTGTCTGGAGGCAAAGTCCACATCCGTTCTCCTTGCAAAGGCCCCCACATTGAGCCTGTTCCCTTGAGAAGCTCTTGAACTGCTCCTCTTCCAAATAGGTCTCTGTCTGAGCAACACTTTGCTGGCAGGAGAGGCAGCCTTTGCTCAGAGATGTCCTTGTTTCCTCACTGTTCTTGCCCAAGGTGAAGTGGGAGCTGCAGTGTTCTCTGTCTCCCCAGGATCCGGGACAAAGCCCAGCACACAGTAAACTAAGTAAATATTTGTTGTCTGCCCGAGGGCTGCTAAGAGAGATGCAGGATACGGCCCAGATACTCACGCAATCCTTTCTCTGTGTCTGTTTTAGAATGGAAGTATCGGGAAAGTGGGAGGGACGTGGAATTTCGGGAGCAAACAGACCACAGAGGAGTGAAGGTCATTCCCAATGAATGGGTGCCAGGCGGGAGCCGGAATGGTGACATTGAGGAGCTCACACAGGCAGTTAGGTGCAGGCTGCTCCACGGGGACCCAGCACCTTCCTTCCATTTCTCAGAGTGTGCGAGGAATCAGAGTCCTTCCTAACGCCCTTTCATAGGATTAGGCTTTTAAATAATTCTTAAAATGTTTAATAGAAAAAGTAGCAAAATATATCCATAAGGACACCTTTTGGGAACCGGTGTCCTTATGGATATCTTTCCATAAGGAAAGTTATGGAAAGATAGCCATACCCACTTGTAAAGTGCTGTCAATCGATTGAAAGACAATAGAAATACAAGGTGACCTTAGCTGAGCTGGTTTTTAAAAAACCACTTAAGCCCTCCTGGGTCCGGGAAGATGCTGGTCAGCCATCCCGGCATCAGACCCAGCTGCTGCGCCTTCCTCCCCATGAGGCCGTCCGGCTTCTGGGGACCCGGGGAAGCAGGCAGGCCCACTGTCTGGAGCAGGGCTTGGCAGGTTTTTCTGTTTGTTGTGTTCTTGCCCTGTGTGTGATTGTGTGTGTGATTGGAGGGGGGAGGGAGATGGGGATAAAGGCCTTTCTGAAACTTGAGTGTTCTTAGGTTTCTTTGTTAGAGATTTCTGGATTATGTGGTTTCTTTCAGTTCTCTATCATATGAAAACACCCATTAACATGGTATTTGTTTTTCAGTACGTCCTGTCTGTCTTGAAATTTACCTGCCCTACATTGTTCCAAGGGTGAGTATTGCTATGCTCTTCACACACATTTGTAGGAAATGTTCTATCAGCATCATCAAGTCTTTAAAATATAAATTTTAAAATATTTTTAATTAAATGTATTGGGCTGACCTTGGTTAATAAAATTACATAGTTTTCAAGCTCATGATTTTATAATACACTAGAGGCCTGGTGCACGAATTCATGCACAGGTGGGGTCCCTCTGGGTGGCCTGCAGGGATTGGGCTGAAACCCACAGTCCAACACCACTTGCAGCTCCTACAGCCACTCCCACTCATCCCAGCTCCACTGTGCCTTCCACAGGCTCGTGCCCAATCAGTCCCGATTGGGAGACTCACCAGCCATTCGGTTTATTTGCATATTACCCTTTTATTATATAGGAACATCTGTATATGCATTGTGTGTTCACCACTCAAAGTCAAATCTCCTGTCACCAAATACTTGACCTTCTTTACCTTTTATCTTTAAAACATTTTTAATGACTGCATGGAATTTTCACCAAGTAGATACACTGTAATTTATTTAACTATTCTATTAATGATTAATGGTCATTTAAGTTGTGTCCCAGTCAGGTGGTATAATACAATAGAGTTATCAGACTTTTTTTGTATTTAACTTTGCCAAATTTCCAACTATTTGGTTGGCATAGATTCATACCTACAGTTAGAAATTTGGGTTAAAGAACATGAACTTCTTTAGTATTCTTTTTGAATGTTAACAAAATATTTTCCAAAAATGGTTTACCAATTTACATCACCCTACCCTTCCCGCTGTCATTTGACAGTCTGCTTGTTTCTTTACTGTCATTATATCTATCTTTCTGTTCATTAGTTTATAATGTTCTTTTGAATCCTCATATTTTAAGGATGCCAACCACTTGTCCATTATGTATATTGAATTTATTTATTTTTATTTTATTTTATTTTTTAAAAATGTATTTTATTGATTTTTTACAGAGCTAGAAGGGAGAGGGATAGAGAGCTAGAAACATCGATGAGAGAGAAACATCGACCTGCTTCTTCCTGTACACCCCCTAATGGGAATGTGCCCGCAACCAATGTATATGCCCTTGACCGGAATCGAACCTGGGACCCTTCAGTCCACAGACCAACGCTCTATCCACTGAGCCAAACCGGTTTTGGCTGGATTTTTTTATTTTATTTTTATTTTTGCAATTTTATTTTGTTCTCTGCCTTTTTATTTTGGTGAACAGAACAATGAACAACCAACTGAGCCACCCAGGTTACGCCTCCCATTTATTATTTTTATTTATAACCCTTTCTTTGCCTTTGGGTTGTTAATATAATATATAGAGTTGTTTCTCTCTCTCTTTTTAAAGTTTTTAAATTGATTTCTAGAGAGAGAGAAAGAGGGAGAGAGAGAAAAACATTGATCAGTGCCCTCCCCCCATGTGCCCCAACCAGGGATCGAACCCCCAACCCAGGCATATGCCCTGACCAGGAATTGAACTGGTGAGCTTTTGGTGCCTGGGATGATGCTCCACCCCTGCACCCTCTTCCAGAGCTGAGGTTATTTTCTTGGGGTCTATTTTTAAGTGTTATCTTGGTGCTACATTTCCTTTTCTTAGCTTTTTCAGTTACAGTTGACATAAAATATTTGTTCAGGTGTACAAATGTAGTGAATAGACATAACTTACGAAGCAGTCACGCTGATAAACCTAGTACAGGCTATATTACTGAGTGCTTCTTTGTCAACTTTTGTGGAAAAGGGCTATGCTAAGTTGTTTTAGTTATTAGCATTTAAATATGTGATGGAACCCTTCATTGTTCTTCTTTTTTTGTTTACACAAACACAAATAAAAAAGCAGGGCTCGCCAAAACGGTTTGGCTCAGTGGATAGAGCATTGGTCTGCGGACTGAAGAGTCCCAGGTTCGATTCCGGTCAAGGGCATGTACATTGGTTGCGGGCACATTCCCTGTGGGGGGTTGACTGGGTAGTCAGGGGAGGGTGATTGGGGGTGACTAGGCTGGCAGAGGAGGGTAGTTAGGGGCTACTGAACCGGCAGGGGAGGACAGTTGGGGTTGACTGGTCAGGCAGAGGAGGGCAATTGGGGGTTACCAGGCCAGCAGGGGAGGGCAGTTGGGGGTGATTGGGCTGGCAGGGGAGCAGTTAAGCATTGGTCAGGCTGTCAAGGGAGTGGTTAGGGGGTGATCAGGCTGGCAGGCAGGCAAGCGGTTGGGAGCCAGCAGTCCCAAATTGTGAGGGATTGGGCCTAAACCAACAGTTGAAATCCCCCAAGGGGTACCAGGTTGGAGAGGGTGCAGGCTGGGCTGAGGGACACCCCACTCAGTGCACGAATTTCATGCACCGGGCCTCTCGTATATATAATAAAATGGTCTATTCTTCCCAGTGCTACGGGTGTCAGTTCTCAGCCACAGCATATGTGGGGTCATGGAGCTCACCTGAGATACATTTCCTCAGCCTGCAGAGTTTAGGGGGAGCACAGGTTATAAAGCAAACACCCCTCCCTTTCCCAATGCAGAAAAAAGTACAGCAAAATACCAAAGTAAAGAGAGGGGAACTCTAGCATACGCTTATCCTGTTTCATTTTAGTTGCTTTTTTATTCAGGCGAATCATTCATAAATTTCAGAACCTTATTTTTAGTTATGACATGAGACATGACCTCAGAAATGATCACCACACATCTAGGCATCACGACACTACAACTGAGAACCCTGGTCTGGAGGACGAGGTCGTTGGTGCAACACACAGGCCTCCCGGGCTGCACCCACCCCTCCCCAGGACCAGGTGCTGTCAGGGTCACAGGCAGCCACCTTCCGCCATGCTGATCGCCTGCAGCCTAGGATGTGCCGGGTCATTTCACACTTCTGGGAGTTTGCCCGTGCTGCCCTCTTGACCTTCTAGACCTGCCCAGAACAACATAATGTTCTTCCGCCTCCTTGTGTGGTGTGGTGGTGAGCAGCTGCTTATCCTAGGATCCAGTCTTCCAGTCCCCCTTGCGAAGCCTTCACGGACAGGCAGGCAGGCAGAGCAGACGATATGGGCCGTTCCCTCAAACAGCTTGGTCTAGAGTGGTGGTTCCCAGCCAGGTGGCCCCCACAGCGGGTACTGGCAGCCTCCGGAGACAGTGTGGGTGGTCACGGCCGGAGGAGAGGGGGGACCGCTGCTCCAGGCGCCTGGGCAGTGAGGCCTGAGCTCCCTGCCAGGTGCAGGACGCCGTAACACAGACGTCCGCTTGGGAAAGTGCCCTCTTTCCAGGGGAGAGGGCATCTTGGAGAAAAGTAAGATCAGGGGCCAGGACAAAGCCAGGAGTTGTTAGAGTAATGGAGAGAGGACAGCAACCGGGAAGGGCAGCTGGACGAAGAAGGTGGACGGCTTCTAACCGTGTCCAGGAGGCGTGGTGGCTACCTGCATGCTAGGGCTGAAGGAGAAGGAGGAAGCAGGTTTCAGGACTGCAGGTAAATCTCAGGGGCAGGCAGAAAAGAAGGGCAGGCCACAGGGCAGGGGTCTTTGTGTTCTTCACTGACGCTGGGAAAGTCTAGGTCAGCACTGGGCACATAGTATGCACCCAATACATATTTGTGGAAGAGATACTCTGCCCTACTGTGCACCTCCTATTGCTTTATTCATGGGAGAATATTCCCTGGGCATATGTGAAAAGAACATAATCTCTATTTTCAAGATATAACGTTTGACATTTATTTAGTAACTAAAGGCTCAGTGCATGAATTCGTGTCTGGGTGGGGTCCCTCAGCCTGGCCGGCAATTGGGACTGATTGGGGCCATCTTGCCCAGTCCTGATTGAGAAGGGGGTGAGAAGGTGGTGATGTGGGGCTTGCCAGCCGAAGGGGGGGGGGGGGGACTGCGGGAGGTAGGCCGGCCATGGGAGGTTGGCTGTGGGAGTGCACTGACCACCAGGGGGCAGCACCTGCACTGAGCCTCTGCCCCCTGGTGGTCAGTGTGCATCATAGTGACTGGTCATAATGGTTGCTTAGGCTTTTATATATATAGATTTTTATTGATTTCAGAGAGGAAGGGAGAGAGAGAGAGACATAACATATCAATGATGAGAGCAAATCATTGATTGGCTGTCTCTCACACATCTCCTACTGGGGATCGAGCCTGAAACTCCAGGCATGTGCTCTGACCTGGAATTGAACCTGTGACCTCCTAGTTCATAGGTCAACGCTCCCCCACGGAGTCATAGCAGCTGGGCTTGACCATTTTTAAAACACGCGAGTAACACGTTTAAGTTTGCATTTCAGAACAAATCCTTTGGCTTCACGGGAGAGACTGGATGGGGCAGGGCAGCCCTGGACGGGGGACTGGTGCTGGGGTTCAGGTGGGAGGTGTGAGAGTCTGAGGAGGCAGAGGCATAAGGATGGAAGGAGGGCTTCCTTCCGACATGGGAACTGTTATGGGGATAAATCAGTAGGATTTTGCAAGTAAATGAGGGAGGTGAGGGTGGAGGAAGGGCTAGGACAGCATCTAGCTTTCTGGTTCGCTGATTAGGGAGAGTGGGAAGGCGGCCAGGTGAAGGTGGAAGTCCCAGGGAGCGTTTGGATTGTTAATACCTGGGAGCTTGTGGGTTTGGGGTGAGAAGGCGACTGGGAATTGTCGGTGCAGAGGCAATGGGGATGCAGGCGGCTGTAGGGAGTTGTAGGGTGGGTCTGGGAAGGCGAGCCCAGGGTCAGCTCATGGGTTTAGGGGAGTAAGTGGAAGCTGGGAAGGACGTGAGCATTGGGGTGGTAATCGGAGAGAGGGGGAGGGCAAGGCCACGAAGGGTGGATGTGTGTATTTGTGGCGACAGATCTTCCGGGGCGATGGCTTCTGAGACCATTATGTTAAATTCAGATTGGAAAAAAATTAATTAATTAAAAATTCAAATGGACCCTTATTCCTTTCAGGTGGCAGGCGTTAGTTGGTGGACTTTTGCTTCATGTGTCTTGGAGACTGGGCTGGGTGGAGATCAACAGCAGTTCAGGTAGAACCTCGTGTATGCTTCCTGACTCATACCTGCTTCCTCTTTCTGTAATCTCTTTCGGCTTTATATTGGGAAACATTGGTGTTTATCTGAGTTGTTTGGTCTCTTAGTTCCCTTCTACCTTTAAGGTGCCATGATTTTATAATCAATTAGAACTCGAGTAGTGTTTTTCTGGTTAGTAATACCACTAATATGGTATTAAAGTTAATTGAGATATATAGTGTATGATACCATACTAATTTGACTTTGTTTTAGATCAGAAGACCATTATGAGTGAGTTTTTA
>OZ004709.1:0-163257 GCA_963924515.1 Vespertilio murinus | reverse complement strand
GGAAAAGAACCGGTTAAGAAAGTGCCCTGAAAAATTAAACTTTACCAAAAAGATGCAGTGGTCCCGTCTGTCTAGCCAGGGATCCTGCCCCGTGTGGGAAGCCTCGGCCCCCAGCTCGTGGGTTCCGGGGGCAGGGACCAGGCAGCCTTCCTATAGACGAGGAGCCAGCAGCTGAGACAGAGACCGGACGTTGGGCTTTGTGGGCGCACGTCGGTCACAGCGGCTCCTCCGCCTCTGCAGGGAAGCCGCCGCAGACGGACTTGAGCAGTCAGCGTGGTCATGTGCTGTTTGCAGAGCGAGGCAGAGGCGGGTCTGGTCCACAGGCGTAGCTTGCTGACTCCAGCTTTAGGTTGTGCTCTGTGACCGGGAGGATCATCATGGTGTTCTTGGATCAAGTAGTATCGGGGTTGAACTCTGTCAGGGGCACGTGGCCCTCTGTGAGTCAGAGGAAGAGGAAAGAGGGAGGAGAAAGGCCTAAGAAAAGGAAGATGGAGGAGAAGAGAGAATAAGTCTCTTTGGGGACCGTATTCACCAGTAATGGACTCCCCCAAATGGAATCGAGGGGCCTTCTGTAAGTACGGAACCAGTATGGCTGGAAGTCCTGTAACCTGTGAAACAAAGGGTGACTTGGCAGCTGTCCGGTGTTCCTGACGAGGCAATGCCACCACGTGAGCTTGGTGTCTGGCCACTTGTTATTTTCACGTGTGGAGTCGGTTTCTCGGTCACTGGGTGTCAGTATAACAAGAGGGTTTCCCAGAATTCAGCCCAAGGGGCCCTTTAGGCATTCAGACAGACAGACGGAGTGTTCCGGGAGCAGATGCACCCGCAGTCACGTGTGCTCTGTCTGAGGAAAAAGTGCTTTGATTTAATCAGCCATCATCTCAGTAACAAGGTTCATCCTCAGGCCAGCATTTCACATGCTGCTCGTACATGCTTTTTTCTCCAGGGTGCTTGGGGACAGGCGTGTGCACACACCAAGCAGACCCAGCAAGGTGCAGCACTTGTGCTTATAAATCCTGTAAGAACGATCGGGTAGCTCCGAGATTTTCAAACCAGCGGCAACTAGTCCTTCAACAGGGACTGCACTCTGCAATTGTACCGTCTAATCTTTACCCCCAGGAGTCGCTGTGAGCCCGTTTCCTTTGCACACACATGCACACATTCATACCTATACTTACACACACAGACACACATACATATACTTACATACAGAGACATAGACAGACATAGACACACACAACTGTTCACTTCCTTTACACACACATGCACACATACATACATACACTTACAGACGCACATACAGATATAGACACACACACACACCCCTACCCACTGGCTCAGCCTCTCCCTGGAGGCCCATGGACACAGGGAGCCAGAACCCCAGAATCAATGCCCTCTGGCCTCCTTTGTTGTCATGGAGACAGTGGAAGACACGCCGGCACAGGAGGTCTGGGTGGTGCCACCGTGGGAATGAAAGTTGGAGAAAGAGAGATGTGTTAATAAACAGGATGTGCTCCTTTGTTCCCGAGGTGCAGGCCACGGCTCTCAGAATCCTCATGCCAGAGCTGTAAAGGAGGCGTAGTCATCAGTGCAGCTGCCATAACAACACCACCGAGCCACCCCAGCCGGAGATGGCACACTTTAACGCCCTGCTCCCGGGGAGTGCCCTGCGGTGGGATCCCTGCCGCTGGGTAGGTGCCGAGCGGCCTCCATCACTCAGAGACGTGTGTCACCTTCTCCACTCCCCAGGAAAGCTGTCATAGCTGTTGCCACTGCATCTGGGGCGCCTGAGGTCATTCCTCCAACGAAGGCTTTTGGACATAAAGTGATGGAAGTATGATGACCTCTTTTCTTCTTCCTAGATACGATGTCTTTGCGTGGCTTCCTGCTTCGGTGCTGTTTGTGGGCATAATATACGCCGGTTCCAGAGCATTATCCAGACTGGTGAGTGTTGGAGTTTTGGGGGACAATCCTTCTCTCTTCTTCCCCCTGCCTGTTAGCTTATTGCCTCCAATGAATGGGACTAAGCAGTTGCTTTGGTAAGGGTACAGCTGAATGGAGAGCGAGCTCTGGACCTGAGGCAGAATGGGGCCATTCCCACCCTCTCCCTGGATTGGAGACACACGGTAGTAGGGAAGGGCCAGCTTCTTGTAGACAGGTGGAGTGCAGGAAGGAAGGGTGGAGCTGTCGGTGGGGCCGCCGTCCTCGGGTCAGGAGAGGGTTTAGCCTGCCCTTTGCTTCCAGGGAACCGTAACCCTGCCCCGGTGATGTGGCCCGGGGCATGCTGGGTTCAGGTGTGGAAGTGCGTGCCGGGTACAGGGTTGGTGCCCAGTAGCAGGGGATGCCAGTGAAAAGAGTCTATCCTCCTCCCTGACCCCTGGGTTGAGCTCTTCAAAGTGGGAATAGTTATTTATATGGAATTCCAAAATTTTAGTTATTTTACCATAAAAAAAATAACCCATTCATACCATCACTGACAGAGACTGAGAACGTGGCTTAAAAAAATCTTAATAATAGCCAAAACCGGTTTGGCGCAGTCGATAGAGCGTCGTCGGCCTGTGGACTGAAAGGTCCCGGGTTCAATTCTGGTCAAAGGCACATACCTTGGTTAAGGGCACATCCCCGGTGGGGAGTGTGCAAGAGGCAGCTGGTATATGTATCTCTTTCATCGACGTTTCTAACTCTCTATCCCTCTCAATTCATCTCTGTGTAAAATCAATAAAATATATTTTTTAAAAATCTTAATGATAATTATGTCTCTTCCATTTAAAAAAAGTAAGTTTTTATTGATTTCAGAGAGGAAGGGAGAGGGAGAGAAAGATGGAAATATCCATGATACAAGAGAATCATTGGTAGGCTGCCTCCTGCACACCCCCTACTGGGGATTGAGCCTTGATCTCCTGGTTCAACCACTGAGCCATGGTGGCTAGACTAACTTCTTCCCGTTTTTTTACCTGTGACTAACTGTTCTTTTCTATTTGGAAATGATTGCATTCCTGCTTTTGGATAATTGCAAAATTTGCAAAACAATTCAGGCCTTTTATGTAAAGTTTGTTGATATGTGAAAGCAGTAATAAAACAAATGAGATCTAACTGGGTAACAATATTATGGCTAGGACAGCTCCCAAGTTACAAAATAGAGGTTGAGAATTAAAGCAGTAATTTATAAATTAAATCAGATTTATAAGCCTGAGTGGATGGGATGCTGTGTGCCATGGGGGAGAGACGTCCTGGTGGGCCAGGGGGTGGCCCGCAGTGCCAGTCGGTGCTCAGCCAGACCCCGAGCTGCGCTGGCCGCGCGGCTCTGCTGGATGCTGTGCCCTCGGCTGGTCTGCTGCCTCACTGTGCAGCCCGTGGCCGGGGCTTCCTCTCTGCAGAGCGGAGCACTGGGTAAAAAAGGTGTGTTGTCCAGAGGTTTTAACATTTTGTAGGATCTGGGGAGTTGCTGAGGCCAGAATTTTGAAGTTTGAGTAACAACGGTGTCGTATTAATAATAACAATATTTTTGTTGTTGTACAGTGCTTTTTCACATGTTTCTAGAGTGATTTTTTTCCTGTATGTTTGTATGTGTTTCTCATAGTCACCTGATAGGTGATGGGTGAGGCAGAGGGTAACCGTCTGGCAGAAGAAGAAACTCAAGTGTTTCAAGTCTTGGTTATCTGCCTCTGGTTCCAGACAGTGGTCTAAAGAGTGGTCCAGACAGTGGTCTGGACAGTGGTCTAGAGAGTGGTCCGGACAGTGGTCTGGACAGTGGTCTAGAGAGTGGTCCGGACAGTGATCTGGACAGTGGTCTGGACAGTGGTCTAGAGAGTGGTCCATACAGTGGTCTGGACAGTAGTGGTCCGGACAGTGGCAACTCCTCTGGCCTTTTGCCTTTCCAGACTTGCTCTTTAGGATCCATGCATACGCACCGAGAGCAGGCCAGCCCATCTTGTGGGGGTCCACTTAGTCACGGATGTGTCCCCTGTTCCTGGCACAGTGGTGGCACAGCAGATGCTTGGTGACTGTGTTGATGGAGCAGCCATGGGAAGGGAGCCTCTGCAGCCACCTCCCCTAGCACAGGACTCCGACCCAGAGCACCAGTCCATGCAGGAGCGGTGCTGCTGGAGGTGATTACGTTAGTACATGTGACCACATGGGGGCGGCCATTTTGTGCGAGGGCGTGACAGTCAATTTGCATATTACCTCTTTATTATGATATGTGAATGCCAAATGTTCCCATGGGTCTTTATTTTTAACCAGAAATCAAGAATTATGTAATTATGAGATCACAGGAAATATTTTCATGCTTCTTATTCTGTTTCATTTCAGGCCATTCCTGTGTTTCTCACTTTGCACAATGCAGCTGAAGCCATCGTCTGTGGGCACCGGATGTGTTTCCGGAAAGAGGTAAATGATAATGCATGATGCAGTCTCACGTCCCTCGCTTTGAATTTCAAAGAGACGCCTTTTTTTTTAATGGCTGAAATTAGTGTCTACCTTCGCCGGATATCTGGCCAGTCAGGACTGCTGGACAGGGATATTACTTTTGGGGACCACGTTCTGACATCCGTCAGTCCACCAAGCATGCATGGGAGTGCGTGTTGACCCCGTGGGACTCCAGGCCAAGCCAGAGCCAGGGCCTCGGGACGCCAGGAGGGATCCCTGGGGGGCCTGGTGTGTCCCCTCCCAGCGCCTCCCAGCACCTCCCAATACCACATGGACTCCCTTGTCCAAGCTTTTTGTAGGGCACTGGGCATTGCCCGTTTCCACCCAGGGACAGACATTCCCTTCCCTTCCCAGTGCCGCCAACTCAGCTTCAAACCAGCCAGGACATGCTTCTTCACCTCTCTGCCTTCGTCTTGAAGGGTCAGTGACTTCACCCAGCTCATAGCGCTGGCGGGAGGGCGCGGTGCGGCACACATCAGTGCTTCCCATTGTGCCTGGCGCATAGTAGGTGCTCTGTATGTTAGCTGTTTTGATTGACATTATTAGTGGTGATTTTAACTTGGTCCCTCTTTCAGGAGTTACTTTTCCCCTAACATTTTCCCTTTTAAAATGATTCCATATCTAAATTTTGGAACTGTTAGGAGAGGCTGGTGAGCCATTCAGGCAGCACACTTCTTACAAGTGGTCAGGAGGGAGGAGCCCTCCCGTGGCCGAGGCCACTGTGCACCCTGCGCCCTGTCATGCCTGCCTGTAGCTCCTGGGTTACCTGCCCTCCTCCCCTGCTAGTTACCCTCCCGCTCTGCTGGCTGTTCCCTTGGCCCACGACCACTCAGTGCTCTCAGTCGGTTGGAGCGTGTCCCACAGACCCACTCACAAAAACTGTGCTTATTGTTTGTAAGTTTATCTTTACTGTTGAAAGTATTATAGATGTCCCTTCCCCCCATGGACTCTCCACCCACACCCGTCCCCATTCCCCATCCTGGGCCTTCACTGCATACTGTCTGTCCATAGTGAAGCACATCCATATGTATGGAAGGCTAAGGGGCCGTCCAACGGTCTGATTGGTAGCTAGGACGTGCACTGACCACCAGGGGGCAGATGCTCAATGCAGGAGCTGCCCCTGGTGGTCAGTGCGTTCCCACAGTGGAGTGCTGCTTGGCTAACCGAGATGAGCAGCTGCTCCTGCTGCATGCGATCCCCGCAGGCCACGCCCCCCCCAGGCACTAGTATATATAAGTTCTCTGGTTAATCCCTCCCACTCACCCTCCCCACCTTCCCTCTGAGATTCTGCACTCTGTTCCATGATTCTGTGTCTCTGGACACGTTTTGTTCATCAGTTTATTTTGTTCATTAGATTCCGTGTAGGAGTGAGGTCATGGATACTTGTCTTTCTCTGGCTGGCTTATTTCGCTCAGCATAATACTGTCCAGGTCCCTCCAGGCTGTCGCAAAGGGTAAGAGACCCTTCTTTTTTACAGCTGAGTAGTATTCCATGGTGTAGATACACCACAGCTTCTTTATCGACTGTGTTTGTAAAACCAAAACTGGACAGGAAGCCAGCACGCTGCTGTGCCCATGCACCACCCCTCCCTCTTCTTGTCCTGGCCCTTGCCAGCACCGAGCCCATGCTGTCCACATCCTCCCCTCGCTCTCACCTCCCACATTTCCTGCTCCCCCCCCCCCCCCATTCCCTGAAACTGCTCTGGCGAAGCCCCTGATGGCTTCATGTTTGCGACTCTGTTGGTCTTTTGTACCTTCCACCACCCGACACCCTGCTCTCAGCTCTCAGCTCACATGACCTCGTTCCCCTCCCTGCTGGCCTTCTCCCGAGTCTCTGGCTCTTTCTTCACAGCCGCCCGTCCTTCTTCCTTTGTCTGCCCTCCGGGGCCTCCTAGGGAGCCTCGGAGACCAGACAGAGTGCCCACAGATGGTCTGGACAATCTCCTCCCCCGTGGCACCAGCTGCCTTCAGTTCCTGTGACCCAAGTCCCTGCCTCCGGCCCAGCGCTGCCTCTTCAGCTCAGCCCCGGGCCTGCTGGGTGTTTCCTGGCAGCCGAGCTGCCAAGGGTCCAAATGGAACTGGCGTGTTTCCTCAGACTCGCTGCTCACCGGGCTCTCCCAGCCAGAACCAGCATGCGAGGCTGAGGCCTGAGAGGGCTATGGGGCGGGGGTGGGGGGGGGGCGCGAGGAGAGACAGGCCTGGCTGTGGGCTGAGGCCGAGCAGGGTCATAGGGGTTGGGCTGTGGCGCTAGGTCATGTGCAGCTGACCTAATCTCGGGGCCTCGGTGTCCTCCCGTGTAGCCCACAGCCCAAGACCCTAATGAAAGCGGACGCAGTGAGGATTGAAGCGGCCAGAGCGAGGAGCCTGGCAGGCAGGCAGCTGACCCAGCCACGCGAGGCTCGTGTGTGACGTTGGCAGTGACTTGGGTCAGCACCAGGACTTACCCTGGATGACACCCCGACCCCTGGGGGATGAGGCTCTGTCTCGGGTCGGAGCTCCTTTAGTCTGAGGGTTTGAAATGGCTGGCGTGGCTCAGGGTGGAACATCAGCCCGTGACCTGGAGGTCGAGGTTGGATTCCCTGTCGGGCTCAGGCCTGGGCTGTGGGCTCAGTGCCTAGCAGGGCGTGTAGGAGGCTGGCAATCAAGGATTCTCTCTTGTTGTGGATGTTTCTATCTCTCCCTCTCCCTTCCTCTCTGAGATCAATAAAAACATATTTGAAAATAAAATAAAAAAATACTCCCTCCTCTGTGGACGGGCATGGACTGGAGTGCTACCGGTAACGAAGCCCCCGAAGCGGGGTGAGCGTGTCCCTCAGGAGAGCCGGGTCTGCCCCTCTGTCCCTGCACCTCCACCCGTCCCAAGATGTTGGTTATATTTAGCTCAGAGTCTGTTAGGGACACGTCTTCCCTGTCCTGGGACCCTTGTCCAGTTGTCAGGAGCAGTCACTGTGCTGGGTCATCCTTTCTATACGGAAGGGCTAGGTGTCGCCACCAGGGGGCAGTGGAGGCAAGGTTGGCCTGTCCCCTGCACTGCTAAGGCAGGGCCTGGAGATGAGGAGGAGGAAGTCTGTGCATTGAAACGTGCTGCTGGCAGTTCAGTGATGTGGGGGCTTCGGCCTCCTCATAGCACACCAGGCATCCTCTGGTCAGTGCTCTCTTAGCCAGTGTGGTCGCTCCTCGCACTGGATCCCGATTCAGAAGTTATGTTAGGCCTGGCGGTGTGGCTCAGGGGCTGAGCATCGACCTATGAAACAGGAGGTCAGGGCTCGATTCCCAGTCAGGGCACATGCCCGGGTTGCAGGCTCAACCCCCAGTGGGGGACGTGCAGGAGGCATCCGATCCATGTCTCATCATTGATGTTTTTATCTCTCTTCCACTCTGAAATCAATAAAAATAAAATTTTAAAAAGTATAGTTTGTCCTCAGCCAGCAACATAACCCCTCTGAAAAGTTCAGGATTCGCCTATTCTCCTACTCGGCTGTTTCCCCTGCAAGCACCAAGCCGTCTGTGCTCCTCAGCAGTCTGTGCTCCTCCCTGCAGACTTTGTCCCTGAGTCAGAGACCAGCCCTAAACCCACCTCAGACAGGAGGCGGGCAGGGCGCGCCCGCCTCAGGGTGTCTTCATTTCCCTGAGCGCTGAGCGCCAAGTTGAGATTCCTGCTCTTATTTTTCCTTCTCGGTAAGGGTGGAGTCCAATGTCCCTTCTTTTTTTGTGTTTCTTAATTTACACGTCATGCCAGAGAATTTATAGCACCACTGAGAGTCAGAGCTGGATTAATGGAAGGAAAATTAAAGAGACGGCTGGACTGGGAGTCGGACACAGGCGTCAGTCCTTTATCACAGTCACATGAGTCTCCCTCTCCCTCCCGTGGGGCGTGGGGCGGGAGGCTTGGCCGGGTCTGGCCGCTCTCTCACGGGGCGCATGTGGATAGGGCTGGGGTGGGGAGGGATGGGTGGCTGGGATGGGGAACACTGCACCCACAGGCGCTTTGGGAGGTGACAGCCGGAGCGCTGAGTCATCCTCCGGGCCCAGCAGCGAGGCCTCAGCACCACTCTGCAGCTGCTGCTCGGCCCCAGGTTTTCTTTTAAGGAAAAGGGTTTTAAAGACTAATTATAAATCTCTCTGTTTTCATGCAGAAAACACCTCCTGCCAAGATCTGTAGGTAAGTTTAACACACATACACACACACACACACACACACACACACACGCACACACACACCTCTAAAATACAAGATTTAACCTGGTTTTTAACTTCGATGGTAACACTGTTTGTGGAAGACTCATACTTGAGAGTTGACAGAGGAATTTGTTATAAATACTCATGTGTCCCTGTTTTGTGTCTTACTCTGAAATTCACTTCCTCTTTTTCTGGAATATTTTATTCCACGGCAAAAACAACCCTGCTCGGTTTCAGTCGTTGATGCCCAGAACTTCACAGATTGTGCAATACCGATGGGGAATGGAATGGAAAACATGGGGTGGCTTAGACATGTGAAAACAGTGCTCAGTTTGTGGGGTTGGAAAGCATTCCCAGCGGAGAAGGCACCGGCCTGCGAGTTGGATCTGCACCGTGAGCCGGGGCAGGTGCCGTCCCACCCCTCCTCTGTGCCTCAGTTTCCCCAGCAGGATACTCAGGCAGGCCCTGCCCAGGGCGCTGGTTCCAAACTGGATGGCTAGTGCACTTCCTGCCCCTCTGCAGGAGTCCGTGCCGGGCTAGAAACCCAGCAAGAGGCTGCTTGTTCCCAGCACTTCTGGGCCTCCGTTCAGTCCCTGTTTTTTACTTTGTTTCAGGCTGCTCCTTGGGGGAAAAAGAAACGCCAGGACTCATCCTCTTGTTTAAGGGATTAGCAGGTGCTGCCCTAGCGGGTTTGGCTCAGTGGATAGAGTGTCAGCCTGCAGACTGAAGGGCCCTGGGTTCAATTACAGTCAAGGGCACATGCCTGGGTTGTAGGCTCGATCCCCAGTGTGGGGCGTGCAGAAGGCAGCCAATCAATGATTCTCTCTCATCATGGATCTTTCTATCTCTCTCTTCTCCCTCCTCTCTGAAATCAATAAAAAATATATATTTTAAAAAGGTTAGCAGGTACTCACCAGGCATGAAAGCCACCCACACCGAGGCAGTTAGGCTCTGCCAGGGCCACGGTTGGTGGGAAACCAGGGCTGTCTCCCCCCCCCAGCCTGAGGGTCGTCAGCTTGAGGGGACCCTCCTGCTGAGGGGGCGCCTGGGATGAGGGGGCGCCTGTGTTCTGGATAGCCTTCATCCGAAGGTAGACCCCAGACGAATCAGGAGCCGCCTCCTCCCAGCTGAACCCTTCCCATCCCGGGCAGCCCAGCAAAGCCTCCCGACAGCTTCCCTCCACCCAGCCCTTTGCCTTGGAGTCCTGTGTGTGTGTGTGTGTGTGAGTGTGTGTGTGTGTGTGTGTGTGTGTATGTGTGTGTGTGTGTGTGTGTGTGTGTGTGTGAGAGAGAGAGAGAGAGAGAGAGAGAGAGAGAGAGAGAGAGGAGAGCCTTTCTGAGCCTCAGGATGACCCATGTTGCCCTCACTCTCTGAAATCCCTCCATAGATCCAGGCCCCAGGATCTATGCTGCAACCGAGGTATGTGCCCTTGACCGGAATCGAACCCGGGACCCGGGAGAACCTGCACCTGCCCCCTAGTAGTCAGTACGTGTCATAGTGACCAGTGGTTCTGCCGTTCGGTCTATTTGCACATTAGCTTTTTATTATATAGGGTTTTTTTCTGAGCCATTTGAGAATAAGTTGCAGAGACCTCGCCCTTATCCCTGAATACGTTAACATGTGTCTCCTAAAAATAACACTCCTGTGTAAACTGCAATTAAACTTAGGAAATACGTATCTGTACAGTCCTGTTCCCTAACGTGGAGCCCATGTCCACACTTGGTCGTCTGTCCCGATGTGGTCTTCCACGGTCATCTCTCCTCGAGGCGTTGTGTCTGCGTGCTCTCCATGGACGGTTCCTCTGCCTCCGTGGTCTTTCACTGCTTTTGCAGTGTGTGTGTGTGTGTGTGTGTGTTTGTGTGTGTGTGTGTGTGTGTGTGTACATGTTTGTGCGCGTATACACGCACATGTGTGTGTGTGTGTGAAATTTTTAAATTAAGTTTTTGGGGTGACATTGGTCAACATGAGCATAGAGGTTTCAGGGTGGGTTTCTCTTTACGAGATCTCTGTATTGCACTTGTGCCCAGCACCCCAAGTCAGATCTCCTGTCCCCACATACTGTGAGCCGTCACATTTTTGAAGAGGGGAAGCCCAGTTTTGTGCATTCTCCCTAAATTTGAGTTTGTCTCAAATCTTTGCTTATGATTCAGCTTTGATTTTGCAAATATCTGCCAAGGCCCGTCTTTGGGGAGACGGCTGGTGGTCGGTGGGCGCACAGCTGAACACTGCAGAGGTCATGGGCTCTCTGAGAGTGGACAGGGCCGGGCTTGGGCTCACGGGACCCTGGCCTCCGCTGAGCTCCGTCCGGTCCGTGTATCGGCCCCACGCTCTCGAGGATTCACGGATGCTGCTTGTCTTCCTTCTCTCTACAGTGCCCTCCTGCTGCTGGCCGCTGCGGGGAGCCTCCCTTTCAACGACGCCCAGGTAAGCTCAATCTGTGTGTTTCCCCCAAGGCCTTTTCCTGTGGAGCCTGCTCATGGAGCAGAGTTCCCAGTCCTTCCTTTTGGGTCGGCACAAGCCTGGCCTGCCATAGGCATTGAGTTTTTCAGGCGGGTGTCTGCTGGCCAGGCCAACTTGCTCCCTTGGGACCCCACCTTCCACCTGAGGTTACGCAGTGTGGCCGCAGAGCTCTGGCCTCGGGGTGCCATGGTGGGTGCTGTGATGGGCGCAGTCTGCCTCTGTAGGTTCTCGGAGACCCTGCAGCCAGCTCCTGAGCCTGGCACCGCCTCGCACACTGGGGCGCAGCTGACCTCTCTCCCCAAGGCCTCCTCTGCAGAGTGACTTACACTTGCCTCTGGCTTTCTTTCTGCGCTGAAAAATACTAAAAAAAGAAAGAAAAAACTCACCGGAAAAAACTCGTGCTGCCTGCCAGGACTGCTCCCCCAGCACCTTCCCGAGGCTCCAGGAAGTCAGGCCTCAAGCCGGGCTCTGGGGCACAAAGAGGTGTCCTCGTCCAGACAGAGGGGAGTCTCGTCAGAGCAAAGGAGAGGAGGGCAGACGGTTGAGAGAATTCTTCGTAGAGCAGGTGGCCAGCGCTGTGCCGTGCTGGGCAGTGTGGGATGTGTGAGCACCTGAGAGACCGGGGACACGGGGGCGGGAAGCTAGCGGTACCAGGGCCTGCTGTGCTCTGGGCTCGGGCCAGTGCTTCCTGTGCCCCATGAAGACCGCCTAGTCCACGGGGTCACTGGTGTCTCCATGTCCTAGCCAGAGGCTGAGGCGGCCCAAGAGGCCGCTGGCTGACCATTGAATGGGCTTTTAGAGTTTAACCCAGATCTTCCGATGCTGGGGCCAGGCCCTGCTCCTGGACCTAATCCTGAAGAGGGAGGTGATTGGCCAGGAGCAGCAGGGGTGGGCCCCGCCCTGGGGTGCCCTAAGCATGCTGGGACTTAATTCCACTGGCACCTACTACACATGTGTGTGCTTCTAGGTGGTCACTGGCTCCTGGAATTTACTTTCAAGACGGGAATCAGTAAACCTGTGGGATGAGAAGCTCTGGGGAGACGGGAAGGGAGGGGAGGAGGGCTGAGCACTGGGGCTGGGGAGGGGGAGTTCCCTTTCTATAGAGGGGCTGTGGATGCGCTGGAGGGGGCGGGGCTTGTCGCGATGCCTGGTGCCCTGTGTTTGGAGTTTTCCCTGGAGCACTGGAGGGATTTGAACCACGGGTGGCACCATCCGGTGGCCTTCCAGAGCCCCGGGGGAGGCACCCAGGTGCCTGCCACTCCTCCCAACATGCTCCCTGCCCCCAGCTTCCAGAGCGCCGGGGGCGGGGGAGGGAACGGGGCTGGGGCAGGGAGTATGTTGGGAGGAGTGGCAGGCACCTGGGTGAGACCCTGGCGCCAGGCCACCCGTCCCTGGCAGTGTGCGTTGACGTGTAGGGTTTCTGGCTGCCAGGCTGGCCTGTGTATGGGAAGCTGCAGCCATTTTTCCTTAAATCCTGTGTTACAGTTTGATCTGGACGGGTACTTCTGGGCTGTGATTCACTTGCTCTGTGTAGGTAAGTCTTAAAGGAATGCTTGCTATGACGATTAAGACTTAGTGTTTAGATCTTACTGTGAATCTGCTGTTTAGTGACTTAGGACAACAGGAGATTAGACACGGCGTCGAGGTTGGAATAAATGTCCTGTTGGGAAGTGTCCTCAGACTGTATTTCCAACAGTCTCCTCTCCTCAGGGACAAACACGAGCACCCTCACCCGCACGGTTCTGCCTGCTCAGGTCCTCTGTGGGAGGCTGGTCCCTCTTCTCTAACCACGGTGGGAAGAGACCCAGAAATTTGTGCCAAAGACACTCCATCAACATACAAAAAAAAGGAACTGGGTAAAAAAGGGCCGTCTGACTATTCAAGTCATACGTTTGGTGCTTCTTGTCTGTGGTCCTGGGGCACCGTGCCCTGAGGTATCCACGGTCAGGCACCCGGAGTGTCTCCTGCGCATCACTCGATAGCTTCCTGTTGTCCACACCCCGTGACCACCGGCCTCCCCAGCACCTCTATACTGACGTCACCACCCGGATTGTCCCCTTCCACTCCAAACCCTCCCGTGTGGTGGCGGCCCTGTGGGCGCGGGGGACCCTGTGGACCTGGTGCTTCCCTGGAGGCGCAGGCAGCCCTTACCCAGAGTGCCCTGTGCCAGTAACACGTTGCTTCCTTTCCAGGGGCCTATAAGGTCCTCCGGAAGTCCCCGAAATCCAGTGCGTTAAGGTAAGCGTTGGGGTGGTGCGCCGTGGTTTGGTTAAGGAGCAGGGTGAGACCCAGGCACCAGGGCTGCTCCTCGTCGCAGACTCTGCCAGTCGGGCGCAGTGGGCAGCAGGCTCGGCCCAGAGCCCTTCTTTGGATTTTGAGTTGCTCCAGGCTGGTGCCTAGGGCCTGGCACGGGCCAGCGTCAGCGCGGGACGGAGAGGGAAAGTCTGTCCTCCTCCTCCAGGGGTTACTCCCTCGGCTCAGCGCTCCTTTTCCTAATCCCCAGCCCTCCCAGCCTGACTCAATCGGGTCAGACCCCGAGTCCCGGCACGGCTCTGTGCTGGGGAGCGTGAGGCCCTCGCTGGGGGCGTCAGTGGGCCAGCCTCGGCGAGTGTGAAGGAAGGGAACTCGGGCCGGGGCTGGGCTGGGCTGTGAGGTCGGAACCCCAACCAGCCATCTGGCTCTGGGCCCCCGGCCCTCCTAAGGCTGAGAGGGGAGAGGTGCAGTGGGAGTGGCTCCTGGGGCAGGTGACACCTGAGAGCGTGTGACTCTGGGCCCGATAGCACCCTTCGTGCTGTTAACAAAGTATTTTTTGCTGCAAAAAGCCAGTGAAGTTGCCAGATAAAATACAGGACACTCAGTTAAATTTGAATTTCAGACAAGCGGTGAGTAATCTTTTTTAGTGTATGTACCATACAATAATTAGAGTGTAGTTATAATCAAACATTGTTCTTTATCTGAAATTCTGGTTTCTTTGGGGCCCTATGTTTTTATTGGTCAAATACGTAACCCTAGAGCTGGTGCCCCCGTCTGAGCTAGTTGACACTCCTTTAAAGTGGCCAATGAATCTATATCTATCTATCTATCTATCTATCTATCATCTATCTATTATCTATCTCTCTAATCTATCATCTATCTATCTCCTATCTATAATGATGTCATTCTGGAGGAAGTGGAGGTGGTTAGGGGCAATGAGGCAGGCAGGCAGGCAGGCAGAGTGGTTAGGGGTGATCAGGTAGGCAGGCAGGTAAATGGTTAGGAGTCGGCAGTCTCAGATTGCGAGAGGGATGTCAGACTGCTTGTTTAGGCCTGATCCCACAGGAATCCCAAGGGGTCCTGGTTTGCTGGAGGGTGTAGGCTGGGCTAAGAGACACTCCCCACCCCCTGTGCACGAATTTTGTGCACTGGGCCTCCTATATAATAAAGAGGCAATATGCAAATTAACCCTCATACCATCACAAGATAGCTGCTTATGACCAGGCTAGCAGGAGGGTTAGTGTGGGACGACCAAATGACTGAACAAGCAGGCTGTGTGGGGTGACCAGGACAGTGTGGGGGCCATGAGGGGCAACCAGGCCAGCAACGGGGGCAACAGGGGGTGACCAGGCCAGCAGAGGGGGCAACGGGGTGACCAGGCCAGCAGAGGGGGGCAACTGGGGGTGACCAGGCCAGCAGAGGGGGGCAACTGGGGGTGACCAGGCCAGCAGAGGGGGGCAACTGGGGGTGACCAGGCCAGCAGAGGGGGGCAACTGGGGGTGACCAGGCCAGCAGAGGGGGGCAACTGGGGGTGACCAGGCCAGCAGAGGGGGGCAACTGGGGGTGACCAGGCCAGCAGAGGGGGCAGTGAGGAGGGACTAGGCTAGTGAGAGGGGCAGTTGGGGGTGACCAGGCCAGCAGGGGGGGCAGTTAGGGGTGATTGGGCCGGCAGGGGGGAAGGATAGTTAGGGGCAACCAGACAGGCAGGCAGGTGAGCGATTAGGAGCCAACAGTCCAGGATTGTGAGAGGGATGTCTGACTGCCAGTAGTTGGACATCCCCCGAGGGGTCCCGGATTGGAGAGGGTACAGGCTGGGCTGTGGGAACCCCCGTGCATGAATTTTGTGCACCGGGCCTCTAGTATATGTATAAAAGCCTAAGTGACCATTGTGATAGAATGACTGGTTGCTATGATGCACACTGACCACCAGGGGGCAGACGCTCAACACAGGAGTTGCCCCCGGCCAGCAGGCCCCAATCACCCATTCAGGACTGGGCCCCAGGCTGGGATGGGGAACTGGGGAAGGGTGGTGAGGGAAGGGGGGGGGAAGCGGGAGGTGGGAACCTGATCAGCCGTGATCGCCAGCCAGGCCTAGGGACCCCACCGGTGCACACATTTCATGCACCAGGCCTCTAGTGAGAAGTAATCAGCCACAAGTGAGTGAGTGTGACCAGCTAGGAAACGTGTGTTTTAAATGAGCCAGGATTTAGTTTTGAGTATGAAGTACTCTTCAGACCATTTATTGATAATTTATAAATGTAGTAACTTATCCATGGATATAATTTATTAACACAGGATAGCGACTACTTTCTATACATAAAACACTTCTATTATTTTATGTTTTGTCTTTTTCTTATTCCTTAGCGACATCGACCAGCAGTACTTAAACTATATATTCAGGTAAATATAATTTACATTTTCAAAGAGTAACTCATATATTTCTAGAGCTATTTTCTATATATTTATATTTCTAGAGCTTATTTCCCCAATAAGCTTGGGAGTTTCGAGCCAACATGACCCAGGGAGGTGAGCTAAATGTCTGTGAGGGACCAATCAGGACACCAACCAGCAGCCCTGCTTAGACCATGTGGGAGGGGCCCTAGACCAGGTGGGAGGGGATCTAGACCAGGTGGGAGGGCCCTAGACCAGGTGGGAGGGGATCTAGACCAGGTAGGAGAGTCCTAGACAAGGTGGGAGGGGATCTAGACCAGGTGGGAGGGTCCTAGACCATGTGGAAGGGAATCTAGACCAAGTGGGAGGGGCCTAGACCAGGTGGGAGGGGATCTAGACCAGATGGGAGGGGATCTAGACCAGGTGGGAGGGCCCTAGACCATGTGGGAGGGGATATAGACCAGGTGGGAGGGGATCTAGACCAGGTGGGAGGGGATCTAGACCAGGTGGGAGAGTCCTAGACAAGGTGGGAGGGGATCTAGACCAGGTGGGAGGGTCCTAGACCAGGTGGGAGGGTCCTAGACCATGTGGGAGGGCCCTAGACCAGGTGGGAGGGGATCTAGACCAGGTGGGAGGGTCCTAGACCATGTGGAAGGGAATCTAGACCAAGTGGGAGGGGCCTAGACCAGGTGGGAGGGGATCTAGACCAGGTGGGAGGGTCCTAGACCATGTGGAAGGGAATCTAGACCAGGTGGGAGGGGCCTAGACCAGGTGGGAGGGGATCTAGACCAGGTGGGAGGGTCCTAGACCATGTGGAAGGGAATCTAGACCAGGTGGGAGGGGATCTAGACCAGGTGGGAGGGAATCTAGACCAGATGGGAGGGGATCTAGACCAGGTGGGAGGGGATCTAGATCAGGTGGGAGGGGATCTAGATCAGGTGGGAGGGGATCAGATGGGAGGGCCCTAGACCAGGGGGTAGGGCCTCTGTCCTGCCGACAGTTCAGAGGCTGAGTCTCTCCTTGGGGTGTGGAGTCTGTAAGGCTAAGGGGACAGTTTTCCTAGAGACCACAGTCTCCCTTACGCCTGGGCCCTTGGCTTCCCTCCCCAAGTCGTCCTGGCCTTGATCCCAGGGCTTTCCTGGTCTGTCTTCTCAACTCATTCCCAGACCCAGCGGTGCCCGAGGGAAGGCTGTCAGTGGAAGGCTTGGGTGGACTTGCAGGCTGAGGGGTCCACATGCAGCGTGTGAGGTCCTCAGGGTACAGGGCACAGCCTAGGGTGGAAGGTGCAATGGAGCCAGGGGCTGGGGCCGGGTCTCCCCATGGTGCCCCCTCAGGCAGGGAGCTCCTGGGACCCCGAGTTTCTAACTTTTAATCTGGCCACTGGTTGTTTTGAGGCTATAATCTCTGTACATACCTCCTCCTTGTTTTGCAGATGGAATTGTGTGTGTGTGTGTGTGTGTGTGTGTGCGCACACACACGTGTGTCTCTGGGCGTGTGCATGTATGTGTGTGCGTCCATGTGTCTGTGTGAAAGGGGTGTGCACAGCTGTTCTCTCTGGGGTGTGACTTGTGAAACTGAAACAATGTATTGGAGCTCAGCTGGTGGAGGTGATGGTTTTCCCATATTTCTCCATTTTGTTCCCATGAGTGTAGGAGCGTCTTCTCTTTTGCTTGCTGTGCCCCCAGATTAGAGCAGTGGCTCGCACTTCCTCGGCACTCAGTAACGATTGCCGAGTGAATGGATTTAAAAGGTCTGTTGTGTATCTGGCCTGATTGGTCTTGGGGAAAAAGTCTTACTCCTGACCTCTGACTGGACCAGCTGCCGGGTGGCTGGAATGGAGAAGGACAGAGTACAGAGGTGGGATCAGGCCCGGGAGGACTGTCCACGGGCCCGGAGGTGGGAGAAGCCTCTGGAGAGGAAGGAGGGAGGGTGCCAGGAAGAACATGGCTTCCTCCTCTTCCTCATCCTTTCAGGCCAAGGAGTTCCCAGGCACGTGGTGGATGGGCTGGGTCATTTTGTGGGCTGGCTTCGTGGACATTGAGCTTACCTGCTATGCAGTTAATTCTGTGGCAGAAACAGACTTAGCCCACGTTGCACAGCCACGGTGTAGAGCGCAGCCTGCCGTAATTCGGAGGCCGCCCGGTGTGGCGACAGGACTGTGGAGGAGGTGGGTGGGATGACGGCCAGGGCATGGGTGACCTCAGGGATGGGGTGTGGACGCTGGGCTCCGGGCTGCTCGGCCCCGGGCCTCCGGGAGCGTTCCAGGAGGCTGCACTCCCCGGGAGCTGGGTGTGGGCGGAGTGGCCTATCGGTGAGGTCACGAGCCAGGTTCACGTTTCCGAGGAGAACGTTGGAAACGCGTGTGCTGGGTGTGGGCGCTCCTTCACGCGCTGTTTCCGTTTCAGCGTGGCGCTCCTGGCCTCTGCAGCTCATCCCACAGGTAACCTCGTCGTGTCTGTGTGTTTGCCTCCGTTGTCTGGCCCGGCCGTGTCTCCGAGGACATGTGGAGGGAACGTGGCTGCCTTCCAGGTGTCACACCCAGGGTTAGACATGGCCCGGAACCTTCTGGAGTCATCGCCCACGCACTCATTCTCATCCCCTCCTTCGGTCAAACACACACATGGGATGAATGGAACAAACAGTCGTCTTGATAAAAACACACACAACCCCCGAGAGACGGAATCCAGAGCGTTCCTTCCCATGCGAGGCGGTGATCACGGAGCGGTTAGGGTCTGAGGGAGGGCCTTGTGTCCTCGAGTTCCTGGTTAACGAGTGCCCTGCGGCCCATCCAGCGCCCGTGCTGCCCGGTCCCCACCCCCCCCTCACCCCCCTCACCCCCACACCCCCGCCCCAGGGCTGCAGGACCAGGAGGCGGCAGAGGGGGCTGGAGCCCCCAGACTCCCGGTTTGGAGGGACGAGCGATCGACTGTGGAAATGCTCAGTGCCTTTCCTCGGGGCGTTTTTGGAAGACTTGCTGCTTTTTTAACCTCCCAACTTCTTGTTTGTGACCAAGTTCACATTCCAGAGAGGGAAGCAGCCGGTATGTGTGATGACTTCCTCTCCACCAAGTGGGACTCAAAGAATGAACTGACTTCACGCGAAATGCATGTGCCCTTTGGACCGGCTCCTCAAAGGAGCGTGCACCCGGGCTGGCCCTGGGCTGGGCCGTCAGAAACACGACAGGGGAGGGGGGTGCCAGGGGCCTCCCGGTCCGGCTTTAGGTCTGGGGAGAAGAGACCAGAACGGTCCCTGAAAGAGGGTTGTTTTTGCTCCCTCTGCTGGGGCAGGAGCTGCTGGGGAAGGGGAGGATCCAGGGTGTGAGGGAGGGCTTGCCCCTGAGGCTCCCAGCTGAGTGGTGCCATCTCGGGCAAATCTCTCACCTTCTCTGACTCCAGGCCTCGGGGGAGCCTTCGTCACAGCCCTGAGAGGTAGTGTGCAGGGCTCGGGCAAGGTCCTGGCCAGGCCGACTCCCCTGTGCATCCTTCCATCGGGCTGTCACTTCCTGTGAGGAAGGGCCGTACCAGGAGCCCAGGGTACCAGGAGCCCAGGGGCGCTGTGTGCACTCGGTGCCGCAGCTCCTCCTCGGGGTGGGCGGAGGCCCTGGCCGGGCATGGCGGGGACCGCGGGTGCGGGCACGGGCGTGCGGGCCGCCGTCTCACCCTCGCTGTGCCCGCAGGTGACCTCCTCCGCGCCCGGGACTTCCCCTGGTTGTATTTCTACAGATTCCACGGCAGCTGCTGCGCCAGGTAACCTGACCTCAGGCCCCCACGGTTCTTTCCTGTTTCTGTGCTCCCAGTCGTGTCTTTGCTTCGGCGAAGCCAAGGGCACTGGCGGTCACCCATCGTGTGGCCGGGGTGCTGGGGGGAGGCTGGGTGCTCGGAGCTGGCCTGGGCCTTCGAGGACCCCGTCCTGGAAGTCTATGCCCAGCAGTGGTTTCCAAACTTGCCCAAGAGCTGGATTTCCCAACGTTTTTTCTCTCTCCACAAGCAGTTCTTTCAACTTTAATCTGAGCTGGTGGAGTTCAAGAGGAGATTGGGGACCACAGTCCGCCCTCTCCTCTTCCACCTTGGTCTCCCTCTTGCTCCTGGCGGGCAGCCTCCAAAAAGAAGTAAAAACCACAAAGAAAACCTTACTGAGCCCCAAGAGTGTGAGACAGGTGTGGAGACCCCTGAGCAGAGCTGGCTGGACGAGGCGATCTTGAACGGGCCGTGGGAAGTACTCGGGCATGGACCAGCCACGTGGATAGAACTGGGCAGGTGGCCGTCCTGTCTCCCTGTTCCCTGCCCCCCCCCCCCCGGCCTGACTTCACTGCTCTGGGGGGCAGGTCTCCGTGGGCGCTCTGTGGCGGGAAAGCCGACTGGGGTGAGGTCCAGCCCGCTGCTCCCTGACCACGTGTCTGGGCCGCGTTGCCTGCTCCTCCCGCCCGCCCTCGTCTCCTCGCATGGAGGAGGGGAGGCTAGCAGGGCAGGCTGTGTGCACAGAAGTGCGCTCTGAAGCTGTCTGCCTGGCCCTGTGAGGAAGCCCCCGCTGTTACCGGCCGAGGCTGCCTGTGGGCCCAGTGCCCGCAGGCCGTGAGCACGTGCTCCGTGAAGTCCCAGCCTGGGACACGCAGAGCAGCCAAGGCCAGGCCCGCCCCCCAGAGCTCCCGTCAGGTCAGAGCCATCCACCAGCCTGCACCACGGCCAGAGGGCCGCCTGTGGTTTGGGGCACAGCCGCAGGCGTGAGTCTTCTTGTGGAGCCACACGGGCCTCACTGCGTGTCTGTGCTGGGCTGGCGTCCCTGCCTCACTCCCTCCCAGCCCTGTCCCAGTGCTCACAGAGCTGGCACTGTCAGGCTTATCAGAGGGAGCGATCTTTCTGCTTGGAGTTCCCTGTGCTGTGCCCGTGGCCACATGGTGACCGAGAAGGTGACCGTGAAGATGGTTCCGGTGCGGCCACTGCTCCCCGATCACAGCTGTCAGTCAGTGCCGCGCGGCCCTCAGATGCTCCCACCTTGGCCCCCAGGGTGGGGCGCATGCAGGTCACCCCCCACCCCACCCCCAGCGTCGCCTCCTTCCTGGAGCGCAGCTGCTGTGTGGGTGCCTTCTTGGGGGCGTGCCATGGGAGCCAGCCTCCCCTTTCAGAGTCTTACCTCGAACCCAGGCCCTGTGCCCTCAGTGGTGCTTTCCCTCGGGAGTCTGTGCCTGGCTGTGTGTCCTGCTCCAGCATAGTGGAGGGGCGGTACTCTCCCCCTTTCTTGTGGTTTAACAGAGACCTCCCAGATTTCTGCACCCGCTCCCAGGCTAGTAAAACGCTCTCTTCACAGCTCCTAGGGAACGGCTTACTGGCCTCTAATTGTCTTTTGAACTGGAGGTCACTGGGAGCAGAGGAAGCGGTGTGGGACTTGGTGTCAGGGAGCCGAGAAGGAGCCTCACTCAGTGCTCTCTCCTTCCAGTGGGCTCCTGGGGTTCCTCCTCTCGCTCAGCGCCCTGAAGCTGAAGAGCCTGGTGGCCCCCGGGCAGAGTGCGGCCTGGCTGCTCCTGGCTCAGGTAAGGGGGGGGGGGGGCGAGGGCTGGACCAGTGCTCGCGGAGCTGGCACTGTCAGTGGATCTCCACGGTCCGCTCTGGGCGCCGGCCTCCGCCTGACCCCCTCAGGCCCGACTGCGCCGCCTCCTCGTGCTCCCAGCCGGGTGCCGGGAGCCCCTTGGCTCTCCTGAGCCCCGAGGTCCTCGCGGGAACACGGAGGTTTATAAACAAACAACGTCTCAAAGCTGCTCCAGTCCCTCGAGACTGGCCTCTGGATGCACGGGCCTTCTGACCCTTCTGGGCCCCGCGGTGTCAGAACCCAGCTGGCCAGCAGTCTCCCCTGCAGAGGGGCCCAGCAAGGGAGGGGGCCACGGCCAGGCACTGGATGAGGCGGAAAAGGGCGGCTTACGGCCGGACCGCCCACCCGTACCTGACTGGCCGGGCTCCGCGGGAGCGGGGAGGAAGGAGAGAGAGCAGCTGGGGGACCAGAGGTCCTGGCGGCCGTCCTGGTGGAGCATTTCGTCCGTCGTGACGCCCGCGGGGCTGCCTGCGGGAGTGGCCGTTGGTAATGAGGATGATCGAGTGACAGTCACCAGAACAGGTGCCCGAGTCGTCTTTACATTGATCGGTTCCCCCTCCTCTTCCCCCCTCCCTGCCCCATGTCTCTGAAAGGAGATGTCACAGCGGCATCTTCACCCGCGTGGTCCCCTGTGTGAGAGCGTGACTAATTCCGACCCCACGGACAGTAGCGTGGCTGAGACGCTGGTTTCCCCCAAGGTGGAGGGGCATGTGGACCCTCCCTCCCCACGTCAGCTGGAAAGCCAGACCAAGGCACGCTGACCGCGGAGCAGCCTGGCTCCTGAGAGCCGTCGCTCCAGGTGGGGCAGCGCTGGTGGCGCGTTCTCGCCCGAGGTTGCTCCTGTGCCTTCCTCCCCAGCTCTGTCCGTGTGGTAGTGGAGCCAGCGTGGGTTGGCTGCGAAAACCTACGGCCTTGTTGGTGCTTCCAGAAGGTTCCACGAACAGTATTTTCAGCTAAAGGCCCAGTCAGTGTAAATGAGCAGGAAGAGCCAGGGCCCCACGTCCTGGGCTCACAGCCCTCCGTGGTGTATGCAATGGACAGGTCTGGCTGGGGATGTGAGGAGCTCGGGTGAGAGGCCCATCGAGGGCTGGACAGCTCTGCGTGTGCCCCGGATGACCCTGTCTGTGCACCAGAAGCAGAGGCAACATGTGCTGGAGCCCCCACACTCCACCCGCAGAGCCCGAGAGCACTCCCGGGAGGGGAGCGAGCCAGCAGCAAGGGAAGCCAGGAGCTTGAGCCCCCTGAGACTCATGTGCTCCCACCACTCAGAGCCGAAGCAGAGAGAAGTCTGTCCGGCTCCAGGTGTGTGAGCGCGCCCTCTGCCTAGTCTTTCCAGAACTCTGAGCCGTGCAGCCGGGGTGACCCCGAGGAAAGCAGCTGACGAAAACGGGAAACACTGTGAAGACCTCAGAGCGGCACCTTCTGGGGGAGTGGACCTTAAAGACTCCGTCCAGCAGGACAGACCGACGACGGAGCTCCCGAGGCCAGGCCCACAGATGCCGCCATGGTTATGTAAAGTGTCCGGTGTCCAGTGAAAATCAGACGCTTTCTGAGAAACAGGAAGGTGTGATTTATGCCAGGAAAGAGCAGTCAGGAGGAACCGTGTCTGCGTCCTCAGATTTACAGCTTAGCAGGAAAAGACTGCGGTGCGGCTGTTCAAATACGTTCAGACACAAAGGAAACCACGTTCAGAGAATTCAAGGAAAGACAATACAGACCTTCAATAGAGGCCAAATTGATTTTGAGAAAGAAAGCCAAATGGGAACTCTGGTGTTGAAAGTGTAACTGACGTGAAATGACCGATTCTCCAAAGGTATTCAGTAATAGAATTCTTCGATCAAAAGAATAAAGATGAAAAAAACCCTGAACTATAAACAGAGGCTTAGCGATCTGTGGGACATCAACCACAGCAATGTCTATATAAGAAATCCAGAAGAGGAAAGAGAGGTAGAAAAATTTGTATAAATGGATGACTTCTCATAAAAAACAACGGAGGATAACACATTTAATGTGCCAAGATTGGGAAACAGCCCAGTGCCCATTGGCAGACGCGTGGATAAAAAGCTGTGGTACATTTACACCATGGGATACTACTCGGCCGTAGAAAAGGAAGCCTTACCTTTTGCGACAGCATGGAGGGCCCTGGAGATTGTTGTGCTTCGTGAAATAAGCCAGTCAGAGAAAGACAAATACCATGTGGCCTCAATCACATGTGAGAGCTGATGAACAAAGTAGAACCGGGGCATTGATGCATGGAACAGACTGAGCTGTCGGAGGGAGTGGGGGGGAGACTGGATGGAAGGTGAAGAGGCTGGCTGGTGGTTGAACGTCGACCTCGGAACCAGGAGGCCACAGGCCATGGTTCATTTCCTGGTCAGGGCACATGCCTGGGTTGCTTGCTCACTCCCTAATAGGGGGCGTGCAGGAGGCAGCTGATAGCTGATGTTTATCATTGATGCTTCTAATTCTCCTTCCTCAAAAAAAAAAGAAAGAAAGAAAGAAAAGAATAAAAACATTTCTTTTAAAATCAAAGGATTTTTAATACCCACCCAACATGCACTTTCCTACAGACCAGACTGTGCTGACACTGAGGTGCAGCGTGTACGCAGCCCTTCCGCTGATGTCACTGGGATGGCCGGGCGCTAGTGTGTAGAGTGACTCGGGAGGACGCTCCGTTGGCCCAGAGGAGAATTGGGATTCTGTGAAATACTCAGAGATACACAGGCCGAGAGGCCGTTCAGAAGGGTCTGGGACGCCTCCTTCCTCGTCCCAAAAGCACCCATGCTCCGCCCCTCCCACGGAGGTGTCGTGTCGCGTCATCACGCCCACGCTGGGAGAGCAGGCATCCCTGCGCTCTGATCCTCGTCTGTCTCAGCCTCTTTCCTGGGCGTGGTGTTCAGGGAAAGGTGCCTTCTCGGGCCCTGGGTCATCACGGCTATTGCTGTTCTGGGGAGTGGAGGGGCGTTCTCAGAAGCTGAAAACAGCAACGCTTAGCAACCTTTTCTGTTCCTTCCTTCTGGTGAAGCAGCTGTGTGACATCTAACGCAGCCTCGTAACATCTTGGGGTCCTTTCCCACTTGTGCTGAAAAGCATTGATGCGGGGAAAAGGGGTTGCGTTTAAGAGAAAAGTGATGCCGTAAGGAAGACGTGTTCACAGGTGGTTGCTCCAGCAGCTCTACGTTCTGAGAATTCTTGTGTGTCAAGTAGGGTCTCGTCCATCCTTCTGACGGATGGACGGCAGCTCTCCGCATCCGGGGAAGAGGCAGCCGGGGCTGAGCCAGGAGGGGAGACGCAGCACCGGCCCAGCTCTCGAGGACCAGTGTTTGCTCCCCACGCAGAGCAGCTCCCCGAGAGAGCAGAGTCCTCCGCAGGCGAATGCAGTGACCTCCACCCTTCACTCCAGGAAGCGGCTTCCTCTGCTCCTATGACCCTCGGGAGCAGCTCGCTGTCCTTGCCTACGAGCGTCTGTGACTTGTTGACTTTTTTTATTGAGTGTTATCTCTTAGGCCGGGGCTCGGTGGCTGTCAGTCACTGGCCATGCGGGCGGCGTGGTGTCTGCGTGTGCTGGGTTCTCGCTCACCCCGCCCAGGCCCTCTGACACGGTCAGGAGTGCTGCCTGCGGAGCAGCTGTGTGTGACGGGGTTTTAAGGGTTACTGGGCTTGTGCAGTTTGGGGGACATTGAAGGTGTCTTTGAATGGAGGGGAAAGGTTGGGGGGGGGGCTCTGAGTGAGGCGATGTTGGAGCCGCTGCGAGGAGGAGAATCATTTTTCGTGGAAAACGAAAACCTGGCGGCGGCACATTCCCTCGCAGCCTCTCGCCGGGCGTCTGCAGAGCCTGTGGCCGCGCACAGACTATCCGGGAGTCATTCCTCACGAGGGGACGTGGGCGGATGGAAGGAAACATTAAAATTCCATCTCCGATTGTCACATAATTCTCGGGGACACGAGGCGTGTTCGTGGACATTCTGCTGTTTCAGATGAAGCTGTTTTTCTCGTTTCCAGTGATGAACTCTGGTTTTCTTCTGGGCTATTTTTAGAGCCATTGATGATCCCAGCGTTCTGTGCCGCAGAAATATGATCACAATTCTGGTTTCACAACTCTGACCTGGATGGGTTTGCTTATTGAGGAAATACTTTGAATTTCTGTAAATTTCCTGGCTGCAAGGTCTTATATGGATGCTGTTATGACCCAAGTTATTTGTTTATTTATTAAATGTTTCTTTATTGACTCTGAGAGAGAGAGAGAAAGGAGAGGGAGCGAGAGAGAAACCTTGCTCCACAGACAGGAGCTCCACAACCCGCCTGGCTTTAGGTTCCCATCCACCGACGCCCCTGGTCCCTGGATCACGGGCCGTGCGGGCAGGGTCACAGCCAGCATGGCGCTCCCGCGTGCAGCCGTGGTTGGTACTCGGCACACATTTCCTATTTAATTCCCATTACGACCATGTGGCTCAACCATGTGCTCCTCTGGCCCCTGGGACGAGTGGGAGCACAGATGTGGGCGACTCCTGTTAGAGCTGAGGAGCAGGCCGGCCCCACGCCCCTGCAGGAGCCTGGCATACAACGCCGCCGCGTGCAGTCCCTGCCAGAGACACGGGCAGCGGCTTGGCCTGTGCGGGCGAGCAGGTGTGGGAGCCCCGAGGGGCCTCGTCCACTCGTTGTGCGGCAGACCCGGCCGGGGAGGGTCTGGACGTGGGTTCCAGCGGGTGAGTGGGCATGTGGTGAGGTCTCCAGGCAGAGGGACGTCGCGGGCAGGTGAGGCGCGGATGAAGGGGTTTGGAACCAGAGCCGGCAAGTGGGGGGTGGCTACACCGGCAGTTCCCGGGGAGGGCTCACTCAGCGTGTTAGAAATCCACCGCAGATCGCAGCAGCTCCTACCAACCTGCCTGAACCTCGATCCTCCCCCAAATACGGGGCTATCTGGCAGGTTCGCTCACAGCACTTTATTTTCTTAAAAATCCCGCACGAATAGTGAGTGATCTTTGGATTGGAACGAGTGTTTCAAAAAGAAACCAGGAGGCAGTGACCGCTTCCCGAAGCAGGAGGCTCACAGCCGGCAGACGCAGGGCGTCCTCCGCGTGGCCCTGCTGTTTGCTATTCGCTCCGCGTGGGAGGGAGGGAGCCGCTCCTCAGGCCACAGCCGTCCGCAGACAGACGCCCTTCAGACGCCCTTCAGACGCCCTTGGTGAGGAGGACCAGGTGCAGTTCCGGGAGCAGCGTGGTCTGCACGAACAGACTCTGGCTCTTTAACGCTCAAGACCAGCCCTGCCCTCACCATCCATCTCCAGAACTTTCCATCGTCCGAACGGAAGCTGCCCGTTAGAACGGCCCGGGCTCCGGCCGCCACCTCCCTGCCCGTCTCTGAGGGCGCCCGGCGCTCAGCGTGGGGTCGCGGTGTCCGAGCACAGGGCCCAGCCTCGCTCGCCTGCCCGCCGCGTGCCGCAGAGCCCCTCCCTTTAGGGCCGAGGAATGCTGCCGTCACGTGTCCTGTCCACGCATCCTCTGGGGGTCGTTGGGGCCCCTCCCAGCGGTGTCTAAGTTGCTGCGATGAACATAGGGGTGCAGGTGCCTGTGTGCCTCCTGCTTTCAGTGATTCTTCCCTTGTGCCCCTCCCCCCAAACCCCACAGAAAACCACAGGCCAAGGCAGGACACAGACATGTTGTCTGGAGGACCTGGGCCGGCCGTGCACCCAGACCTGGGCTCTCGTGGACTGGACGGAGACCAGGGTCTGCTCTGCCCACCTCGGAGGGGCGAGGGGGCGCCTGTGGGGGAGAGGGATCTGAGGGGGCTGCCTGCCACTTCCGTTGACGTTGGGAATGAAATGCCTTTGCAGACGCCCACCTCCCACACAGACGGCTCAGCATTTTGCGCCAGAGCTCCCCTCAGAGCAGCGCTGACCACAGGCTCTGGCATGGAATGGAGGAGGGGAGGGGAGGGGAGGGGAGGGGAGGGGAGGGGAGGGCAGCGTTGGGACCTGGCCCAGCCTGCGCTCGGCTTGTGAAGGGCTGGAGAAGGTTCTGAGCCCAAGCTGACCCCTCTGTTGGGCTTCTCTCTGCAGGTGGTCACAGCTGGCTCCTCGGTGCTGCTGTTCGAGGGCGTCCTGACCAGGGCGGCCGTGGGATGGTGAGTGGCCGTGGGTGGTGGGGTTCTCCAGGTGCTGCCTTCTGCTCCAAGTGCCACGGGAAGGGCAAAGTGTGGGCGTGGGCACGCAGAGGCGTGCGTGGCTGGACACGCCCTCCCCGCTGTGCTGCACGGCCGGAAACACAGAACACGCAGCCCCTAGCGCCCACGTCGCACAGGAGCGCACGGCGGGAGCCATGTCTGCGTGTGAGGCTGTGCGGGTCTCCATCCTCCAGTTTGCTGGCTCTCGGACAAGCTCAACCGCCCTGTTTAGAGGAACCGGCCCTCGCTGGGAGGCGGCACTGCCTCTGACGCAAGCAGAGCCCTGAGGAGCGAGTCGTGGGCTCGGGGGACAGCGTGCCGAGGCCTGTGGTGCAGGGTGACCAGAGCTGTGGCAGGGAGAGGGCAGGAGGGAGGCTGGAGAGGCCGCTGACCACAGGCCATGGAGGCCGTGGTGGGCGTGGCTCAGCCTGAGTGGAGCGGAGGCGGCCAGGACTGGCAGCCGCACCCTGTGCCCGGCTGAGGCTCCCTGTCGAGCACCCGGACCCTCCTCCCTGGAGTGCTGGGTGCACACGGGAGCCCCTCTCAAGCTCGGAGGCCTGCTCTCTCCCGCACAGCCTGGCCTGCGGGAGGCGCTCTGTCCCTCTCGGGCCCCGGGACGTGCCTCACGTCAGGCACACACGGTGGTGAGGAAACGAGAAAAGAACAGAGCAGTTTGAACTATAGATGGAAAAGGGGAGCGTTTCGTCTGTTGACTAGAGAAGGCTTTACACGGTTTATTGGAGCCAAATGCTGGGACGCGCCCAGAAGCAAGGTGGCGACATACGGAAAACTCGAGAACAGCCTCCGCTCCCTCCTGTGAATCAGTCGGGGGGACATCGGGAAGCCCCTGGACCCACATGGGGGGGGGTGAAGGCGGCAAGGAAGCAGGGCGGAGGGCTCCAGGGTCGGGGAGCAGCAGCAGGAGAAACTGCTTCCTTCCGTGTGGGGACAGAGATGGTCACAAGGTGACCGTGAGGTCTGTGGTGTCTGCTCGGAGCCTGTGGTGGTGCCATTGAGGGGCCGCGCCAAGAAAATTACTGATTTCCAGCTGCGTGCTGTCCTGGGTGCATGTTATTCTGGATGCGTGTTGTCACTGTGGATGCATGCTGTCTTGGGTGCGTATTGTCCTGGATGCGTGTTACCCTGGATGGGTGTTGTCCTGGGTGCATGCTGTCCTGGGTGCGTGCTCTCCTGGGTGTGTGCTGTCCTGGATGTGCGTGCTGTCCTGGGTGCGTGTTGTCACCCTGGATGCATGTTGTCCTGGGAGCATGTTGTCACCCTGGATGCATGTTGTCCTGGGTGCATGCAGCCCCTCCTCCACCTTGCAGTCTCCCCCCCAGCTCAGGGGACTTTGCACGATGGGCAGTTCCTGGGCCTGACCTGGAAGTGGGGTGCGGGGAGCCCCCACAGCAGAACCAGGGCGTCCCTCACCCGCGTACGTGGCGCCTGACAACCTCCTGACCTCTGGACTCCCTTGCAGCCTCCTGCTCGGTGGACTGGGCGAGACCTTGCTGGTTTTCACAGAGAGGAGAGGTGCCCCGAGGTGACAAGGTGACAGCTGAAGGAAGACGGCGGCTGCACAGCTCCAGCGAGGGTGAGGGAGCAGAGCATGGAGCCGAGCACAGAGTCCAGCCCGGAGCCGAGCACAGAGCAGAGCATGGAGCCGAGCACGGAGACCAGCCCGGAGCAGAGGATGGAGCCGAGCATGGAATCCAGTCTGGAGCCGAGCACGGAGACCAGCCCGGAGCAGAACACGGCAGGGCCGCTTCCCCTGTGCCAGGAGCTCGTGGTCTCTGGCCGCAGAGAACGGACCGGGCCCTCTTTCTCGAGAGGCCCGCCTCGCCGCGCCCCCGGGTGTGTCGGGACGCCCGTGGAGGCGCCGCTCACCTCTGGAGTCCGGACGGACACTGCTCTCCGCTCACGCTCCGGGGCCACCCGGCGTTGGGTGGCATTGGGGTTTGTTTTGTGTGTTTACATCTTCAGGGCCTCCTGGGACATTGCTTCCTCGCCATGCGGGCTGGTCCAAGCCTCACCCACCCTCCCACTCACGGGAATCCCTCCTGAGGGCATCCACGGGGCCAGGGGCACCATTGCCCCAGAGCGACGTGCTGTGGAATTTTTTATAAAAGGATCTCCAGCAAGGGTTTCTGTTGTTTGATCTTTGTGTCCCAGAGTCCTGTTTTTAAAGATCTGGTTTCTTGCTTTGACATCAGTCAGAGGTGGCCTACAGGGCGGGTCTGGGGTCTGTAAACCGGGCTGGCTTGTCACTGCGGCTGCCCCGGCCCCAAGCCCCCGATGGGCCCCCTCCTCCAGGCACCCAGGCCCCCTTCCCCCGAAGAATCGTGTGCTCACGTCCTCTCTGGATCCTGGTGACAGGAGGCCTCGGCTGCCAGTCATAGGGTTTTGTTTGTACAGGAATTGCTTTGTGTAGAGAGGCGGTTGCTGATCGCTGGGGCCGTGAGGAGACATAGCCTGGCATTTGTGTTTGTGGGTGATCTGCCTCTTGTCTCTGCAGCCCCAGAGGGGAGGCACCCTGGGAGGGAGGGAGTCTTCCCTCTTTCTAATCCTCCCCCGAGGAAGCTCTTTCCATGGGTTCTCAGACGGCGGGGAGCGGGTGGAAGGAGCTGCCCCTGACCAGTCCCCAGCCCCCTCCCTGGCAGCGAGGGGGACCCCAGAGGAGCACACAGTCTTCACCCCCACGGCCTCCACCTTGGGGAGAGCGCGGCCCTGGAAACGGGAATTCACAGGACAAGTAGAAGTGGGGGGCGGGGAGGGGGGACAAGGGGAGCTGCTTAGTAACAGGACGCCAAGCCACGGCTGGGGCCCAGGGTCTGTCCCAGGCCGTCCCTCACTCTGGCCAGGGTTGGCAATCACCCTTCACTGCCCGCCATCCTGCCTCCGGCACGCACTGCCTGTCCTCGGCTTCGGCGTTGTCTCCGGCAGAGCGGCCGCCATCAGCGGAGCCGAGGGGCCGGGCCTCAGGTGGGTGAGCTGCAGGCCGACTGCCCAGCAGGAGGCGCTGGACGTTCATGCGATCGCAGACCTAAAGCAGCGCACATCCTGCGGCCAGGGCGGCCATGCCTGCGCCAAGACCAGGGATTGACATTAACCACCCACAAACCACTGCTCCATGGAGCCCCAACACACGTGCCTGGAGGTGACCAGGAGAGCAGCGGTCAGCGGTTCTCAGTGCATCCACAGCGTTCGGCAGCCCTCGCCACCGCCCGCCTTAAGCGCGTTTCATCCCCCCCCCCCCCCACCGCACGCCCGGTCCCCCATCCCCTCCCGCTGACCAGGAGGGCGCTGTCCACCCACAGACCCCGTCCGGGCTCCACAGGAAGGGCTCATGCCCACGTGGCCTTGAGTCAAACCCTCTCCTGCCCCCAGGCTTCGAGGGACGACGGGCCTTTTTGAAGCCGACATGAAGTGCCAGGGCTGGCACAGGCCCCCGCACGGCGGACGCCGGCAATGGCGCCACGACGGCCTTTCCCTTGCTCCCGTCTCGGCATGAGGCTCCCGTCCTTCTGACGAGCAGACTGCTTTTTCCCAAGACCAAGTCTGACTGGCACACGTGGTACCAAGAGCCTCATGGTGCCTGGCCGTGTGGCTCCATGGTGGCCGAGCATCGGCCTGCGTACTGAAGGGTCACGAGTTCGATTCCAGTCTAAGGCACGGACCTCATTGCAGGCTCCTGGCTCGGTCAGAGTGCGTGCAGGAGACACCTCATGGGTGTGTCTCACATCGACGCCTCTCTCATCTTTCCTCCTCACTCCCACCCCCTAACAATCAGTGGGAAATAGGTGAGCTCATCCCTCCCATCCTCCCGCCACGCTCTGCAGCCGGGTGGGGTCCACCCAGCTGGGGCCAGGCTGCTGGGTGGGGCCTGGAACCCTCCTGTGAGCGGCTCAGAGGCCAGTGCAACCCCCGCTGCACCGAGGGGGCAGGGACCAGGGGCCCTTCCCGTGGACGTGGACGTGGACGTGGGCGGCGAGGCGATGGGAAGGCCGGCGGGGACACAGGTGCCTCGAGCAGCGTGCCGCCCGCTCCCGTGCGAAGCGCAGCAGCTAGAGGGCTGGGTCGGCCCCCTGACCTCCTCCGCCGGCTGGCGGGGAAGGTGAGGCACCGGACCGGAGCTGGGAGGAGCTGAAAAATGGATGCTCAGCGCCTCCCGGGCCTGACCCCCACCTGGCCCCACCGTGGGGAGGTCAGCGCTGGGTCCCTGGTCTCCGCCCCCTCCCCTCCTCTACCACCCTCTCCTCTCGGCAGCTGGGTCCCTGCTGTAGCTCCTGACACTCCTGCCCCTCACGCCCTCTCCATCCCTGGCCCAGGCCCGAGGGGCCCATGCTCCCTGCTGCACCCCAAGGCCCAGCAGCCAGCTGCCGCAGGGGCTGGGGAGGCGGAGACTCGTCTCTGGGTCCGGGTACACCCTCTCCCCGCCCTCAGAAGGCTCAGAGTGGGCATTGTTCTCTCCAGCAGGCTGGCACCGTGCTGTCCTGAGCAGAACAGCCAAAGGCGTCCCCTTCTCTGGGCCGTGCCACCCACAGGCTTGCGAGGGCTGCGTCCAGCCTGCCTCCTGCCGCCCCACGGGACACCCGGCCGGGCAGGCTGTCTGGCTGCCCCTGTGACCCGAGGGCACCCGGACCCGGGGGAATTCTATCGAGCTGTTTATGGTCCCCGTTCGGCCCCAGGGCCACATCTGTGCTCCTACGAAGCAGGGCTTCACGTAGTTCACTGTCCCCGACTGAGCGCCTTCAGGAGTCAGCAAAGCTCACGTGTCCTCCGGACGCCACCCCCCCCCCCCCCGTCCCCCGCTCCGTCCCCACCCCCAGTTGTGAGCCCCTGGTTTAGATGGTGCAGAGTGGCCTCTGCCCCCAGTGGCTCAGTGAGCGCCCCCTCCCCGGCCCCCCTTCCCCTTCCCGGCTGTCTTTCCCTCGGTGACACATGGATGGTCTCATCTGTGGACAAACCTCTATCATCCTCCCCCCTCCTTCCTCCCCGGCCCCCAACTAACTCCAACCCGACAGGCCCTCTCACCACCCTCAGGCCACAACAGGGCGAGACTTGAACCAAAGGACCAACGTCCGTCGAGAAAGAAAAGACGGACATTCAGGGACGTCCAAGCAAGCCCACATCCGGGCACCCGCTCTCTCCCCTCGCTGGACCAGGCCCGGCCCCCAGCGGAGGTTCCAGGCGCAGCCCGAGGCCGGAGGGCCCGGAGGCGGTGGGGGCCGGGCAAGAGCCGCTTGGAGCTGGGGCAGACACTGGAGGCAGAGCCCAGGGCACGTGGGCCTCGGGATGGAGGCTCGTGGAGCGCTGGGCCCTAAATCTTAGCAGGTCCAGCCAGACGCTCCACAGAATCCGTGACACGCAATCCAGCAAAGGAAGCGTGTCAGCGGATGCTTAGCACCACGCCCAGCCGATTGGGAGCCTCCTGCTCACTCTCCCCAGTGGCGCCGGAACCTCAGACCTGTGGCCAGAGTTCGGTCCAGGCCACTAGGAAGGCTGCACCCCCCCCCCCCCGCCCCTGCCCTGGGGAGATGGAGAGGATCTGCTTCCCGTGTGAGGTCTGCAGTGGGAACGGCGGGGTGGCCGCTGGGACACGTGTGTATACACACACACACACACACACCCGGACTAGAAACAATAAAATACTTTAATTCTCTTTACGTGGCCACAGGCCTTCCCACCGTGAACCTCGGTGGCGCTTCTCTCGGGCTTCAGGCGACGGCGTGGGGACTGCAGTGGTGCCACGCCGGCTGGTCACGTACAGGTGGTCCCAGCCCTCAGCACCGCCCACACGCAGGGGGACCCTCTCCAATGGGCACAGCCTGGGTCTGAGGCAGCTGGTCCCAGCTGGCTGAACGCCTCAAACACGAACCGTGTCTCACCCACCCTCGTTCTGGATCCTATAAAACACGGAATGTATGTACATACAGCACAACAAAGTGCCTAGCGTGCACTCTAACATAGAGCACCGAGCCCACCGTGGAGCATTGCCCCCAGTCCCATGGGCAAGGGGGACGGATACACGAGCGTAAGGTGGGATGCAGGAAGGTGGAGCCACCTGTACCCTTCCCTCCAGACCCGGACACGAGAATGGGCTTTTGCCCCATGAGGGTGGGGTGAGGGGTGGGGGGACAGAAGCCCGGTCACTGTCTGGGGCACAGGTGTCAGACACTCTGGTACCGAGAGCGACGGCTCCTCGAGGTTCTCCAGAACCACCGTGAACCCAGCCGGGCTCAGCCCCAGGCGAGCAGGCCCCGGGCGAGGTGTTCCCAGCCAGATCTGTGCTGAGGGGCGCTGGCCGGGGCTCAGGGCCAGGCAGCCTCGCTCAGACACACTGACACACGCACGGGCACTCGCCCCGGGACAGCGCCCTCCAGCAGCTGGCAGACACTGGCACCCTCTTCGGACACCGTGAGGGCCTTTGTATTGCTTCCCTCCAACACGTCCACGCCGTCTGCCCTGCCCGGCTCCGGCGTGACGCTCGGACTTGGTGTGGGTCTGGGGGTTCTGGACCCGCCGCGGGTCTGTGTGCCGGGAGGAGGAGGAGGTGGGGGCGGGTGGAGAGCCGAGGGCCACCGGTCTCTGCCCAGGCCCCCTCCGGCGGGCAGTCATACTCCCAGGGGCTCTCGGCCAGCAGACCAGACTCCCGGAAAGGTCCCGGCACAGCCGTGCGCCGAGCTCTGCCTGGGATGAGTCTCTGGTAGCAGCGTGGCCTCTGGCGGGGAAGCATCCGGGCCCGGGCCTGTGCCGGGAGCTCCGAGCACCAGGAAGCGCCGGCGCGAGGCGCTAGGAGCTCTGGACCAGGCGTCTGTAGTGGGGCATGACCTCGTGCTCTGGCAGGTGAAGGGCGAACTCCAAGGCCACCAGCACAGGGAACTCGAAGGCGATCAGCTCCCGCCTGTTCAGCCGGAACTTCTCCTCCAGCTTCTGCAACAGGACGAGGAAGTGCGAGCAGATGAACGTGAAGACTGCATCCCAGGCTTTCTCCCCACGACGCCTCTCCCCGCGGCCCGGGAGGTTACAGAGACCGGGGGTGGGCACGGCGTGGAGGGTGTGAGGGCATCAGAGCTCGGGAGCAGAAGGAGACCTCGTGATGGGACTAGTGCTGTGGTGTGTGGGGCACCGGCCGTGGCGTGTGGGCACCGGCTGTGGCGTGTGGGCCTGGCTGTGGCGTGTGGGCCTGGCTGTGGCATGTGGGCACCGGCTGTGGCGTGTGGGGCACTGGCCGTGGCGTGTGGGCCTGGCTGTGGTGTGTGGGCCTGGCTGTGGCGTGTGGGCCTGGCTGTGGCGTGTGGGGCTGGCTGTGGTGTGTGGGCCTGGCCGTGGCGTGTGGCACCGGCTGTGGCATGTGGGCACCGGCTGTGGCGTGTGGGGCACTGGCCGTGGCGTGTGGGCCTGGCTGTGGCGTGTGGGCCTGGCTGTGGCGTGTGGGCCTGGCTGTGGTGTGTGGGCCTGGCCGTGGTGTGTGGGCCTGGCCGTGGCGTGTGGCACCGGCTGTGGCAGCTGCCCCTCCCTGCTGGCTCCCACATTCTCCGTGAACTCAGCACGTGAAGCAGGCCTTCGTGGACTCCCTAAGGAGGCGAGTGTTTCCTTACGCCCCGGGGTGTCCTTTGAAAGGAGAAACCTGGGCCCTCCCCCGAAGAGGAGGCCACTGAGGCCACAGGAGGCCAAGGTCAGTGACCTGTGTGGTGGATGCCCTGGTGACCGCCCACGAGACCCCGTGGCTGAGAGTCACATGGGGCGGGACAGCCGGCCACGGCCACTCACATCGATCAGGTGCTTAACGTCCTGCTTCCGGAGGTCGCTGGCGACCTTGGCGGCCAGCAGCACGCAGGCCCCCGCGCAGAGCTTGCGGTTCTGCTTGTTGAGCTTCCCCCTGAGGGCGAGCTTCTCGAAGTAGACGAAGGCCGAGGCCACCGTGGGCTCCTCGAGGCCGCAGTCCTCCTGCGCCAGCTTCCGCATCTCACGCTTCAGGCTGCAGGGCGGGAGGGCTGCTGGAGCCTGAGCACAGGACTCGCCCGAGCGCGCCGCCTTCCCGTTCCCCAGGGGACAGCACGCGACGTGAGCGGGACGCTGCGTCACGGGGGAAGAGGCTCGTCTGGACCAGCCACCGCCCACCGTGGTCCCTGAGGTCCGAGAGGTTGGCGGCCCTGCTCTAGACCCCGAGGCGTGGGCGCACGCGGGACCTGGGCGGGCGGGGTCCCTGCACGCTCGAGAGCTGCCCCGATGGCAGAGGGACCACGGAGGACCACGTCCCGTCAGACCGAGACGAGGCGTGAGGTGGGCATCAGGGTCGTGCTGCGGAGCGACCTCACGTCCTTTACCGACGTCAGGACAGCTCAGAGCACGCCGCGAGCTCAGGGCGGCTGCCGGCCAGGGCAGAGCGAAGCCGAGCTCTGCTTACCTTTGATCAAGCTGAACACGCCAGCACCTGGTCAGCACCGAGATGCGTGTGGACACACATGCCGGCACTTACTCCCACATGGCGTTGTTACACGCAGTCCAGCCCCATTACCGCACACTCACACGCATGCACACATATGCACACGCGTGCACACGCTCTCCTGGTACACTGGCACTACATGCAGGTTTCCCTCCAGCGCAGCCAGGGACTGCATGGCCAGCAGACGTGGCCCCAAAATGGACCCACTGGCCACGAGGAAACGCCTGGTTCTGCTGTAAGACAGAGCGGGGTCGTGCCTCGGGGGTGGCCATGGTCAGGGAGCCGTCCAGGCCAGGAGCCCAGCTCCCCTCCTGCTCCGTCTGCCTCCGAGGACACAGGGCCCACGTCTCCCAGACTGTTTCCCGTCTCACTAATCGGGCTGCAGGCACGACAGCGGGAATTTCCCCCAACAGGTGCCGCCTTTGGTCCTTGCCAACTGCTGCCACGGACCCGCCCTCTGCCCTCTGCCCTCCGCCCTCCGCCCTCCGCCCTCCGCCCCGGTGCCCACAGGGGCCGCCCAGCTGCTGGCCCCTTCTGGGCCTTTCTTGTTATTTCTCACCCAAGAACATTCTCTCACTGATTTTTAGAAAGAGTAAGAGGGGACGAGAGAAACATTGTGAGAGACACACTGGCTGGCTGCCACCACACACGCCCCCACCGAGGCCGCGGTCCAGCTCGCAGCAGGTGGGTGCCATGACTGAAATGCAAACCTGTGAACCCCGCCCCCCACCCTGGGACGCTCTAACCACTGAGCCACCGCCAGGGCCCAGGGGCCTCTTTGCCGAACCGCTGTCCAGAGCCCCAGTGTGAGGGGCGCCGGAGGGCGGAGGGGGCGCGAGCGGACGTACCTCCTTATTTTGCTGAGTGTGAGCTTGATGTGGGGGAACCGCTCCCGGAACGCCTCGTTCATGTCCTTCTTGAGGTCCGAGGGCTTCACGTAGGCGATCACCGTGGTCTGCAGGGAAGGCAGCTGGGTCAGCCCTCCCGAGGCCCCGCACACCACGGTGCCACCCATGCCCCACGCCACGGGGAGCCGGGCCGAGGAGGCCCCGCCTCCGGAGACGGAGGGCCCACCTGCTCTGGGCGGGGCGGGGCGGGGCACGCGGCACGGCCTCGGCCTCCGGTCAGCGCGGACGGGGAGGAGCCCACTCGCACACCGCGGACGCACACGGTGTCACCCCGCCGGCACTGCCGGGGACACCATGCCCAAACCTCAGGCTGCACCTCCGGAGAGGGGGGTGGCACGTGCCCCCGGAACCACGGCGAGTCTGTCGTGCTGGCATTCAGCACGCACTCAGCACACGTGAGCACTTTTCAATGTGGGAAAACATCAAACGGAGAGGCCCCCATAACCCCTTCCTCCCTCAGCTCCTCCTGGCCCATCACCTTCTGTCCCGGCTGCGCTGACGACCCCGAGGCCTCAGACGAGAGGGACATGTGGTGTCTGTCCCTCAGTGACTGGCTGTCTCACTGAGAGTCCATCCACGCCGTGGCACGTCAGCATCCCTTCCTTCCTAACTCAGCAGCGCGGCAGGGCCAGTGTGGCCCCAGGCCTCCGCCCGCCCCTGCCTTTCTGTCCTTAATCTGATGGAACAGCCGCAGGAGTGGCTCTGCGTGGGGTCAGGGCTCCCCGCCCGCCCACTGTCGCTCTGAGGAAGGGGCTCGCTTCCCCTCTGCACCGGTGGGAACGCCTGGCGGCGGCTCCAGGGGTCACCACGACGACACCCAGCACAGAGCCGGCCCAGAGGCCACAGGAGCCTTGGCGAGAACAGCGTGGGGGACGGCCCAGAGCCGGTCTGAGGTGGACCCGCTCCGCAGGGACACTGCCCCGGGAGCCCCAGGGAAGTCAGGTCCTCTGAGCCCGTCAGCCAGGCTCACCGGTTCTGTGCACCTGCCGGCACCATCTCGGAGCTCAGCCGGGGAAACAGAGGCTCCCGCTGGCTCGGCGACCCCAACCGAACCTCTCACCACCACCAGCCGGTCTGGCTGCTGGGCGGTAACTTCCCCGAGAGCACAGTGAACCACAGGGAGCAACGGGGCCGGTGGGCGGCCGGCGGGCGGCCGGTGCGGGTCCTACCCGTCCGCTCCAAACACAGAGCCCTGGGCCTCCTCTGCCTCCCCCTCCTCGGGGCTGTTCCTCTGGTTCCTCCACTGAAATGAAGCGGAGGAGAGAAACGCAGGGGAACGGCCTCTGCTCCTGGCATTTAATGACTGCGTGGATGTCAGAGACGCTGGCAGAGCCGGCCCACAGCTCCTGGCGTCTGTCACACGTTCCCCGGGCGTCACCGAGGCTCCAGAACATCCTCTCAGCCGGGGGCCCCGAGTGCACGTGGGCCGAGTGCATGCTCACCCTACAGGGCTCGGGCGCTCTTCCAAACACACATGGGCTCAGGCACGAGCTGGAGGCCACGTGGCTGGATGACCAAAAGCCTGAGACCAATCACAGACCAGGAGCAGCTGCTGCCATGTGCTGGGTACAAAGTGAAAACCACGATGGGAAGGTGACGGTGCAGGGAGCCACTGAGTCCACATAAACCACGGCCTCCTCTGACCTCAGGACCATCCGCCTCCGGACCCTCCCGATTCACACTGTGTCCCGCCCCTGAGGACGAGGGGCCGTGAACCTGGAACAACGTGAGCACATGACCTGGCTCTCAGTCCCTGCCTGATGACGCGAGAAGCCTGCGCCGAGGGTCAGCCTGAGAAATAAACCCGCTCTCAGAGAGGTGCCCACGGGAGACTCCTCACACCCCCAAACTGGAAACAGCCCAGCAGGATGACGGAGGAACGAACTCTGGTGAAGTCACACCAAGAAATCCCACTCAGCAATGTTTAAAAAGCTCGCTGATGCGTGGAGCCTAGAGAACCTCACAGAGTGGAAGACGGAGGAGAAATAGGAGTGCACACACAGTACGTGATCCCATTCGTGTGACGTGCGAGTAAGCAGAACCGGTCCGTGGGACAGGACTGGAGCGCGGGCCTGTGTGGGGGAAGTGAGGTCGGCAGGAGGGTATCTCCGAGGAGACAGAACGTCCAGTGTCTTGGTCAGAGGCTGCAGAAGCCTCGGACCCGGCACTAGAACGGGCGCCTCTGGTCACATGGTGAGAAATAAACGGTGCTGCAGGTCGGGGGTCAAAGGACCAGCTTGTCACGGTCAGGGTGCTTCTCTCTGCAGAGGCCACAGGAACAGCTCAGACCTGGAACCCCACAGGCCAGGGCACCCCAACATCAGACACAACCTGTCTCCAGGCTCAAGCCCCCAAGAGGGGCGGGGACTCTCTCAGCTGCCTGGGGCCTGAAGGGACCTGAAGGGACAGCATGAGCAGCAGAGCCGGGGGCCCAGGCGACCTTGAGGGAGGGGTGCTGCCCAGACACCAGCAGCCACCCCTCCCCATGCTCCACACCGAGGCCTCCGCAGGCCCTGAGGGGGGCAGAGGGTCACCCCACTGCGGGCATGCACAGCCAGGCCTGTCTGGGCAGCGCCCACCTGGCCCAGGTCCGGTACCTCAGACCTCAGAGGGACCTCGCCAACCTGGCTGAGCAACCGCGTCCTCCGTCTGCGTCCTCAGTGCTCCGCACCGGGGGAGGGGCCCGGGTGTCAGGAGCGTCACCCTCAGGCTCAACGTGTGCATGTGTGAGTGTGCATGTGTGAGTGTGCATGTGTACGTGTGCGTGTGCGTGTGTGGAAAGAGGACAGCGACTTACTGTTTTTCCTTTTCATTGACTTCAGAGAAGGGAGAAGGAGACAGAAACATCAATGATGACAGACTCATGGACTGGCTGCCTCCTGCACGCCCCACACTGGGGATCAAGCCCACAACCCAGGCATGTGCCTTGGCTGGGAATCAAACCGTGAGCTCCTGGTTCATGGGTCGACAACCACTGAGCCACACCAGCCGGGCTGACTCTCCTGTTGAAAATGCTGATTTACACCAAGTCAGCTTCTCTCACCACAGGGTCTCCCCGTGGGCTCCCTGCCAAAGCCGGGCGTAGCTCCCTTCCCAGCACCCATTCTCCGTCTCCTTCCTTGGGGAGCCTCTCACCTGTGACCTCCGACCTCCGACCCTCCCTGACATCTACCACTTTCCTCACCACTTCTCCATTCACCACTAGGTCAAGGAGCATGGGGACTGTGTAGGTTGAACCTCCTCTGAGCAGGAAGCACCTGGCCTGGCACATAGTAGGACCATCAATAGAGGCCGAGTGGGCAAATCCTATGCCTGTCGCCCAACACGCAAGTAAAGTGAGCAAGCAAACCCCCACCCCACTCCTGCACGCGAGGCGGCCTGGGCTCCGGGCGCAGGAGTGAGGCTCACGTGACACGCACATCTGTGACTGAGACCAGCGTGCCGAAACGTGGGCACCTCGTTTTCCCCAAGTGCCCGTGTCTACAGCGAAGGAGCGTTTCTTCCTCTGGAAAGCGAACCACAACGGAAGCACAGATTCAATGCAGTCAATGAAAAGTGAGCGGCTGGGAACATAGAACACGGAGTGGGACACGTGTGCGGCCCTGGCAAGTCACCCAGCCAGAGCATGGAGGGAGAACACCTGTGACCATGGTGCCCACGGGGCGGCAGCCCAGCCCGGGAGGCTCCCGAGAAGTGATTTAATGAGGAAAAACCCGACCTGGCAGCAGCCGGGCCCTGGCCTGTGGCAGGAGGGCCGTGTCATCCCGGACGTGGACCCCAGGCCTGTGGCAGGAGGGCCGTGTCATCCCGGACGTGACTTGTCTGTGGACGAGCTCCCACCGAACCTCCATGTTGATGAGAACGGTGCAGCGGATTCTCGGGGGGCCTAGAGTTTGCTAAGCTGCTGACTCAGAGTGTCTTTGCTCCTCCCCACGTCGGCAGTGTGGCCGCTGGATGCTGAGGACTGTGGGGTTCAGCGGTGAAAGGAGCCAGGCTCTGTGCCAGGAGCTCCAGCCCCACGCCCACTTCCTGTCTGCCACTGTGACAGCGGTGGCTCTGGAGCAGCTTCCTGCCCATCACTTAACAAATGAAGTGACTGATAAGTAAAGCAGGGACACACAGGGCCCTTCCTCCCCGTCATGACCTCTCTGCTCTCCCTGGACATCAGGGCAATTCATCTGGCTCTTTAATAAGCGCGTACTATGTGCGCTGGCTCAGTCCGATGAGCTCCCTACTGTGCACTGGCTCAGACTGATGAGCTCCCTACTGTGCGCTGGCTCAGTCCGATGACCTCCCTACTGTGCACTGGCTCAGACGGATAAGCTCCCTATTGTGCACTGGCTCAGACTGATGAGCTCCCTACTGTGCATTGGCTCAGACTGATGAGCTCTGGTGGTGGTTGTTGTTGTTGTTTTTTAATATATTTTATTGATTTTTTACAGAGAGGAAGAGCGAGGGATAGAGAGTTAGAAACATCGATGAGAGAGAAGCATCAATCAGCTGCCTCTTGCACTCCCCCCACTGGGTTTGTGCCCGCAACCAAGGTACATGCCCTTGACCAGAATCGAACCCGGGACCCTTGAGCCAGCAGGCCAACGCTCTATCCACTGAGCCAAACCGGTTTCGGCGTGGTGGTTGTTTTTAAGAAGCAGTTGACTTCACAGGTCAGAGTGGAAAAGAACTGCCCACCAGTCTGGTTCACGTTCTGTGTCAGCAGCTGGGGAACAGGAGGAAGAGCCAGGAGGAGGAGCAGTTTAAACTAAGTGCCTTCGGCCGCCTGCATGCTGAGGTTGAGCAGCGACCTCGAGGAGGTCACGGATCAATTTCCGGTCGGGCACATGCCTGGGCTGCAGGCTGGGGTGTGCGGCGTGCAGGAGGCAGCCAGCCAATGATTCTCTAGCATCACCGACACTTCTCTCCCTCTCTCCTTCTCTGTAATCAATAAAAACATGTTTTGAAAATGAGCAAGTTCGCTGAGTGCCGTTGGCAATCCACCCTGGCTCCGTGGCACATGGACCGTCCCAGCTTCTCCCAGCCACAGGGGGACACGCGGGGGGACACGCGGGGCGGCGGGAGCCGGGTTCTCTGACGGGCTCGTGGCCAGGTGTTCCGTGAGGAGGCCGAGGGCGGGGTCCGAGGGCGGGCCCCGTGTGAGGCCGCTCAGCTCGAGTGGGTGCCAGCGCCCTTTCCTAGCAGCTGGGTCCACAAGGCTTCCATCGGACACCAGCTGTCTGTCCCGGAGAAGGCCCGGCTCGCTGCTCGGCTGCGCCTCCGGGTGTCCAGTCCACTCCCGCCGGTTCCCGTGTGCGGCCCCGGGCAGCGGTACCCAAAGCCCTTGCGCCCCTCCCCACGGCGTCCGGCTCGGCCTGCCTCTGAGCGGGCCGTCTCCCCAGGAAGCACCTGGCCCCACCAGGCTCTCGATCTCGGGCACGGCCGCCGGAGCAGAGTGGGGAGGCGGTCAGCGGGAGCTGAAACCACATGCACGAAGCGAAACAGCAGCAGCGAGGACGGCGGGCGTAACCCACACCGTCCTGCTCCCACCTTCCCGGGAGGCCGGCCACGGGGCTGCTCGCGGGACTGCAGACCCCGCCCCCCTCGGGGCCTCCCCCGAGTCCCCCTCCTCCTCGTGGGTCTACAGATGCCACGCTTTGGGAGAGAGCCGGGAGCTAACGCGAGGCGTGCAGGCCAGCGGCCAGCAGAACCCTGGGCTGGCCACGCTCGGTCTCCCCGTCAGCGAGGCTCCTGGAGGGTCTCCGGCCGAGCAGGGTCTGAGGGCCGCCTGCCGCCCCCGCTCCTCACCATGTACGAAGGGAAGATGAGCACCCGCTTGTGCTTCCCGCAGGGCCACTGGGGGTCGTCCAGGAGGTTGGGGTCGTAGTCCACGAAGTCTCCCAGGTCGCTGCCTGCGGGCACAGCAGGGGGACAGTGAGGGCCTGGCCGCGGGCAGCGGGAGCGGAGGGGCCGAGGGCCGGCCGTGCAGCCACGGTCTCTGCGGCCGAGGAGGCGTGTCCTCTCCGACAGGGACAGCAGGTTCTCAGCGTGACGATGATCTTTCCCACTCCAGGAAGTGACGTGTGAACCTCCTGACCCCGAGAGCACGGAGCCCCACAGAGCACGGACACCGCAGGGACACGGGTCACAGCACGCGCCCGCGCCTCGTCCCTAACCCTGCAGGTCCCTGGCAGCTGAGCCCCGCGAGGACGTCTTGGGGTGAACCCTCCTGGGCAGACCACTGTGTCCACATAAACACAGACCAAAGCAGGCCCACGCCGGAGGAACACGGACAGTGTTTCCGACTCAGCATCTGAGCCCTCCGATTGCCTGGGGTCTCCGAGCAGGGACGCTGCTCCCCAAGAGCTCCGGCGACCCACAGGGCGGCTCAGGCCGAGCGGAGCACCCGGCCTCCTCCAGCAGCCCCTCAGGACGTCCTCGTCCTCGTGGGACCCTGAGCTGCCGGCCCAGCCGTTTGAAGAAAAGCCGACCTGAGCAGAAGTGCAGGCACGGCCAGGCCACCGGGCGGCGACTCTGAGGCACAGGGCGGGGAGAAGCCAGATCCCGCCAGGCCCTCTACAGGAGGCTGTGGGGCTTCCCGCGCCCCCAGGGCTGGGCGGAGGCATCGCCCTGGCGAGGCCACCCTGCGCCGGCTGAGGCCGAGTGGCCTGAAACCCTCTCGCCCAATCGCGCCGCCCGTGGCATGAGCGCACACTCAGGGACCCGGCCTCCAGTCTGCACACGGAGACCCCCCCACACTGGACCCCAGGACGCCCCGCAGCCGCACCTGTGTCGAGGCTCCCCTGGGTGCTGCTGGCCCGCCCCAGGGAGAGGCTGCGGTGGCTCAGGGTGCGGACGTGGGAGAAGGAGCAGGTGGAGTCGATGGTGCCCCTCCGGGCTCCCAGGGCGTTGGTGGGCCACAGGAACTGGGTGTAGGACACCGTCTGGAAGGAAGGAGGGAACGCAGAGGGCGTGGTGGACTCCCCGGCCGGGCTGTCCACGCCTCCCCAGCGGCTGGGCATCAGCGACTGGAAGTGACCGCTGTTCTGGCCAAACCTGCCGGAGCCGGGGCCTGTGGCTGTCCCTGACCCCCTTAACCTCCCCCCCCCACCCCCGGTATAATGCTCAGGTGACGGCAGATGTTTGGGTGATAACAGGCGTATTGTCCTCAACGCTGTGGGGATAGAGTGAACTGTGGGGACGGGGTGCTGTGGGGATGGGGTGCTGAGGGGATGGGGGCTGAAGGGGTGGGGGACTGAGGGGATGGGGGGCTGAGGGGATGGGGGGCTGTGGGGATGGGGTGCTGAGGGGATGGGGGGCTGTGGGGATGGGGGATGGGGTGCTGAGGGGATGGGGGCTGAAGGGGTGGGGGACTGAGGGGATGGGGGGCTGTGGGGATGGGGGGCTGAAGGATGGGGGCTGTGGGGATGGGGGGCTGAAGGATGGGGGCTGTGGGGACGGGGTGCTGAGGGGATGGGGGCTGTGGGGATGGGGGTGCTGAGGGGATGGGGGATGGGGGGCTGTGGGGATGGGGGTGCTGAGGGGATGGGGGATGGGGGGCTGTGGGGATGGGGGGCTGAAGGATGGGGGCTGTGGGGACGGGGTGCTGAGGGGACGGGGGGCTGTGGGGATGGGGGCTGTGGGGATGGGGGCTGTGGGGATGGGGGCTGTGGGGATGGGGGGCTGTGGGGATGGGGGCTGTGGGAATGGGGGTGCTGAGGGGACGGGGGGCTGTGGGGATGGGGTGCTGAGGGGATGGGGGCTGTGGGGATGGGGGTGCTGAGGGGATGGGGGATGGGGGGCTGTGGGGATGGGGGCTGTGGGGATGGGGGGCTGTGGGGACGGGGTGCTGAGGGGATGGGGGCTGTGGGGATGGGGGCTGTGGGGATGGGGGGCTGAAGGATGGGGGGCTGTGGGGACGGGGTGCTGAGGGGATGGGGGCTGTGGGGATGGGGGCTGTGGGGATGGGGGTGCTGAGGGGACGGGGGGCTGTGGGGACAGGTGCTGAGGGGACGGGGGGCTGTGGGGATGGGGGCTGTGGGGATGGGGGTGCTGAGGGGATGGGGGATGGGGTGCTGAGGGGATGGGGATGGGGGGCTGTGGGGATGGGGGGCTGAAGGATGGGGGGCTGTGGGGATGGGGGCTGTGGGGATGGGGGTGCTGAGGGGATGGGGTGAGCTGCGTGAGGCACAGGCACTGCTCCCATACACCAGCACCTGCAGCGCTCCAGGCCCCGACGGCTGGAGCCCCTGACGAGGTACACGGGGCTCCCCTCGCTGTCCCCCCCCCCCCTGGGTGGACACTCGGCCTTCTCTCCGCTGCTGGGGAGCACGCTCAGGCCCTGGGGCAGCGCCCTGCACGCACACTGCTGGGACGGTCTCCCCAACAGCTTTGGGGTCATGAACGACCTCACCCCAGCCTGGTGAGCGCCGCGTGGGAGTCTCTGTCGGAGGCTGAGGGGCTCGCGGCCTCAGGGCCCAGGAGGCCGACACCCCGCTCTGGTCGTGGGGAGGCAGCTTGGGGGCACCATCCGTTACTGCTGTTCACACAACCCACATCCCTGCACCCAGAGCACGTGTGTGGACACGTGAGTGTGTGAGTGTGTGTGTGTGTGTGTGTGTGTGTGTGTGCTCGCGCACACACATGAGCTGGGAGTAGAAGGCTGGCGTTACGAGCCCAGGAAGGTGCCTCCACCGAGCGAGGTGTGCCCCCCCCCGCCCCCCGTTTCTGCTCCCCAACCCCGTGGCTTGGGCACAGCCTTGCTGGCGGGAGCCGGGCCGCTTACCTTCCCGTCAGCACCCAGCTCCACGCCTTCCAGGCCAATGACCTCCTTCAGGCTCACGGCGCCCGCTGACTGTCGCCCTCCGTCCGACTTCAGGTCCCTGGAGGGCAAGCCAGAGAGGAGACGCTGCTGTCTGCACCCCGAAGAGACGCTGGGTGCTCACCACACGAGGCACCAGGCGTGCTGACGACAGGGACCGAGCAGGCACGGCCTCCGCTGGGCGGCTCGGAGGCTCAAGGGCAGCACCCCCCGTCCTCCCGTCCCCCTCTCCCCCCTCTCCCCCCATCCTCTCCCCCCGTCCCCCCATGAAGGACGTGCAGCCGAACGAGCGCCCGAGGAGAGGGGGTGCAGGGTGAGGGACCCGGGCAGCCCCCCCCATCCTCCTCCCGCCCCCCCTCTCCCCCCGTCCCCCCATGAAGGATGTGCAGCCAAACGAGCGCCCGAGGAGAGGGGGTGCAGGGTGAGGGACCCCGGCTCCCTCCGCTCAGCCAGTGCCTCCTCTCCGCGACGGCCTGGCACAGGGACATTCTCTGGGCTCGCGCTGCTGGCTGCTTCTCTTTAAATTTGAAGACTGACTTCTTTCTTTCCTTTTTTTTTTTTTGCCAACTTTTAAAAATATATATATATTTTATTGATATTTTACAGAGAGGAAAGGAGAGGGATAGAGAGCTAGAAACATCGATGAGAGAGAAACATCAACCAGCTGCCTCTTGCACACCCACTACTGGGGATGTGCCCGTAACTAATGTACATGACCTTGACCGGAATCGAACCCGGGACCTTTCAGTCCGCAGACCGACGCTCTACCACTGAGCCAAACCGGTTTCGGCTGCTGGCTTCTTCTTAAATCTGGGGAGACCCCTCTCGACCCCCCTTTATCAGACAGGAGAAAGAATCTCCCCGGAACAGCTCTCCGGCTTAGTGCTGGCCATGAACGAACTGGGCCACAGGAGTCACCCGCCCGCCCGGCCACCTGGACACGAGTATCTGCCTGTAAAACACGCTAACAGCATGCTAACAGCACGCAGTTACAGGACACGTCACACTGACACGGCTTCTGTGGACGGACACCAACGTCTCCAAACGTCACACACGGACTCCAGTCAGGCCCCACTGACCGGGCGGCTCCAGGCCTCCAGGCCGGCCACCGGCTCCTCCCAGACCCTCGGCAGCACCGCCCGCAGAGAGCCGAACGCCACTCCGCGGTGCCGCCCGCAGAGAGCCGAACGCCACTCCGCGGTGCCGCCCGCAGAGAGCCGAACGCCACTCCGCGGTGCCGCCCGCAGAGAGCCGAACGCCACTCCTCAGTGCCGCCCGCAGAGAGCCGAACGCCACTCCGCGGTGCCGCCCGCAGAGAGCCGAACGCCACTCCGCGGTGCCGCCCGCAGAGAGCCGAACGCCACTCCGCGGTGCCGCCCGCAGAGAGCCGAACGCCACTCCGCGGTGCCGCCCACAGAGAGCCGAACACCACTCCGCGGTGCCGCCCGCAGAGAGCCGAACGCCACTCCTCGGTGCCGCCCATCCACCGGAGCTCCACGGCGGCCTGGGCCTCGGGGGTGAAATCGGGAGGAGGGCGAGCCCCCGGCCTGCCCAGGCCACTCTGTGACGGGCTGCGCCTCGAGGCGGAGAGGGGGTGCCGGCCGGAGCCCCCGGGCATCGCTCCATAGAGGAGAATGCTTTGAACACGCCGACGTGTAAATAACTTAGAAGTTAATTAAATGTTAACAGGCTTTCCAGATGCTTAACGACAACAGCCAGAGACGTGCTCGCAGAGCGCAGAGCGTGAGGCTGGGCACCTCTGGGGCGGCACCACGAGGCTCAGCGGCACGGCTAGCGAGGTTCCAGAACCCCCAGGGTCCAGAGCAGAGGGCACTCCGTTAGGAGCCACGGACGGGTCAGGCGCAGACAACCAGAGCAGCGTTCAGTCCTGCCAGCCTGCGGGCTCCCCCTGAGCACGCCACCCACACGCCACCCACACGCCACCCACACGCCACCCCACTGAGGCGCTCAGGGACAAGACGAGTCCCCTCCAGACTCCCACCCGGACCTGACCTGGGAGACCCCCTCCCAACTCCACGCCACATTCACGCCAAGACCGTCCCTGCCTCAAGCAAGCCCCGCACACGGGAAAGACAAGCTGCTGTTCACATTTCACTCCGACCACGGAATGCTCGGTCGGGAGGTGACACGGAGCTGACAGAGGGCGAGGCAGGCAAACTGCTGACAGCCAGAGACCCGAGGGGTATGGACGCAGACGGGGAGCTGGTGTCAGAATGCACCCCAGCCTGCACCCCCTCCATGCCGATCATGCCCCGGGAGAAGGCAGTTATTAGAAGCATCTCCTACCTAAGAGGGCAGTAGGTGCCGGGAAAATTCCAGGGCAAGTGGAATAGGGAAACTGAGACAGGAAAGTGCAAGTAAGGCCAAAGAGCCCTGGCCCGTGTGGCTCAGTGGATAGAGCATCTGCCCTCGGACCAAGGGTCTCATGTTCTACTCCTGGTCAAGGGCACGTACCAGGGCTGCAAGTTTGACCCCGCCTGGGTTAGGGCTCGAGCAGGAGGAATCAATCCATGTGTCTCTCTGCCTCTGCCCTCCTCCCTCCCTTCCATTCTCTAAAAACCACTGAAAACGTGTCCCAGGTTGAGGATTCACCAAAACAAAAGACAGAAAACAAAAACCAAAGCCAAACAGCATGGGGCACTGGCAGCCAGCCTGTCACAACAAGCCTGGTGTCCCAGCCGAGGCCACGAGAGCAAAGGGCTAGGAGCCTCGCCGAGGAGCGCGCAGAGGGAGAGGGCGGGGAGGCAAAGGGCCTGTCACTGCCCAGCGGAGAAGCCAGCCGCGGGCTGGGCAAGCCGAGCGGCCGGTGCTTCCCAGGAATTCTGGGTAAACAGGACCCGAGAGTGAATCTGCACCGACATCAGCAAGGACTCGGAAGCCTGCAGGCAGGAGGGCCTTCAGGCCCCGGCCCCCGCGTGCTCTTGGACCAGCGAGAGCCCCTGCTTCGAGCCATGAGGGGGGGTTCCTGCGGCTTCTTTAGAGAGGTGCAGCTTCACCGGCTCGGACCCTCGGACCCGGGCGTGGCTGCGTGCACTGAGGTCTGGTATGAGTCCGTTCACATGCGAGGGCTGGGGGGCTGGGACAGCGCCCTCCGCCGGACTCCACTCTGGTGGCGGAGAGGGCCTGCCGGACGACCAGGTCAGGGGCACGTGAAGCCCCCCACGCCCCTCAGGCCGGCCTGTCTGTCCGTCTCACAGAAGTCAGGAGCCAGGCGGTCCAGTTCAGCTTAGGCCCAAGGACAAACCAGGGGTGAGGTGGGGGGCAGAGGGGCTGGGACGCTCCGGCGGCTGCAGAGGCCAGCAGACAGACCCGGAAGAGACAAGGCCACCCTGGAGGAGGCTCTCCTTGCCAGGGCTCCAGTGCGCAGGGAAGGGACCTTGGAGTTTCCTGTTTTTAAAACGTTCTTGGGATGAAGTCGGGACTGCACATGCACCCGTCCTGGGTGGTCTGCCTGTCGGAACCGGGCACACGTGGCCTGGTCCACGTGCCTACGCACAATGGAACCACGAGAGCCAGAAACCACGGGGTGAGCAGCCGCGTGGCCGGGGTCGGTGGCCGGCCCAGCTGGGGGTGGGGGAGGAGCGTCACTGTGCCTACGGCTCGAGGTGCCGGGAAGGGAAGCCACCACCGAGCCAAACGTCCTTTCCACGGGAACGTCCAGGACTTGGGTCCTGGTCACGGAGAGCGCTTTAGTGTGAAAGGAGAGGAACTGTCTGTCCACAGTGAACATGCTAGTTAACATGTACGTGAACTACAGTAGTTTAAAAAACACGTATATGTGTAAATTTACCAGCATAAATACTTATCATTAGAGCATAATTATTTCCCAATTATCAGCTTAAAAATCATAATTATAAGTGGAAGTTATTATAAATAGGACTTCTGTTCATGAAAACATTTAAAAAGCAGGACAGCCCAGCAGCGTGGCTCAGTGGTTGAGCACTGACCTATGAAACAAGAGGTCACGGTTCGATTCCCCGTCAGGGCACGTACCCAGTGTGGGACGTGCAGGAGGCAGCCGATGCGTGAGTCTCTCATCATTGATGGTTCTGTCTCTCTGTCTCTCTCCCTTCCTCTCTGAAATCAATAAAAATATATTTAAAAAACGAAAAGTAGAACACTCCTCAGTCCTGCTGCTCAAGCTGACGTGCTCGGTTCTTCCGAGGACCCCAGCATTCGCTGCCAGGGCGTGTCCTTTCTCTGCGGAGGACACAGGGACCGACCACGGGCTTGGTTACAGAAACTACCTCTTCTGCATCTTGGTTTTCATCTACAAAAGCGAAGGGAGCCGAAACCGGTTTGGCTCAGTGGATAGAGTGTCGGTCTGCGGACTAAAAGGTCCCGGGTTCGATTCCAGTCAAGGGCATGTACCTTGGTTGCGGGCACATCCCCGATAGGGGGTGTGCAAGAGGCAGCTAGTCGATGTTTCTCTCTCATCGACGTTTCTAGCTATCTCTCTCCCTTCCTCTCTGTAAAATATCAATAAAATATATATATATTTAAAAGCGAAGGGAGTGGGGAGTTGGATTGTTGGCATCTAAGAGGTGAGGTTGTGTCCCGTGAGCCCCGCCCACTCCGCCACTGCCTCTGCCTCAGGGACGAGTGCAGGACGCGTCTCCTAACAACCCCAGGCAACTCCCCTCAACGCCGCCGTCCGCCCTCACCACGGCTTGGCCTCCTGCGGTTTCAGTGACCCCTGGTCCACTGTGGCCCGAAAATATTAGATGGAAAATTCCAGAAACAAACAATTCGTACGTTTAAATTCCGCACCACCCCAGCCAGGACTGGCTCTGTGGGCTGGTGGGCTCTGGCCCCAAGCCCAGGAAGCAGAGTGGGCACACGGCTCGTGGCACTCCTCTCCTGACCAGCCTGTCGCCAGAGCTGGCAAGACCCGGGACAGGGGGTGGGCCCTGCTTTGCCCGTCTTCACAGCATCAGGAGATGCCAACCTACACATCAGAAGCAGCAGGCAGCATGGCGGGGACACATACATGTTCGCCCACACACACATACACACACAGATACACACACGGATACACACACAGATACGCACACAGATACACATAGCGATACACACACAGATGCAGGAATACACACACAGATACACACGGGGATACACACACAGATACATGCAGGGATACACACACAGATACACACGGAGATACACACACCACACACAGAGATACGCACTGGGATACACACACACAGATACACCCAGGGATACACACACATAGATACACACCAGATACACACAGGGATACACACACACAGATACATACACAGATACACACGGGGATACACACTCACAGGGATACACACTCACAGGGATACACACACAGATACACACGGGGATACACACACACGGGGATACACACACACACACACACACACACACACACACAGGGATACACACACACACACCCTGCAGGACGCTTTTTGGCTGACAGCAGGCAGAGTGTTTCCTGTGACGGCCACACAGGCCATTCCAGTGCCGGGAGAGGCCAGGGCAGCACCTCCCCACGGGGCCCACGGCCCCTCACCAGAGAGCAGGCAGGTGGAACGTACCCGGGCTGGGTGCTGTCCCGATACGGCAGCACCGAGAAGACGCTGCAGAAGGACCGCCTGCCACTGAGGAGGACGATTCTACAAAACAAAACAGACAGAGAACAAACTGAGCGCAACTCTTACATTTAAAAATCCTCCTGATGAAGCGCGGAGGGATCCGCAGCAGCCTGCCCCTCCCACCGCCCGCTGATCCGCTCGGCTGGCCCACAGGGAGTCGCTGAGCTGTGCCCGCAGCCACACGGACCCTGGGTCCCGCCCTGCACCCCGAGCCAGAGCGACGGGCGGCCCCGAGCAGGAGACACTCGGGGCTCGTCAGGCGTGACTCGGCTGCAGTGAGCTCTGGCCAACGCAGGACCAGCAGCCTCAGCCTCCGTCCTGCCACAGGCCCCGGGAACGGCTCTCCACGGCCGGAGGGCACGCAGACAGGCATCAGCCAGCTCCCAACAGCCCTGATCCCGGCGTCCGGAAGAACGTGCGTGAAAGAACGATGGTGGAAACCACGGAGAAACGAGTGGAAATTCTTGTTGCCACAGCAACACGTCAGGGCCAAGCCTTTGGCTTCTGTTCTTTCCCTCCATAACTGCCACCCTGGAGCCGGCGGACAAGGCAGCTCCACCAGGCCGGGGGCTCTGACCGTGTCTCCCGTGACGTGGCTTTCACGCTCGCAAGTTGGGCTTCCCAGCACCGCAACGGCCTGTCTCCTCGCTCTTCTGATCCGGCCTCTCTGGTCCTTACCCACAGCAGCCCCCACCCCTCACTCACCCGGCCCCTCACTCACTACCCCCCTCTCTCACCACCCCCTCACTCACCACCCCCCTCTCTCACCACCCCCTCTCTCACCACCCCTCTCTCTCACCCGGCCCCTCTCTCACCCGGCCCCTCACTCACTACCCCCCTCTCACTCACCACCCCCCTCTCTCACCACCCCCCTCTCTCACCACCCCTCTCTCTCACCACCCCCCTCTCTCACCACCCCTCTCTCTCACCACCCCCCTCTCTCACCACCCCTCTCTCTCACCACCCCTCTCTCTCACCACCCCTCTCTCTCACCAGGCCCCTCTCTCACCACCCCCCTCACTCACTACCCCCCTCTCTCACCACCCCCCTCTCTCACCACCCCCCTCACTCACCACCCCCCTCTCTCACCACCCCTCTCTCTCATCACCCCTCACTCACCACCCCCCTCTCTCTCACCACCCCTCTCTCTCACCAGGCCCCTCTCTCACCACCCCCCTCACTCACTACCCCTCTCTCTCACCACCTCTCTCTCTCACCACCCCTCTCTCTCACCACCCCTCTCTCACCACCCCTCTCTCTCACCACCCCTCTCACTCACCACCCCCCTCTCACCACCCCCCTCTCACCACCCCCCTCTCTCACCACCCCCCTCTCTCACCACCCCCCTCTCACCACCCCCCTCTCTCACCACCCCTCTCTCTCACCACGCAGAAGGACTTGCCCACCCACCATCAAACCCCACCTGCCCACCTCTGTCCTCTGCTATTCCTTCTGCCTGCTGAGCCCACACAGCACACCGTGACCCCCATTTGTCCTCAGCACTGGCTCTGCAGGCCCCTCCCCAAGGAGCCCATCCCGCCCCTGAGTTACTCATTCCCCTCATTCCGCTCCGACTCCCACTGGGGAGCACAAACCGGAGCGACTAACCAAGGGCCGCTCCCCTCTTCCCACCGTGGGCGCAATGTGGCACCTGGCATGCACCCACACACGGGCGCACACACACACACACACACACACACACACACACGCCAATGCCCTGGGAGCACCGCATCTCCGTCACGGGGTCGGGACTGCAGCCGCTCACTGCACAGTGACCCCGTCCACGTGGCTGGCAGGACCCAGCCTCACACACGGTCCCACGGGGAACGGAGAGGAGCTGAGACTGCCTGTTGGGTCGCCACAACAGCACACGGAGCACGGGGAGCCCTCAGAGCCGTTCCCGCTGGGGAGGGGGTGAGCTTCACCAGCGGCTCTCGCACCGAGAACCCTGCGGTCTGTGCTCCACGGAGAGACGAGGACCACACGCGTGCTCCACGGATAGACACGCGTGGCCTGTCTGTGAACGTACACACAGAGGTCCCCTTCTCCCTCAAGGGGGATTCTCCTTGCCTGCCCCAGCCCCGAGGCCTGTGGGCCATACGCCCGCCACTCCGGGTCCGCTCCGGCTGATTTGCTCAAGCAGACGTAACACAACTGCTCACGAGCGTCTCTCCGACGCCGGATTCTAAATGTTTTAATAAAGGGGACACGGGAGGTGACGCACTCTCGGGTGACTGACCGTGAGCCCATCCCTCCGTGGGCCTGAGGCACGCTCCTCCCCCAGACCCGAAGAGGTGCCCCCTGTGGGCAGGGCGGGGCGAGCAGCCAGGGCTCCTGGGACAGACGGCGCCCAGTGCCCTGCCTCCACCAGGACTGGGGAGCCTTCAGCCGGCCTGCTGGCCACCAGGCCGAGCGTGGGGTGGGCACAGAGGTGACCGATCCCCTCAACAGCCGTGACATCAGGGCTGTCCCCAGCTCTGCACAGCGTGGGCGCCTGTCCAGATGGGAGGAGAGGCTCTGCACCCCCACCCCCACGCCCACCCCGCTTTCCACAGGAGAGAGGCCTGGAACCCTCCCTCTCCCCGAGCCGCGGGAGACTTGTCCGGCTTAGCGACGGCATCGCCCCACTCAGGCTGACGGGCGCTCCTCCCACAGGCTCGCTGGGGATTTCCACGTGAACAAGAGCGTGAGCGCATGCACACGCCTGCAAAACGCGGCGTTCTTTCCGCGGCCCAGCAGTCAATGAGCTGCTTGTTCGGCGACGAGCTCGCTGTGGTCTGGCCGGGAGCTGCGTCCATTCATAAAGCTCATTCCGCCAACAGGCAGCCCCAGCAGCCAGGCTGGGGGAGGGGGACCACACGCTCTGGGCACTGCCCTTCCTTTCTCGGCCGCCGCCAGCACCAGCCGCCTTCTCAGGGACAGAGAAGTCCACGGGTGCCGCGGTCCCGCCCACGGAGCGGAAACAGTCCATGCGGCCGCCGAGAACACACCCCACGCGTGTCCCCAAGTGGTTCTGGGGTCCAGGGGGAGGCCTCGGCCTGAGCAGCAAACACCACGAGGCGAGCTCGTGCCGCTGCCTCCCTCACCGGCAGCTCCACGCCGTAACTCGAGCCCCGTGGGGTCCGACGTGGGGTTCCTGTGAGCCGTCCTGCGCGCGCGCACGCACACACACACACACACACACACACACACGGACGTCAGATTCGTGGCCTCTACACGCGTGTGTGCGTTTGCAAAAGCAGATCAGACGCAGCCCAGGACGAGGTGACAGCCCGCTCCGTTCCGATGGCGACGGCTTCGGGACCCGCCCTCCCAGGCTCCCTCCGGCCCGGGCGCCCTCCCTCCTGCGGGGGCCCTGCGGGGCGTGTCCGTCGGGTGAGCAGGGCAGAACACGGCGGGGAGGGCTTGAAAAGAGGCACTCACTGAGAGAGCCGGGCCTCTGAGGGTTCGAGATCACAGTCCCACCCTCAGGCCGTCAGTGCGGCCCCCGGCGGGCTCCCTGGGGCCAGGGTTTCCCCACCCTCTAACTCTTCTTCACGCGGCCCTTCCCGTGCTCAGGACGAGGCGCATGCCCGCGAGGGAGAAGGGGGAGGCGAGTCGGAATAGGCCGTTTAACAAATCCAGTTGGGTACTTCTAACTAGAAACTCTGTACTTACAGTAAGAAAATACGTTGACGTGTAAACATTATTGGACCAAAGAGCTCAGTGTTGCTATTCTAAAACTACTGAATAGCCCTTACTTATATTCTCTGTTAACAAGGGTTAGAAAGGAGGTGAAAGCTCCAGGAAACAAGCCTGTAAGCTGTCGTCATGACTGTTCACGCTGCACCACGTGTCTGCACAGCTGGGCCTCGTCCTTCCCGGAGCCCGACGGCCTTTTCGTCTGCACGGCTCGACAGACCTGTGATGGGCAAACTGAGGCTCTTTGGCCCCGTGAGTGTGGCTCTCCCACGAAACACCACGTCCGGGCGCGCAGGTACAGTGCGATTGAAACTTCGTGGCCATACACAGAAGTCGGCTTTTAGCCTGGGCGAGTCTGTGTTGAAGAAGTGGCGTCAGAACACTTGGGGCCAAAGAGCCACGGTTTGCCAACCACTGGACAAGACATAAGGTGCCTTCTGCAACCAGAAGATCAAGCAGAGTGGTCGGCCCTGGGAGGGTGTCCCTAACACTCCCATTCGGGGGGCCCACTACTCAGGTCAGAGGTCAGCAGAGGGAGCTGCCCCTCAGGGTGCAGCACCAGGGACCCCAAGCCACCGTAAGCTCTGGTCCTCAATGCACGCAGCCCCCATCGCCGACACGCCAGCGGAGACGACTCTGACCTACGTGTCCCGGGCGGTGTTCCTGTCGGGGTCGTGTGAGCTCTCGCGACAGCGCTTTCCGGAAGGACCCGTGGAGAAGCTGAGGAGCAGGGGCCACCAGCCTGGCAGCGGCCAGTGCCCAGGGCGCCCGCAGGCACAGCCACGGCTCCCCTCCTGCAGCTCCACAGCCGTGCCCCTCCCCCCGAACAGGCCTGGGGGCGTCCGCTGAGCAAGGCGCCCGGTCCAGGTGGAACAGAAAGCAGCCCAACAAAGCAGGAAAAGGGAAAAGACAAAACACGAAAATCCAACTGCTTTTCTCTTCAAAGGCTTCCGAGAGAATAAGTTTGTGTTGTGTTCAGGGCTCAGTGCGCCCTGGCCAGTGCGGCTCAGTGGACAGAGCCGGTCGGCCTGCGGACTGAAGGTCCCGGGTGGATTCCCGTCAGGGCACACACCGGGGTTGTGGGCTCGATCCCCAGTGGGGGGCGTGCAGGAGGAGCCTCCATGATTCTTTCATCACGGATGTTTCTGTCTCTCTCTCTCTATCCCTTCCTCTCTGCAATCAATAATAAAAGGACACAGCGTGTGGTTAATCTAAATCTCACGGAACACTGCCTGCTACAGACTCTGGGGACGATTCCTGTGGGAGGGGTGAAAGGTCACGGGAGAGCCTGAACTTCACTTGGCCGGTCCGGCATGAGGGGTCCCCGCCCCCCTCCCCCGCCCCGTCCTCCTACAGCGGAGGTGGAGGGCACGTCGGAGTGCAGTACCTGCCGTTCCTCGTGTCGTGCTGCCGCATGTTCTTGATGAAATGTATCTTCTTGAAGCTCTTGGGTCTGGGCGAACCGGAGAGAGTCCGACATCTGAAAAACAAGGTCATTTAAAAGTGCGGTCAGGGGCCCGCTGGACGGCCGAGCCACGACCACACAAAGCCAGGAAGGAAAGACCAGACACACGGTGAGTCACCCCAGGATAATGAGGACAATACGGCTGGGAGCCAGGAAGCTTAAAAAAACCGACGACAGACAACTTCCTTGATGATGCCGATAGCAAGTTATACGAGTCTCCAGACGCCAGCTCATGAAAACCATTGTCCTCGGCAGGCACAACAACACAGCCCCCGGTTCCAAAGACCTGGGTCTTTCCAGCCCCCCAAAGCCCTCCTGCGTCGGCGCGGGAACGGAACCAGAAGACTGTGGACATGAGGGTTCGAGGGGACGCCGCCTGGTGCAAAGTGGGGGGAAGTGGGTGTAAAACACCCCGGAACCTTCCTCTCATCCGCAGCCTCGGGCCTGAGCTGCTTCCGTCTCAGCCTGGCTCCACCGGGCGCTGCACTCGAAGGAGAGGAGCGGCTTCTTCTCCTTTTAAGATAAATTTTAAGTAAATATTTGTTGGACAGAGCGACCTGGATTGGAGTTATTTTTTCCTGGAACAAACGGCATGGGCTTGCACGGCGGGCGGACAGGTCTTTGTTGTTGTTTTCTCAGTTGCCGGGTGCAGTCCAAGCTCCGCAGCTGCAACAACACGGAGAGCAGACGCCCAGCACACGCGAGGACGAGGGTTCGTCTCTCCTTGGAGGAGGGAGCTGTGACTTTTCTGTTCGGGTTTCTGCTACCAAACACTGTTGTTATGGAGGACTGAGAAGGTGGGGCAGTTCTGTACCGTGCTGCCTTCCACTGGTTAAGACCTCCAAGAGCAAAGGCCTACCGAGGTGAGGATGCCCCTACTGTCACCTGTAGAGGGGCAGCACTGAGCTGGCCAATATTTGTGGTGGTGGTGCTGCTTGTCCTGGCTCAGGGGAAGCGTTCCACTAAGTCTGAAAGACTAAGACATCGCGGGGACTCTCCGCCACCGACCTCGGCCTGCTCTGCCAGGCCTTCGTGCGCCCTGTGCTGGCGCTGCGCCTTCCATTGGCAGACCTGGAGAATCCTCTCTCCGCTGCCACATGGCCAGGCCAAAGCATCAGACACTACCACCATGCGGATTTTAAAACTACAGGGGAAATTGAGCCACAGGAGCTACCATCGCTGCCGCACCCACCGCTGCCCCCAAGAATGGGAATCCACCGAAATCAGAGCTCACTACACACCGGGCTCATAGAGAGTGTGGCTTCAGAAATTAGCCTCTGCATCCACAGAAGCTCCACATTCGCAACAAAGAGGACACCATTGAGGGCATCCATGCAGCCATCACAGCCCGCCCACAATCTTCCCAGCACACCCACCATGCTGGGAGGGAAATGGAGCGCGCTGGTGAGGAAATGGCATGGTGCCTTCCATTACCCACCCAGGCGAGCCCATCCTCGGATACCACATGGCCAAGCCGAAGCTCTCACCACCGTCGCTATGTGAACTTTAAAACTACAGTGGTAATTGAACCACAGGAGCGACCGTCAATATTGCACCTGGCACCGCCACCCGCCACTGCCGCCGAGAATAAAGGAAATCCACCAAGAACAGAGCTCACCACACCTTGGGCTCAGGGAGTGGGCGACCTCAGAACTTAGCCTCCATGTCTGCAGCTGCTCCGCTCCCACACCGAACGAGACACCTTTGAAGGTGGTCCCCCCGCCTGCAACCATCTCAGCCCAACTGCAGCTGTCCCAGCCTGCCCGCCATGCTAGCAAGGAGCTAGCGCGGCGCCTCCAATATGCGACCCCAACACCCTAGAGGGGCCAAGTGCCCCGGGTGAGCCGAGTGTCCCAGGGGGCCGAGTGCCCCGGGTGAGCCGAGTGTCCCAGGGGGCCGAGTGCCCCGGGTGAGCCGAGTGTCCCAGGGGGCCGAGTGCCCCGGGTGAGCCGAGTGTCCCAGGGTACAGTGTGCCCCGGGCGAGCCGTGTGTCCCAGGGGAAGCAGTGGGACCCAGGGGAAGGGGCGGTGAAAACCAGAGGAGGAGCGGACTCTATTCATTTGGTCCTGAGATAGTCACCATAAAACAAGCAGATTGCCAAATGACAGCGGGGAGGGAAAGGAGACCTGGGGGGAGATAGGAGAACAACCGAGGGACTGGTATGCATGAACATAAGTACAACCAATGAACACAGAACTCTGGGGAGGGAGTGCATAAATGGGAGGGGAGGGGGGGCAATGGTAAACCATGTACACAGAAAATACCTTAATAAAATAAAATTTAAATTTAAAAAAAAAAAAAAACAAACACTGTTGTTCACCTAGACCAGCCGTGGGCAAACTATGGCCCTCCAGCCAGATCCAGCCCGTTCCACTGTTCTATCCGGCCCTCGGAGCTGAAAGAGCGGAGGGTTCTCTTGCTCTCCCCTCCACTCCTTCACCAGCAGCCCAAGATGAGAGTGCCAGCACGGTCAGGTTGCTTTTGCTCTGGCCCTCCGGTCCCGTTTAAGAACCCAATGTGGCCCTCGAGTCAAAAGTTTGCCCACCCCTGACCTAGACCTTTCCGACCACGGGCCCCCAGGGCCGCCGATTCTGCCATTGGGAGAGGAGACCCCAGACTTAGCCTCAGAGAGGAAGTTGCGGGGAGCTGTGCCCACTGCTGAAGCCAGAGCGAGGTCCGGGCTGGGTCCCCAACTTCAGTCAGGCCTGAGCTTTGAGGCTTCAGAGACTAGAGCAACAAGGGAACCAACACTCAGGCGGGTGTGGGCAGGCGGGCTCAGGACTGGGCGGGCGGGGTCACAGACCCACAGCCACACGGCCTCTCAGATCCCTCAAGGGCCAAGCCCGGGGAATTAGGTCCAGGCCTCGGGGTGTCCGTCCCCAGACCCTCTTACCCACCTCTAGGAAGGGCAGTCTTTCCAGAAGCCTTTCGCCAAAGGGCACTGACACTGACTTACTTTCTAAGAAGCAGCCCCTTCCAATGTGACTTCACCGGCAAACAATCTCAGTGGAGCCAGGAGTGTGGCAGAAGCAAAGGCATGTGGGGGTGACTCTTCAGGAAAAGGGGGCTGCCTGGCCCTGGGTCTGTCAGGTCACTGCGTCCAAGCAGGGTCCGCAGTCCCCACCCGCAAACTCGCCCCTTCCCTGGCGCTGCTGTGAGGGTTCCCGCGATGGCGCGATCCAGAGCTTGACCAGTGTAGGTAGGCTGTGCACGATGCGGTCAAGTGGAAATCTGCATCTCTACGCATTTGCACGTGGATGCAAACATGCACACACATCACGCGTGTGTTGTGGTTATTGAGACCACCAGCTCCAAGGGAGCACACCTTGTCGCCCCCCGCCCCCTATGCTGTTGACAGTGCATCCTTCCAAGGACCTGAGTTCTGGTTTTTAAATAGATTCTTTCAAAGACCTGCAGGGCCTGCCGGAGGGCACTTAGCTGAGCTTCCTCTGGACTTTGGGGGAAGCACCCCCAAACCCCACACCCCTCGGGCTCTAACCAGGTTCAGTCCCCTTGGGGCTCCTCTGGCCTTCTCAGCCAGCTCTGGGGAGCAGACCCAGGACCCCACTGGCCTCCCTTCTGCCCCAGAAATCAGTGCTGAAGTCTGCAGTCCCTCAAGGTCCCCAACTGTCTGTCTCCCACACAACAGAAGATTCTCCAAGCGCAATCACTGGTGAGGGGCCTCGGAGTGTCGGGAAGCTCCAGGGGATTCTGCACAGGGCGGGGGCCAGCTGTGCCTCACACCCTTCCCATCCTGAGCACCCTCTCAGGCCGGAGGAGGAGCACAGCGCTCCCTGCCCCTGGGCCTGCAGAAAGGGCTGCTGGTCGGGGACAGCCCCCAGGCCTCTGCAGGAACTGGGAGTCATCGGTGGCTGTTGGCACAGCAGGGGAAGGAGGGGGGCACCAGGCAGACAGGCTGGACATGGGGAGGGGGCGGGGGGGGGGCAGCTGCCACGTGTGCGCAGGGAAGGAGGTTTTCTGGACACCGAGGGAGTCCTGGGTCCTTGTTTCTCGGACACGAGGGAGCCACCAGTGAGAGGAAACCTCCTCCATGCAAACGCTCAGTTCTTGGACGCTTACTAACCACCTGATGCAGAGAGAGAGCAGGGCTTGCAGAAGAGAGCTAACAAAGGTGCCCTCTGTGGCTCTCACACCCAGTCCCACCGCCCGGCTCCCTGTCAGGGAGCTGTGTTATCTCGTGTTTTTTAAGCATTCGGCTCCACCCCAGGGGGCCCAAGGATGCCCTGGAACTGTGGCGTTAGCAACCATTGCCACGGAAACTGGAAGACGGGGCTCGTGCTGTGGCAGGGTGAGCAAGAATGAATTAATTTGAAACCGCCTGAATTAACATCTAAACATCCATTTTAAAACATACACTGTAAGTGATGCAAAATTAAATTAGTAGGATTAAGTTAAAAGCTAATTTAATGAGAGATTAGCTCTCTTGTTAGCACTGATTACGGACACGCTCAGTGATGTAAACGGCTTTTAATACAAGCCTTGGAGCCACTTGCTCAAGGTGCTAAGTTGAAAAGCAAGTTGGGCATCAGCATTCCACCCGGGTTCCCCCAAAACCAGTGCCATTAAGGACACGTCCACTTCACAGAGCCACGGTGAGCAGCTCCTTGCCCCTCCCGTCTCACAGATGGGAAGACCGAGGCCCCAGCGAGGCTACGTGCACTTCCAGGACAAGTACGGGTCCGTAGAAGAATCCGGCCAAGCCCTCAAGTCCCCCGACTCCTAATCTCAGGGCCCCCCGCCATGCAAATTTTATTTCCTAGGAACAAGTATGTTTCTAAGAAAAAATGTTTAATTAAGAAAGAAGTCGTGGGAAAATAAAGACTTCTTAAGCTGCCTCCATTCCCTTGATTTCTGCCTGACAGTGAAGTGCTGGCTTTGGACAAGGTTTGCTGGGAGCTCAGCCGTCTCCGGAAGAGCTGGGGGAGAAGCTGGCCTCCCTCTGCCCCACGGTGCTGCCGGGGCTCAGCGGGGCCGATGCTGAGGGGGGCAGGGTGACGCGCGTGACAGGAGCGCGTGCCCAGCGCCTCCTCGGCCCCTTAACCACCGGAGCCCCTACGGGGAGCGACGTCTTCCCTCCGGCCTCCTTGTCGCACGGCCACAGGCGCCCGAGGACGAGCTGCTCCGACCCGGACACCCAGGCTTCCGGCTCCGCGCACCAGCCTCCGTGTGCAGCACCTGCTCAGACGCCAGCCGCCCGGCCTCCTGAGCACCGCCCTCCCCCCCTCGCTGACCACCTGGACCAGCTTCTGCAGCGCCCCCTCCAGGAAGCAGCCCCTCCCGACGTTCACAACAGCAGCTACACGCCTTTCCCCGGGACGGCCAGAGCTCACAGCCGTCCTCACAGACATCCAAGTGGAAAGCGAACTGCCAGCCCCGCGTCTCCTTGGAATAAAGTCAGTGACGAGACTCGAGCATCTGACTGGCTTGATCTGACCCAGGCCTGTCCACGCTCCCCCTCCACCCGGTGGTCTGTGCACAAGACCCAGGGCCTGGGGTGAGGCTCTGGGCCGGGAAGGAGCCGGCCCCAGGGTGAGCGGCCTCCCTCCACGTCAGCACCTCCCAGGCCCAAAGGGAAGGGCCCGAGCTCCCCAATCCTGACCCATGGCCTGATACTTGGGTGCGGGTGTGGGTTCCCGGAGGAGCTGGTGAGAGCTGAGGGCACATCCTCCGCAGGCAGCCCTCCCGCCCCCCCTCCCCGTGCCACTGCCACGTGTGTCCCGGAGGCCAGTGCCCAGCTCGCTCAGCTCAGTCCGCAGGAGGAGCCCCCCCCCCCCCCAGCCACCAGCCGGGTGGGCGGCAGTGAGTGCCGCCTCCTCCGGGACCTGGATGGCCCACGGGGCGAAGGGCAGGCGGCAGAGGGGGTTAGAGGAGGCAGCACGGCTCAGCACTGCAGTCACCCCAAAAGGAGCAGCCAGCACCTCCCAAGTCCAGGGAGAAATGGAAGAGCCCCGGCAAGGCTGAGCGAGCCGGGCTGTGGCTGCTGGGTCACGCGGGCCCTGGATGCGGGCCCTGGGATGCTTCCTCGCGGCAGCTTTCCTGGGGACGGGAGAAGCGTCCCCACATCTGCGGAATTCAATCCTTTTCCAGGCCTCATGGCCTCGGGGCAGGGGTGGCCAAACTCTGACCCTGAGGCTCAGAAACTCATTTTAACACTCAATTCTGCAGACCAGGAATTTTAACTTTGGCTGTGACCTTGTCCAGTGAGCTGAGCCATTCACACACAGAAACGCGGCCGGACAGCCGGACAGACGGCCGGACACTCGCCTGCGCAGGGGGGCGTTCTCCTCGATGTCTTCCAGCGTCTCCAGCGAGGACCTCTGCGAGATGAGCCGGCGCCTGCGGAGAGGGAGGAACCGGGCGTTAGGACTGCCTGATGGTCTCAGAAATCCAGTCCAGAGGCGGACGAAGCTCTCCTCACGGGCCGTGCTCCCAGCCTGCGCCCTCCGGCCAGGCCCAGCGTGCCCGGCTCCGGGCTGTTCGTGCCGATCAGGGAAGCGACGGTCTGTTTATGCTGCAATTTCCCCGGAGACCGAGAGACGAGGGGCTCTTACCGCGCCCTCGGCTCCGCGCCAGCCAGCGCTGCCAGGTGCTGGCAGGTTAGCGGCTGTTCGAGCCCCCTGGCAGGCACTGCATTTTTAAGCCAGGTTAAAGGGAACCGCAGGCAGGGTGCAGCAGCACCATTCGGCTGCGATGCAGCAGCGGTGGTCTCTGCCGGCCGTGGCTTCCGAAGCCTTTAGGAACGAGGACGACTGGAGACCAGCGAGGCACCGAAGGCACAGTTAGACAATCCGTGCACTCCTTCCCGTGCCGAAGAGCTGCAAGCCGCCCGCCAAAGCCTCCCCCACCTCGCTCCTCGGGAGAACAGGCCCAGGGAACGCAGACTCCCCGGTGGGCCGGGTGGAGCGCTGGGCGCCACCGCGAAGCCACCCGAGCAAGGGCCTCGTCTCCTGGAAGCGGTCTGGCTACGGGGTGGAAAGAGTCTGAATGGGTCTCTCTCTACCTTGAAAAGAACGGGACTAAAATTAGAGGGATAATTCTATTTTGTATTACGGCTGATAAAACTTTGGATAAGAATATGCAATTATAACTACGTTCTGCTTTGTTCTAAAGAACAAGAAAGTATAAAATGAGACACCCTGAAGGCTCATTCCTGCCAGCTATTTAAGGGCGCCATCAACTTTCTAAGAGCCAGGGCGGTCACTGGTCCTGCCTGCGAGGTTCAGGGGCCTGAGGGCGGGAGCTAATCTCATAGGCGCCGGCTTGCCAGTCCCGGGGCTCGCCTGTGCACCCTGCCACTCGGGGCTCGCTCAGGGACCCACGGACGAGAGCTCGCAGCTGTGACTCTGAAGTGTGCGGTCCTCAGCCAGGCTGGTCTGAAGTCCCAGCGGGCCAGGCCGGCGCCAGCAGGCCACACCCTCCCGCAGGCCCGCACGCCTCACCCAAAGGCAGGCAGTTCCACAAGGAGCGTCCGTCCTGGGCTGGAGGCTGGGCTTGGAAAACGCCTCAGCCCTGGAGCCTCGGCCTCCTCGCCTAGGAAATGGGACGGGGCGAGGAAGCAGCAGAGACACAGGCGTCCTCGGTGCAGGGCAGGCACTGACAGGCAGCTGCTGGGATTCTGATCAACACTCGCTTCCTCCACTGGAGATGCACCCTGGCCTGCCTGCCCCTCAAATGCCCAGAATGGGGGCTGTCCTGGCTCTGCCAAGCCCAGCCCCGGGCAGGGGCAGGGGCAGGGGCAGGGGCAGGGGCGCCCCAAAAGGCCTTGTGCCTGAGCTTACCTGGGACCCTGCTCCTTCTATTCGCCTACCCACTGAGCATAACTCACTCGCTGGCCACCCATAAAATTAGTGCCCCCCCCCCCTGCCACCCGGACTGTTCCTTTAAATCGGGCCGACGAGCTCCCTTCCTCATGAGAACAGCCAGCAGGGTCTCCTCCGAGACGCACAGCTTGGGGAGGACCCCTCGTTATAAAGAAACCGTCCCGGGGACCACGGAAACAGAGCGGGCTGTCCTTCCACACACAGGGACTGCTCGCTGCCTCGAGGGCCCTCCCCTGGTGGTCACACAGGGTGCTCACCTCTGCCCTCTGCCCTCTGCCCTCTGCCCTCTGCCCCCTGCTAGGTCCTCCCAAGCCACGTAGCAACCTCCCGTGCTCCCGTCCTCGGAAAGCCCGCCATGGAAGAAGGCTCAGGGCAGGTGCCCACCCTCACGGGGCACGTTTCACCCACGGCGTGACTCCCAGACTAAGCCCGCCAGGCCGACAAGCAGGTCTGCACGTTTTAATGATAGACACCTCGTCTGGGACCACGCGTCCTGCCCCTAACAACCACAGACGGCCAGCAAGAGGCCGCAGACGCGGGGCGGCAGCCCCGGGGGCCACATCGTGGAGGGAACGCCTGGGTCTGGCCCTCAGCGAGCCTCAGGCTCCGTCTTGTCGGACAGGAACCGGCCCTCCTCCCGCCTACGGCACACGGCGGCCAGTGCGTGAGGCCACCTCCCCGCAGCCCAGACCCCGTCCGGACACCGCCTGTTCTCGCTCCTCTCGGGCCGAGCGAGGCGTCTCCTCAGCCGGTGGGCAGCCCCTGAGGACGCCGGGCTCGCTGCTGCCCTGCGGACGGACCGCGAGGCCAGGCCAGGGTGACGGGGACCGGCAGTGCCGGCTCCTCGTGTCTGACCCTGGGGGTCACCTGGACAGCAGCTTAGCCCACAGGCCGATGGGAGTGTGGGGGCACCACAGGGGCCAGCTCCAGGCTGAGGGGGACGGATGACGAGGAGGGCGCCCTGCTCGTGTCCAGGGAGGTCAGACCTGGGCAGCCGGACCTCAGGGAGCATAGAAATCCCGGAGGTAAAACCAACTCCCAGGGCAAACCCCAGGCGCGTGGGGAACCATCGCCGCCACCTCCTCACAGGAGGCCTGTCCACGTGGCTCTAACACCCCCCAAGAGGCCCCTCCAGCTGTGAGTGGCCACGGGTGAGGAAGCGAGGGTGTGCGGGCACCTCGGGCACAGGTGAGAGTGAGCCGGGTCACGTTCCCCTCGGTGCATCCAGACAGTGATGATGACAAAAACCCAACCACAGAAGTAGCCTATCCACAGGCACCTGACACCCCACACCCCAATTTACCGCTCTGTGTCTCCCACCGACCTCCTCCCACCCAGACGGACTGACCACACCCACGGCCAGCTGCTCCAGAGGGACGCCGTCCTCACCGCCTGGGCTGGGAGGTGCCTCTCGGCAAAGGGCAGGCGCTCAGCGGAGGTGGAGGACACGGGGCAGTGTCTGTGGACTCGCCCAGGCCTCCTGATGCCAGCGATGGCTTCCTGCACAGTGACCAGAGCCTCCTCCACAGTCACCCGAAATGGTCCCCAGAAAGCCTCCGGCCCCCCACTACCAGCAGGACAGGGAGGGGTGGGTAGGGGAGGGACAGCCCCCCCCCCCCCCCCCCGGCAGAGCTGTGCAGTGCCCAGGGTGAGGTGGGATCTGGTTAAAATGCATTTCTTCTGTTTAAGATCATTAAATGCTCATTTTCCCAAGTGGAATTTTGTATGTCTCACTAAAAAAAAAAAAAAAAAAAAAAAAAAATCAAACCAGGCCCGGCTGGTGTGACTCAATGGTTGACCTATGAACCAAGAGGTCAGGGTTCGATTCTCCAGTCAGGGCACATGCCCGGGTTGTGGCTCAATCCCAGTGTGGGGCATGCAGGAGGCAGCCGATCCATGATTCTCTCTCTTCATTGATGTTTCTCTCTCTCCCTCTCTGAAATCAATATATTAAAATCAATATTTTTTAAAAAATCACACCAGAAAACACATCCAGTAGAAACTGAGGATGGCCTGGAGGGGAGGGGATGCAGGACGGGGAGGCGGGGCCGGCGGCCAGCCTACAGGCCCCCTCTGGCCTCCTCCTCGGCTGGAGTCAGAGCTTCCATCACCGCACTCTGTGGAGCAGGTCCCTGCAGAGAAGAACCTCCACCCCAGCAATTACACTTTCCTCGAGCCTCTTTGGTGAAAACGCTGGTTTTCAAACACCAGGCTCTCTGGAGGCCACACACCCTAAACGCCACGGTTCTCACCGGCGTTTCTCCAGCAGCCGAGCTGCCGAGGCGGCTAAAGGATGACAGCTCGGCTTCCCAGACTCCGCGGCTGAAGGATGACAACTCGTGTCTGCCAGCTCCACAGCCGGGATCCCAGACGCTGGTGGAGCAGAAGTCAATGTGTTCGCTGAAGGAGCAAACTGTTTGCAGCAACACATATGTGTTCACAGATGACGGCAGAGGCAGCTGTCGCCGCGGAGCAGACACCAGCCTCGGAGCAGAAGCGCCCGGCAACGTTTCTTCAACTCAACTTCGCTCCCCCCGTGGACCTACGCTTTGTCCCGCGGCCAAGCCGCCGATGAGCCTGTGTGGCCTTCCGGCTGACCTGGTGGTGGCTGCCGGGCAGGCTGAGAGGAAATGCCACGGCAGACGGCTGGGCGGGTGACCAGGCTGCAGCCACCGCAGAGCACCCCGTGGGCCCATCCACCCCGGGTGGGCACCCAGCTGTCGGCTTGTGAGGGAAAAGCCTCCTGGCCCCACAGCACTTCTGTGCCTGAAGCCGGGCCCACACCCGGGACACCCACACCCACACCCAGGACACGCACAGAAGCATCTCAAACTCCCCAATCACAAGCATCTTCCTTGCAAAGGACGAAAAGCAGGGTCTCCGTTAAGAAAGAGATGCACAGCCCAGGAGCAAAGAGAACGGATGCGAGAGGCTGTTCACGCCTCCAGCTGACGAATCAGCAGAAGCCAAGGGTAACTCCACCCGGAGAACCGCGGGGCCTTGTTCAAACAGGATCTGTTTCCACGTTTTCACAGGCCGGTCGTGGAAGCAGGCCTGATGTTTGCAGAGAACACACAGGCACCCGCTGCCGTTTGCTTTTCAGTCTCACCGGACGCGTCAAATTCTGGAAAACCCAGTGTGAGGTCATCGCGGCCCTTAGGCCTGGAGAGAACTTACAGCTGGCGGGGCTCGCGCCAGATCTCCGGAGCCCTGCCCACGGCCTGTCGTCTGCCTCTCCACCTGGACCACCTCCTTCCTCTGGGAACAAGTTCAAGGCCAGACGGCACCTGCCCGGGCTCCCAGACGCCTGTGTTTCAGGAGAGAAAGCCCCCCGCCCTACCCCGGGCTGAGTGACAGCCGACTCTCCTGCTCAGCCCCACCCCTCGGGCGGAGCCTTGCCCTGCAGCTGAGGCAGTGAGCCCAGCACGTGTGCGGGAGAGAAACGGGAAGCAGGTGTGTGTGTGTGTGTGTGCGTGTGTGTAGGGGGAGGGAAGGGTGCAGGATCAGGAAAGCCTGGGGTCTGTGAGGCTGGTGAGGCGACCGGCCTTGTCCTTGCTACATAACGCGCCGATGCCCATCGTGGGGGTGGACACGTGGGGCCAAGGAGGACAGGGTGGGGTGTGAGGGACGCGCAGAAACGGAAAGCACTCAGAAGGAAGGGCCAGCTTCACCTGAGGAAGAGCCCATGGAGGAAGCATAACCGGCCCAGGCGTGTGGGGCACGTGTGAGTTCCGGTGGCACCAGCGTTCCAGGAAGTGAACCCAGAGGTCATGTGGACCAAGAGGTCACGGCCAGGACAACCAGGTGTGGCGCGTGGGCACTGAGCTCACAGGGCCCAGTTTAATGGGAAGACGGGCGTACCCCCGAGAAGGACTGCCATGTGGACGACTCGGGTAACCCAGGAAGGACTTCTCACCCACGCCCAGGAGGGCGGGCCCTGGTGGCGCAGCCAGTGTGTGTAAGGCCGAGGGCTCCCTGAGAAGTCAGGGCGGGAGCCAGCAGAGGCAGGAGCAGCTGGCCCAGCAGCCCAGGGCCAGCTCTAGAGGGAGCTGCAGAGACCCCGGGCCAAGGTGGGGTGGGGCTGGCACCAACTCGAGTGCTGCAGATGTGTGTGCACGTGTGTGTGCTCATGCAGCGTTTCTTCTGAGACCAGAACAAGGGGTGCCAGGACCCCCCAGGGCTGATGGGGGGGCAGGTGCAGAGCAGGAGGCGGAGTTGCTTCCTCAGAGGAGGCTGGCGGCAGCTCCCCGCCCCCGAAGGCTCGGTCCCGGTCCGGCCTCCACGCCGCCCAGCCGCCAGGAGCAGGTTCCATCCGGGACCCTCGTCCCTGCACGCAGGATGGGCCGTCTCTGAGATACCCATCGCCTTGGCAAGTGGTGGCCTCGCCTGCAGATCCCAATCAGGGGCTTCGCGTGCTCTCCGGGAGGCCACTGGACACCGGGCACTTTCCAGACCAGACAGACCCACATTAACTTTCCATTGGAAGCAAAACTCGGGCTCGCTGAGCCCTGCTCTACGGGGTTTGCAGTGAAAGCCGGGAGATGGGCAGGGGGAGGCCACACACCTGCCCTGGCCCCGCCCTGACGAGCTGGGCCGTCACATGACCCCGCCCTGACACACACACACACACACACACCCCCCGCCCTGAAGGCCTGGGCTGACAGTAACTGGACCAGCAGGGCCTGGGGCTGGTGGTCGCTTCCGAGGGCATTTATTTACCGAGACCTTCATGAGCTGGAACACAGCAGACAGCTGTCAGCCGCCCTGCCGCCCAGCCCTCTGGAGGGCAGAGCGAAGAGAGAAAGCAGGGCCTTCTGCCGAAACCAGTTTGGCTCAGTGGTAGAGCGTCGGTCTGCGGACTGGGGGGTCCCGGGTTCGATTCCGGTCAAGGGCATGTGCATTGGTTGCGGGCACATCCCCAGTAGGGGGTTGTGCAGGAGGCGGCTGGTCAATGTTTCTCTCTCATTGACGTTTCTAGCTCTCTATCTCTCTCCCTTCCTCTCTGTAAAAATATCAATAAAATATATTTAAAAAAAAAAAAAAGAAGGGCCTTCACCCTTCATGCCTCACACTCCTCAGACAGCAAAGCCAGCAAGGCTCAGGCCACAACTTTCCATTTCATTTTGCAAACAGTACATACCCTGCACTTTGCCAAGGTTTTTACAGACATCTTTGCATTTAATTCTTACTCCTGTAAGGCTGGTGCTATTCCGACTCCCACTTCACAGATGGAGAAACTGAGGTTCCGACATGGAATGTCACGTGCCCAGGCCGTGGAGCCAGGGGAGCACAGATAAGGAATGGAACAGAGCCGCTTCCACACTCAGCAGTCACTCGGACAGAGATGCCTTTTTGTGAGGCGAAGCAGAGTTTGCTGCCCCAAAAGGTGTCTTTTAAAGAAGATAGTGACTATTTTAAGCTGGTTATGTTTTACTTTATTTTATTTTTATGTTAATCCTCACCCAAGGACATTTTTCCATTGATTTTTAGAGAGAGTGGAAGGAAGAAGGAGAGACAGAGAGAAGCATCGATGTGAAAGAGACACACCGATTGGTTGCCTCCTGCACAAGCCCTGGCCAGGGCCGGTGAACCTGAAACCAAGTCCGTGACCTTGACCGGAATCAAACCCAGGACCCTTCAGTTTGCAGGCCAACGCTCTGTCCACTGAGCCAAACTGGCTAGGGCTTAAGGTGGTTATTTTAAGAAATGAAAGACTCAGGAAAAACCTCTGACCTTCCTTTACTCCCCAACTGTCTAGAGAATCTGGGTCGAGGGCCGGCCGGTAAGTCCGGTGTAAATGAAGCGACGTGTGAGACAGAAGGGGGACCTCCTGGTCTTACTGCTGCAGGTGTCCCTGCAGCCACCTCCCACCAAGCTTCAGCCTCCCCATCTCCGTGTGAACTGCCTGCCTGCCCTTGGCAGCCCGAACCACACCCTCCTCTCCGCCTGGGCTCAGGGGTCAGCTAAGCCGTCACCTTGGTCTCATGGTCTTGTGAGACCCCTGTACGTACACAGGATACAACCAGTCGCTTTTTCTCCTGTTAACGTAAATGTGAGCATTAAACCAGCCGAAGAGCTTAGAAAGGTCGAATAAGAACTGTTCCTCCTCCCGCAGGGCACCTGGGCAGCAGCACCCGGTGTCTCCTCCGGCGGGAGATGACTCAGCGACCTCTCCTCCCAGTGCTGCCAGCCCCACCCCCAGGCCAGGCACAGCCTCCCGCCCAGGCCGCCCCGGCCACGTGGTGGCTGGCTCCAATTAGGGGAGAAGCCACGGGGACTTCAAAGGCACCTCGGAGAGCCCCTGCCGGTCACGGCCACGCCAACCCTCCGGCACTGCTCCGGGCCTCGTCCCCTGGAGTCTGTTTAAAGCACTGAGGCCCTTCTGTTCCTGAAGCTGTTTCAGCTTCAAACCACTTCAAAGTTTATTTTCAAATGAAAGTTATTTTGCCAAAGAAATAAGTAAGTTTTACCCAAGCAGGGAGCAATGACGGGTCTAAAAATAACGCTGACTTCAGAATCTTGGATGCCCCCCCCCCCCCCACACACACACATGAGAAATGACTGCTCTCCTGGCAGGCCAGCAGCTGCCTCGTAACATATCTGACCGCACACGTGTCACGTGTTCCGCCGTCGGATCGGGCCTTCAGGCGACTGAGCCCGTGCAGCGTGTGCATGTGGGGTCCCGTGGGCCACCTCTGGTGTGAGGGCAGGTGCGCGGCCCCTTTCTCCTCGGGATGGGAGGCTCCGCAGGGGTCGTGGCGGGGGCATCTCCTGACGGCCCGCGGAGCCGAAAGAGGCTGGGGCACAGCTTTGCTCTGTGCTGCATTTTTTCTTTTTTCCATTAACAATAATGTTTTGATTTGGTAAAACAGACACAACCTAACGTTACCATTCCAACCACGTTCACATGTATGGCTCAGTGGCATCAGCACATTCACATTGCTGTGCAATGAGCACTGCCATCCATCCGTGAAGTTCTCCGTCCTCCCGAACTGAAACCGCGGCCCCCCGGCACCCTCTGCGCTCCTGTCCACGAGGTTCTACAACCGTGACCACACAGGGGACCTTGACAAGCCGAGTCGCCAGCCCTGTCCCTCTGTGACCGGCTCACTCGCTGAGCAGGATGTCCTCACGGTTCATCCACGCCACGCACGTGTCAGCGTTCCTTTCCTTGTTTTATTATAGAGCAAAGCGGACATTTACTGAAGAAGAGTCCAGACCAAGGGTGGGCAAACTACGGCCCGCGGGCCAGATCCGGCCCGTTTGGCTGTTCTATCCGGCCCGCGAAGCCGAAAGAGTGGAGGGTTCTCTTGCTCTCCCCTCCGCTCCTTCACCAGCAGCCCAAGAGGAGAGTGCCAGCATGGTCAGGTTGCTTTTGTTCCGGCCCTCCGGTCCGGTTTAGGAACCCATTGTGGCCCTCGAGTCAAAAAGTTTGCCCACCCCTGGTCCAGACCCTCACGTGGGGAAGGAAAGAGCCCCGTTCCTGGTTAAGCTGAACTGCAGTCGATACCACGTGGTGTGCAAACATCCTCCGCGGACGACACGGCTGCTCCCACCTCTCGGCTGCCATGAGCACGGGGCAAAGGGCTGCTGAGCTCTGGAAGGGACCCTGGCATCGTTCCCCAGGGGCCCCAGGGCTGCGGAGGGGCCTCGGTGGGAGGCAGCCCGGGAACTGCCTCGCTCCATCCTGCCCCTCAGCCGGGTAACGCCCAGGACCTGCCAGCTCCGCTCTCAGTGCTCACGGGACCTGCCTGCCGCTCTTAGGTGTGGGGACGGAGAAAGGCACACGCCCTTGCACGCCCAGTCTGCTTCCAGGCCCCACACACCCTTCCCTCCAGCAAGGCAAAGCTACCTGCTGAGCTCCCCAGAGCACACCTGGGGCGGGCGGCAGGGCCCTGCTGGGGAGGGGATGGGGGGGCCATCCTCACACCCCTCTCTGCACGCGGGGCCCTCCTAGCTCCATGGCGTCCTGAGCAGAGCGCGGCCACCACAGCCCCGCACTGTCCGCATGTCCTTGTCTGGCTCCCCACGTGCTCAGGGCTCCCTGCACCCAGGGCTACCCGCCTGCTAGGTGCACGATGAACACCTGTCCAATGACTGAACAAACAAAATAATCAGCACCCAAACCCTCAGAACAATGAACAGTACACTGACTACAGCGGACAGGTGTAAGCAAGGATTCCATAGGGTGGCACCTGTGCAACTTTACAGCCTATTTTGAACAAGGTAATAGAACTGCAAAAAAAGAGGCATCCTACATAATAAAGAGGTAATATGCAAACTAACCCTCATACCCTCACAAGATGGCTGCCTACAACCAAGCTGGCAAGGGGTTAGTGAGGGACAACCAAGTAATGAACAGTAGGCTCTGTGGGGAGACCAGGCCGGCGGGGGGCAGTTAGGGGCAACCAGGCCAGCAGGGGGGGGCAATAAGGAGTGACCAGGCCAGCAGGGATGGGGCAGTTGGGGACGACTTGGCAGGCAGCAGGGGGCAGTTAGGGGTGATCAGGCTGGCAGGCAGGTAAGCGATTTAGGAGCCAACGGTGCAGGATTGTGAGAGGGATGTCCGACTGCCAGTTTACATCCTCCAGAGGCTCCCGTATTGGGGTGGGTGCAGGCTGGACTGAGGGGACCACTTCCCCCCCCTCCCCTGCACAAATTCCGTGGCCTGGGCTTCTAGTCTGGTAAATAAAACAGAGCCTGGGCTTCTAACCAGCCTTTGAAACAACTGGCTGCTCGGGGCCCTGGAGAGCTTTGTGGCCTCAGAGTCTCCAGCTCTGGGCGAGGGGAGACTGGAAGCATTCCAAAGAAGCCCGAGCAGCTCGCGCTCGCTCGCTCTCTCTCTCTCTCTCTCTCTCTCTCTCTCTCTTTGGAGAGAGAAAGAAAAACACATGGAATTGAAATAACCATTAAGCAAACATGAGATGATGAAAGCACACTCCCAGGAGATCAGGGAAAATGGTTTCCGCTGATAGTGATCTGAGAGCAGTTTTACGGGAGGAGCAGCACCAGGCAGGGAGGGCCTGTCTCTGCAGCCCCTTCCGCAGACTGGGCCTGGGCACGGAGCTGGGCGCAGCTTCTCCTGACGAGGGAGGAGGAGTCGCCCTGCGGTAGCCTGAGGGTGGGACCTGCAGGGCTCCTCCCGCGGGGAGCCACCCACAGTCACCTGGACGGCCAGTTCCAGGACGCATAACTTAATGAGAAAGGGAACCTTCCAGGACACAGCAGCCCGGTCTCTCCTATGAAACGAGAGAGAATACGCACACAAACACCTGACACAACCCCCCTCCCCCGCACCTCCCCCCTCTGTGTACCTGTCTCCCGCGCCAATGGCCCCGGGGCGGCAGGAGAGGCGTGATGGGAATTTCTGTTTTTTTTCTAAACGTTTCACACAGGCATTCCTTTTTGTTACCAAAAAGAAAAAAAATGGAGTTTTTAAAAAAATGATGTGTTTGTATTTCATGCAGAGACATAAATATGTATGTGTATATACATAGTGGGCAGTCAGGTTTACAATTGTTCATAATAAATAATTTTACCTAATAATAGACAAACATGTAAATTGACCGTACCTTTGCTACGCCCATAGTCAATCAGAGTGACTATGCAAATTATCCCAAACAAGATGGCGGTTAATTTGCATACACAGGCACCCCGGGCCTGTGTCCCAGAAACATTCTGGCACCAGGTCACTGTGAGGTGAGGCCCGGGCAGGGGCGGAGCCGGTGATCGGAGGCTTTAGGCCTGGGCAGGGCCCAGCCGCAATCGCCTGAACTACAGAGGAGACAACACCTTTTCTGACTGCTCACTGGCTGAGCTCCCTGTACGCCACTGGGAATATTCTTAGTAACTTGGGTATAAGAATCAAAAAGGTAATCTGGGCCTTTTCCACCTCACTCCTGGGGGGAAACTGAAGGTACACTGCTGGAGGGCTAAGAAAGGTCATGTCCTGCCCCGGCCGGCCTGGCTCAGTGGATAGAGCCTCGGCCTGCTGACCACAGGGTCCGGGTTCGATTCTGATCAAGGGCATGTACCTAGGTTGCAGGCTCCTCCCTGGCCGGGGCTCAGGTCAGGGCTCATGCAGGAGGCAACCAATCAAAGTGTTCCTCCCACTTTGATGTTTCCCTGTCTTTCCCTCTCTTCCACATTCTCTAAGTCAATGGAAACATATCCTGAGGTGAGGATAAAAAAAAAAAGTAAAGAAATGCATATCCAATGACAGACACATCTTGAAAACGCCTAAAGAAAGTTGTCATTTTTTCTTGGTGAGGTGAATGGAGTCCGTGTTGATGACAACACCTTGGTGGCTGTGGTGACGGCAGTGGCTGCAGCAGCAGGTGATGGGGTTGGTGCCTTCCCCTGATCAGCCCGGGTGCCTCCCACCAGGGGAGGCCAGACTGTGGCTAAGCCATCAGTAGGACATCCCCTGAGGGCTCCCAGACTGTGAGAGGGGGAAGGTTGGGCTGAGGGACCCCCACCCCCACCCCCAGTGCATGAATTTCATGCACCGGGCCCCTAGTAATAAATAAATAGGTAATACAAGAGTAAGCTGTCTCTCATACTCACACCTGTCAACCTACTTTTGCCCACCCCTGTATGTAGAGATGGTGTTCTAGGTAGTATCTGAGAATCAACTGGCACCATTAATTGAAGAAAACAGGGAGGAAAGAAAAATAAATGAATAGATAGATAAATAAATAAAAGAATAGAAGGTTGATAAGACAGCCCCTTATGAGTAAGTACTTTCTTAGCTGCTTGTACACATTTCAAAATATTCCTAGAATTGCTTCTTTCCAAAAGACAGGAAATCACTCATTTCCCTGAAATCAGTCCTGATGAGGAATCAGTGCAAACAGCCTTCCCACTTCCCGTGAGCGCTGCCCCCGGGAGAGGAGACGCCGGTACCAGGCACAGCCGCCCTCCCAGCAGCCAGAGGTGGAGCCACCCAAAGGCCCCACAGGCGATGCACGAACGAAACGTGGGTGTGTGCCATGGAGCCTGCAGCCTCTGAAAGGAAGGCGGTTCTGACATGCTACATGGACGGACTGACCTTCAGAACCTGATGCAAAGTGAAACAAGCCAGTTATAAACAAACAAATACTGGGGTTCCACGTATAGGGGCACCAGAGCCGTCCAATTCAGAGACAGAAAGTGGGTGGCGGTTCCTGGGCTGGGGGGGAGGCGGTGAGGAGTTGTCGTCGATGGCTACCGAGTGTCGGTCATGAGACACGAGGGGAACACGCTGCACCCACGTAAGAACTCAGACGTCGTGTAAGTGCAAGGCCTGCCGTGCGCAGTGCTGACCCGCAATACAGAGGTGTGCGCACTCCATGCTGCGTGCTCACAGACGCACGCACGGCCCAATTCCTGGACCCAGAAACCCGCTCCCGGGACCTCACGCCTCTCGTCCAGCGAGCTTCGCCTGTAGGTGCACCTGACGGGGAGGGTGGTGCCAAACCCCGCACGCTGTGGTTTCCCTGCACAGCCCTCCTGGTCACACCCGAACTGCAAGCAACGCTGCTTGTGCTGAGGGACATCCCTCGGGGAAACACAGGCCCCGGGACACGGCCCGTCGATGGCCCAGATGGGATGGGGCTCCCCATCGCAGAGGCTGGATGGCTCCCGCGTGGGTGCGCTGGACAGGGACGATCGCTATCCCTCGCGGGACGGTGCGAGGTTCCAGCGTGCTCTCAGCGCGGCGTGCAGTTTTATTTGCATGAGTTGTTTATTTCTGCCATTTTCCATTTCCTATTTTGGGACCGCAGGGGGCTGTGGGTAACCGAGACTGAAGAAGGCACAACCATGAGTAGGAGGGCTGCTGCACACTGGGCTCTCGTCAGTTGAGGATTTTGTGGCTGCGAACCCTCCCACTGGTTTAAATGTATTTTCAACCCAAAGCCAGGATTTGGGATGCTGCCGGTCACCGTGGACACGAGACTGCAGAGCGGAGAAGCACCTGAGGCCGTTACAATGGCGACGGCACACTGAGGTGCTGTCATGCTGCCGAGAGTGAGGGGCAGCGTGGCCAAGGACACGGGCGGAGGGGCCCCTGCAGGCCTGCATTACACCGCCGTGGCGCCATGCCAGGGAGCCGGCCACGCGTGCTCAGCCAGTGCTGGTAAATCACCTGTTGAAGGCACGCAGGGGAACCGGCCACGCGTGCTCAGCCAGGTGCTGGTAAATCACCTGTTGAAGGCACGCAGGGGACACGGAGTGCTGGCCACTCCACTCTGTACGAGCGAGCCAGGTGCCGGGAGAAAGGCGGCCGTGGGCTAAGGGAACGCTGTGGAGACCAAACCTCAGACTCAATCAAAAGCCACGCTGTTAAGCCAACGTGGGAAACGGGCAGCCCTCCCCCCAATCCTGGGGTCCTGCCACCTGGAGGCCATGAGGCCGCGCCCAGACAGAGCTGCTCCTGCTTCTCTCCTTCCGGAGGCGAAGGACAGGGCGGCACAGGCCGAACCACTCCCCGCCCACAGGAGCCCCGAGGCCCACAGCGTGTCACCCCAACCCCTGCGCCAGGGCCACCCAAAGAAGCTGGAGCCTCCCTCCCTCAGCCACCTTCTGCTAAATGCCACTGGCAAAGGTCCTGCTTGCAAGGCCTGTGAGACGCAGCACTGACCCTCACGGACACGAAAACATGTCCACCAGCATTCCAAGCTGCCTAGTGATTTCTTTTCCAGCTCACACTTAGGATCAGCTCGGACTCTGTCTGAAACAGCAGGCATCTGGGACTAACTAAAATCAAAGTGCAACTCCCATGTACATATCCTGTGCAATAACGAGCTAATATGCTAATGAGGCAGAGCCAGAGAACCTTCCGGATGACGTTCCGGACGAAGCCAGGGCTGCCAGGGGCTGTGAGGCCGAGCCCCTCGCATGCATTTCGTGCATCGGGCCTCTGGTCTTCTTGAAAGCATCAAGACGTCACCAGCCTGCACACGCCGTATATTCCAGTCCCGACTCTTACTTTCCTGGCTCCAAAAGAACCGAGTTACACGTAAAGGTTGTATTTCCTAATAAACCCCGCAAGCGCTGTGAACTACAGGCCGCTGGGTGACTGAATACGCTGTTCCCGTCTCTCCCACACGGCACAGCCTCCGTTTCTCACGGGCACTTGGAGCAGACCAGGTCAGACAAAAACTCCGGTTCAGTCGCTCTGTGCACACACAGCAGCTCCCATGGCATCGCGGCCTCGCGTGGGCGGGTGGGTCCAGGGCACCAACCCTGGCATCTGGCCTTAGTTGGTGAAGAGTCCAGCAGAGCGAGTGTCAAGAAGCACCTCCTGGACCCCAAAACCACCCCCGCTTTCTCAGGAAGGTCACAAAATGTTAAGTCAAAGGCAAGAAAGTGCAATGGAAGGGGTGTGGACCCCAGGGCTAGAGGGTGCTAACTCCTGAGGGTCAAGCCCTTTGTTTCCGTGTGGTGTCAGCCCCACCACATGCAGAGAACCTGCAGAGCCCCCAGGACACAATCCTCACCCGAGTGTTTATTGAGAACCACGTGCTGGCCCTGCGCTCGGTGCTGCAGAAACCAGAGGCACAGCCTGGCAGGCACAGCAGGAGGTGTCTGAGTGTGCAAACCCCTCTCCCGCAGATGAGAACTCAGGCTCACGGTTCCAGCATCTGCCTGGGGTCAGGATGCGTGAGGAGTGATTCCCACGTGGCCCCACAGCTCCTGAGGTCAGTGCTCAGTCAGCAGACCACGTGGAAGCCCCTCACGGGTTTGAGTGACCCATGGTCTGCAGGGGTCCTGACATATTAGACATTCCGGAAATAAACAATTCCTAAATGGCGTGTTAAAACTGCCGTCTCACTGTCCTACGGGACAGGAGTCGCCCTCAGAACCTCTTCTAGTCATTGCTGCTCATGCTTACTGTGCTCACCCTGTAAGCTAAACGTTACCCGAGGCGTTCCCTACAGGAAAAAACAGTGAGGATAGAACGCAGTCCTCTTCCCGGCCCCAGCCATCCAGAGGGCTGGGCATTGCTGTCCCCAAGGAGGGGGGGGGGCATTACAAAGAACCACCAATAAAACGAGAAAGAGAGGCAACGGCTGCTGGACTGTTTAGACCGCACCCGCCTCATGCTGGGGTAGGGACCCACGCGGACCCGGGACCCGTAGCCGGACCCTGGCAGGGACTCTGGCTTCCTTGTGCACCTGTTCTCCCACCGCAGCGGCCACAACTTTCAAAACAAGCCTCATTCTGACTTGTCCCCCGGCTGACTCCCTTGGGGACCCCCCCATGCTCAGGACGCAGATCAAAATCCTCTGTGGCCCCGATCCCCTCCTCCCCCTCCAGCTGCAAGCACACGGCCCTCCGTCTGCTCCCTCCAGGGCTCCCTCTTTCCCAAGGAGTTGGCCCAGGCCCCTCTGCAGCCTGGTCAGTCCTCCCAGCCCTGTTCCCGCAGGCCCAGCTCAGGGCCGGATCCAATGGCTGCCCACTCCCAGTGGGCCCAGGGTCCTGACTGCCCTGCCGCCCGCCCAGCTGCTGAGCTGTGATTCTCCTTCTCTTCTGGAGTCGGGCGCTGGCCCCCACGATACAGGAACACCTAACCACGTGGCTGCTGCACAGAGGGGAGTGACTCTGGCACCCAGACGGTGTGGGCTGGCTCCACTGGGGTCCTGGTCAGTCCAGCTCAGCCTCTCAGGGCTCAGAGAGGAGGTGGGTCAGTGCAGAGACCGGGAACAGGGAGGGGAAGCGATGGGCAAGGTGAGGCCTCGTCGCCAGACCGACTCTCGGCCACATGGGCCCCAGCGCCCCTAGGGGCCTCCCATCGGGGTATTCTGCTTAGAAAAGGGCGCCAAGCAGGCAGCACAAGGACCACAGGACGAGGGCTGTGGCTTCTGCAAAGGGAGTGAGCCAAGGTGCATCTTCCAGAACTTCCGTGGGCACTGCCGCTGTACGGCCCATGAGGGCTGCGGGATCCCACACAGGCAGCATCCTGGGTCCGGCGTGGGCTGGAGGCACTGCCCCTTGCCACCTCTGCTCTAAGGGTCACCCCTGAATGGCCACCTCCCTGCTCTAAGGGTCACCCCTGAATGTGTGACTTCGCCTTGTCCTCCCTCCGTCCCCACGGCCTGTATTTTAGCCACAGAAACTGTGAAAACTCCCTGTGCCTGGGGCCAAATGCACTGCCCAATGGAGGAGATACTGTCTTCCTTTGCTTCTGATTTTATTGTATTTTACTGAAAATTAACACAATGCCACCAATTACCTGGCCACTGCAGCACAGCTACTCCAAAGCAAACAGCTCCCTCACATGACCTGGTCGTTTCTCAACTGCTTTTTTTTTTTTAGAAATAGAAAGAGGGAGAAAGAGAGAAATATCACCAATCGGGTGCCTCTCATATGTGCCCCGACTAGGGATGGAACCTGCAATCCACCTAAGTGCCTGCACAGGAACCTACTGAGCCGGTAACTTTGTGATGTTTGGGACCACACTCCTACCGAGCATTGGCCAGGGCTCACCTGCTTCTGGACACAGGGCAGCTGTGAACAGAGTCAGCAGCTACAGTGTCCCTGGCCAGCCAACCTCTGCTGGCACTGCATGCAACACCCATTTCACAGAAGAGGAAGCTGAGGCCCAGGGGACTAAACCAGTTGTCCAAAAGGTACCCCCGGGCGGAAGCTGACTCCAACGCTGGTCCTTCTACCCTGAGTCTGTTCACTCAACTTCCTGAGGAGGAGGCCAAGCCGCAGGGTGCGGGGAAGGAGGACTTGACCCCACACTGTGATGTGGAGGAAGGTCATTACTGGGAAATTTTCCACGTCTCGGGCCCCAGCCCATGGTTATCACGCGGAAATCAGCATCCGGCTGGATGAGAAGGCCGGCCAGCCAAACTATAGGACACTATTTCTTTGTATTTTAACACAGTGACCTCGCCTGACTTAGCCATAGTCTGAAATGGATGTGGGCCCAGCACTGTGTTCTCTGAGGTGAATATACAAGTGGAAGATTTGGGCTGGAGGGAGAAAAACATTTCAGCACCTAACAGAGTTCTTTGTTTCTCTTAAGTGATACTGCTGTGGTAGAGGTTTTGTTTGTTTTCAAACTCTCAACTTAAAGTGGCAAATGAACTAAAAAAAACCCCCAAAAACCTCATAGATACGACAATAGAACCATGGTGGCCAGAGGGTCAGGGTAACGGGAGGTGAAATAGGTAAAGGGGGTCAAATACACAGTAACGGATGGAAACCAGACTTTTGGGGGTGAACATGCAACAGAGCGTACAGATATCAAGCCGGAACACTGTACACCTGGCATTTATATGATGTTACTAACTGCTGCTATCTCAACACAATTTTAATTTAAAGAGACAGCCAAACCGATTTGGCTCAGTGGATAGAGCGTCAGCCTGCCAACTGAAAGGTCCGAGGTCGATTCCGCTCAGGGGCATGTATCTTGGTTGCGGGCATATCCACAGTAGGGAGTGTGCAGTAGGCAGCTGATCGATGTTTCTTTCTTATTGATGTTTCTAACTCTCTATCCCTCTCCCTTCCTCTCTGTAAAAAAATCAATAATATATATATATATATATATATATATATATATATATATATATATATATATTAAAAAGAGACAAAAAACCTCTCCACTGAAAATTAGAAAATGCAGGTTTTGAAATCCCAGCTGGGCCACATGTGGCTACCTAACCACGGATGAGTCACTCAGTTCTTCGTGGTCTCCACTCTCTGATCTATAAAACAGCTACCACGTTGCTTTTTTGAAATGACTTGATAGACTAACATATATGCAAGCGCTGTGAAAGTTTTTATAACGCCCAAACAAGTATCGAGAGCTTGTGAGATCAGATGTTTGTTCTGTGATACCTTATTACCCACACAACTACCGTGGACATTTGTAATGTCATCTTCCTTCTTCCCTGCTCTCTCTCCCAAGCAAACATTATTCAAATCAATAAACTGTCACGCTTCATCAGGACTACCTTTCATTTATCCCCTAACACGCCAAGCTTGGTTGTTACTTGGTCCACAAAATACTCCAGACCTTCCCTCCTCCAGCCCCTCCTATTTCCCCTCCTCCCGAGAGGATCAAAGCAGGCAGTCTGCTTTAGGCACCTGTGGGTCAGTGAATAAGATGCTTTAAAACAAGACTTGTTGTGCAAGGCACATAGGAATCGTTGGCATTCTTGAGATTGCCTCAGAAGCTGGGCCCTTCATACACACACATTAATGTAGCATTCCAAGTCCTAAACTCCTAACACTTGCATGTTCTGTTTTAGAAGCTCTTGTCGTTCTGACTAAATGCAGCAATAAACCCCAGACCACATTAATGATAATCCTGTTAAATATAAACTAGTGTGCAGCTATCCAAAATGCTAACACAAACAAAGAAGATGGGGGGAGGGGGGGGGCAGGAAACCCTGACTGATTGGTTTTTGAAAGCCTCCAAGAACATACAAACAAAAATAAAAGTACAACTTCACACAGTTTTACGGAAGGGTAAGGGCTAATGATCTTATGATTCCTGCATGCCGTCTCTTTGAACCCCACAGTGTCTGTGAAAAGTTCGGTTTTAAAATTGCATGTCGGTTTTTTAGGTGGAACATGGGGAAAGGGGAAATTCACAGAACTCTGTGAAGTAACAGATTCCCATTAAAAGCGCCTTGTCTCCACCGCTCTTTCTCTGATGATGACAGCTCCACAAGGGGAGAATGGGAGGAAAGAAAAAGCCCTCACTTGTGACACTGGCCAATCCTTGTCATATAAATATATACTCAGGTCACCAACCAGCTCACAGATTCCTTAACCCATAGGAGCCAGCGAGAGCACACCAGGTCTAGACAAAATCTGGCTTAGAAGCCAGAGAGACCAGCTTCAAATTCTAGCTCTCAATTCTATGAGGTCTTGGCAAGTTTGGCAACAAGCCTCAGTCTCCATGGCTCTAAAATGGGAGTAACCCCCAAGGGAGCAGGGGGCTGCAGTGTGGCCATGGCTGGCTCCCATGAAATACAAGGAACCTAAAATGGAGCAGATGTGGGTTTCAGCGGGGGGAGAAGGTGTTGGCGGGGCCAAACAGAAGCCGGGAGCATCCGGTAGGCCAGGACAGGGAGGGCGGCTGGGAGGGTCCAGCACTCGCCTCCAGGGGCAGAGAGCACTGGACTAGGACAGGGTCACAGTTCCTGTAAGGAGCCAGAGAAGGGACATGTTAAACCCTTCACCCATGTGGTCTCAGCCGCAGCTCCTCAGTGCTGTCCTTGGAGCACACGGGCAGCCAAAGACAATACAGGCATGAACAGCAGATTTTACTTCTGCACGGCCCGTGGCCACACTGGGCCCCTGGCGGGCGCAGTCCCCTGGGCTGCAGGGGAAAGGGTGAAGCTGAGACGACACTGAGGGTCAAGCCAAGGAAACTCGCCGGAAGGAGGTGTTATTCCCATTTCATAGATGAGAACAGTCACGAAGGAAGTGACAGCCAGAGCCACAACCAGCTCCTGCGGGGCCAGGCCCTGAGCCCCTCCACCAGGAAACGCAGGCGGGAGGCACGGGGGCCCAGGTGCTGAAGCAGCAGCCAGGCCTCAGGAGGAGGTGTGGGGGAGGGGAGCAGGCGGGTGCTGGGCGCAGTTCCTGGTCTCCGAGGCCTGTCCACCCTGGACTGCCTCTGGGCCCTCACACACGGGCCTCCTGCAGGACTGGACGGCAGAAACCACGTCGGGGAACCCAGGGCGAGGCCTTCAGGCCAATGGTCAGCCAGAGCCAGTGTGACAGGCATTCCTGAGTGACTCACCAACCACAGCCCGGGAGTGTGCTGGGGAAGGAAGGGCACAGACGCCGGTGCCAGGTGCCGGCCGAGCCCAGCTCCCGCGTGTGGGCTGAGGGACCCGGGGCAGGTCCCTAAACACTCTGCTCTGAGTGGGGGTGATGGAGGCATGCCACCCGAGGGTGTTACATGTTGGCATTCACTAAATCCCCGTTAGACACGGTGTCAGATAAAGGCACTGCCAGCCGAGACTGGTTTGGCTCAGTGAATAGAGCGTCGGCCTGCGGACTAAAGGGTCCCGGGTTCGATTCCGGTCAAGGGCATGCACCTTGGTTGTGGGCACATCCCCAGTGGGGGGGGGGGGGGTGTGCAAGAGGCAGCTGATCGATGATTCTCTCTCATCGATGTTTCTGATTCTCTATCCCTTTCTTCCTCTCTGTAAAAAATCAATAAAATATATATATATATATTTAAAAGGCACTGCCAAGGCCAGGCACCGGCTCCCCCAGGGGGAGTGTCCCAGGCCTGGTGGGGGCTCCAGCCCAGCCCTCCCCGGGGGCAAATGGCCTATTTACGTCCATTGCCCAACAGACGGCCACGCTCTCGTCCGTCCGTCTGTCCGTCGGACCAGCACGGCGGCTCCGCACGCCTGGTCATCGAGCTCAGTGTGTGCTGAGTGGATGACACAAACATGGAGCTCCAGTACCAGGATTTCCGCCCCAGCATCCTCCACGCCCACAGAGCCCAAGGAACCCTCTGCCTCCGTGACCTTGACGCTGACCTCTGTGTCGTTAGGGGCTGAAGCCTATGTTTACAACCTGACAGAGGCGACGCCTGCAGATGGCTCTGGGACGAGGGGGTGGGGAGGTGGGGGTGGGTGGGGAGGACGGACCCTCCCAGGGCGGTGCGTTCAGCTTGGACGGCTCTCAAGCTGCCGGTCCAGTTGTGACACCTTCGCTGCCAGATGGCGCTCCGCCAAAGGTGGTTTTTAAGGTGGCCCTCTCCCTGCCCCGCGCCTCCCTCACACCGAGAGAAACCCATTCACCACGCACTCGTGCATGTCCTGTGACCAGAGCCACAGGGACAAACTCACCACCGCGTCTGCACCCGATTCCGAGGTCCAGTTATCCTAACGCCCCAAGCTACACCCACAAGACCCCGCAGCAGGACACGGACGACGGTGCTGAAGCCCGAGACCCAGAGAGCCTCAGTGTCCCTCTATCCCAACCCCTAACCCCACAGGGAGGGCGGACGGACGGACGGACGGGTAGGGCGTGAGGCGACAGCCCAGGGTTACCAACCCCAACAGCCCAGGCCCAGCATCCAGGCTGCACATCTGGCCGGCACCCTGCCCCGGCCTGCCCCGGCCTCACCTGCCTTCCCCCCAGTGGGCTCACAAGCCACCTGCCCTTGGCCCTCTCCCTGCCCGACAACTCGCCTCCGCGACGGGAAACAGGCGTCAGGAAGAGCTTCCTGGGCAGCTGGGCCAGCACGAGCCAGGCAGCAGCTCTCCCTGTCCTTCTGGAGGGCAGAGGTCACACGCGGCCAGCAGTACGCAGGCTTCTGATTTATTTCCCGGCCAAGCTCACCCCGGCATTTCGGCGTGGTGATGGCCCGGAGGGCGCCGGTGAACCCGGGCCCCTGGCCTGGGTCCTGAGGGCACGGCCTCCCCGCGCGGCGAGTGAGCTCCTGACCAGGGCTCGGCTGGGACAGCAGCTTTGCTTCCACGGTTCATGTTGCTGAAAAAATGACTCCACAGTAACGTGGGTCGGCTTCCTGCAGAGGAGCTCAAAGCCTCTCACTGACCTCTGAACCCCGGAGGGTCATGGCTCACAGCCGAGCAGTGGTGACTTTGCCTGAAGCCACAGAGCCAGGACACATGTCCAATCCCTGCCCCCTCCTCAGGGTGGATCCCCTCGTCAGCTCAGCTCGCAGCGAGGCGACAGTCACAGCCGAGCCCAGGTTTCGCCGAGCAGGGCAGTGCAGAGGGAGGGAGACGGGAGCTTGGGTCTGCAAAGCCAAGCGAGCCTGGCTGGGTCACAGTGCTGAGTAACCGTACAGCACCCGGAGCCCAGCGCCCTGGGCCCCACGACAGGAGCACAGCACGGGAGCCCGTTCTCTCGTGCAGCTCAGCTGCGTCCCAGGCGACTGGTTAGTCAGGGTGGAGGCCCCGTCAGACCTGCAGGCCCACGCCTGCCTTCAGGGAGGTCCCCTGTGGCTCTAAACACGGTCACACCCGAGCAGCTCCGGTGTGTGCAACGGTCTTTACGTCCATGGCCAGCGCTCAGCATGGATGTGGAGAGCAATCAGCACTGAAAAGAGCCCAGACACAGGCCACGGCTCTTAGGAGGAAACACCCAGAAACACTCACTGACTTGCTCCGGGTCACACAGAGGCATCAGGAGTCCACCCCAGGCCCAGGCTCCTCTCCCCCGGGCCGTCCTGCTGAAGTTCTAACTCCCACAAGGCGCCATGCTCACTCGGACGTTCTAAGAAGCAACACCCTCATGTTATTTTATTTTTTTATTTTTTTTATTTTTTAATAAATCTTTATTGTTCATATTATTACAAATGTTCCTCATTCCCCCCCCTCCATTGCTCCCCTCCACCAAGTTTCCATTCAACTCTCTGCCCTTTCCCCATCCCCCATTGTCCTCATCCATAGGTGCAGTTTATGTTCAGTCTCTTCCCGCCCCGCCCCACTCCCCATTTCCCCGAGAATCATCAGTCCACTCCCCTTCCATACCTCTGATTCTATTATATTCACCAGTTAATATTGTTCATCAGGATTTTTACTTCCCTTGGTTTTTAGACTCACTTGTTGATATTTATGTGTTTGTTCATAATTTTTATCTTTATTTTCTTCCTCTTCCTAAAGAACCCCTTTTAGCAATTCATAAAGTTCTGGCTTGGCAGTGATGAACTCCTTTAGCTTAAATTTATTTGTGAAGCTCTTTATCTGGCCTTCGATTCTGAGTGATAGCTTTGCTGGGTAGAGTATTTTTGGTTGTAGGTTCTTGTTATTCATCACCTTGAATATTTCTTGCCATTCCCGTCTGGCCTGCATGGTTTCTGTTGAGAAATCAGCTGACATTCTTATGGGTGCCCCTTTATATGTAACTACCTGCTTTTGTCTTGCTGCTTTTAATATTCTCTCTTTGTCTTTAGCTCTTGGAATTTTAATTATGATGTGTCTTGGTGTGGTTCTTTTTGGATTCCTTTTGTTTGGGGTTCTGTGTGCTTCCTGGACGTGTAAGTCTATTTCTTTCACCAGGTGGGGGAAGTTTTCTGTCACTATTTCTTTCAATATGTTTTCGGTATCTTGCTCTCTGTCATCTTCTGGGACCCCCATAATTCTGATGTTGGTTCGCTTGAAGTTGTCCCAGAGGTTCCTTACATTATCTTCAACTTTCTGGATTCTCTTGTCTTCTTGCTTCTGTGGAGGAGTGTCCTCTGGCTCTTTGTGTTCCAAATCTTGGACTTGATTCTTGCAATCTTCCAATCTGTTTTTAGGACTCTGCATAATATTTTTTATTTCAGAGAGTGTATTCTTCATTTCTTGTTGATCCCTTTTCATATCCTCATAGGTCTCATTTATTTTATCGGCCTTTTCTAAGAGATTGTTGAACATTCTTATAAGCGTGGTTTTGAATTCTATATCCAGTCGCTTTTTGTCCTCCATTTCTTTCGTTTGTGATCTGTTTCCTTGTTTCAACATTTTCGCTGCTTCCCTGGGTTGGTAGGTTGGGAGGATCAGCTGTGTCTATGCCAGGAGACAACCTTATTCCACTAGACTTAGAAACCTGCAAAAGCCTCTGTGTTCAGCTTGGATGGGGCAGTTTCAGGGTGGAGCCTACAGCCTTGGCTTCCGGTTAGCCCCGCCCTCTGAGGTTCCTGAGTCTCAGTGTTCCTCAGTGTCCTTTGGTACTCGCTGCAAGCACCTCTGAGAGAAAGGCGCCCTAGAGCTTCGCCCGCTACCAGACAGTGTAGTCTCTCCCCCAACAAGCCCACAACTGGGGTTCAGAGCAGTTGGAAGTGGGGTTAAGAACAGTCCGGAGCTTATGTCTCCTTCCTGCTAGGGCAATCTCGCGGCCCAAACAACAGTCTGTCCTCTGTGCGCGCAATGTGCGCGACTCGGGGGCTCTGCTTTTTGCTGCTCTCCCTGAGCTTCTGTCTTACAGCCCAGATTCCCCCTGTAAGAGGCTGGGGCTCGAGGGTCTTGCCCAGGACTGAGGTTCAGTGCAGTCAGAACTGGGGCTCAGCACATTCTTGAGCTTTTGAGTCCTTCCCGCTGGGGCAATTAAGCAGCTCAGCGAACAGTCCCTCCTCTGCGCGCAATGTGCGCGACTCCGGGGCTCTGCCTTTCGCCGCTGAGCTTCCGCCTTACAGCCCAGATTCCCTCTGTATGAGCCTGGACCTCAGGGTCTTGCCCAGAACTGGGGTTCAGTGCAGTCGGAGTTGGGGTTCAGCACAGTCCGGAGCTTTTATCTCCTTCCCGCTAGGAAACGCCAGCCAGGCACTCAGCCGCCCCTCCTCTTCGGCTCCGTCCTCTCCCCGCGCGCGAACCGCGCCTCCGTACCTTAGGCTTTTACAGCTCCTCTGATTGTCCTTCAGGTTTTCTCTTTCCTTCTGGTTGTAGAATTTCCAGTCAGTCAACTTTCCTGTAGTTCTGGATAGTGTCCACTTTATATTTTAGTTGTATTTTTTGAAATTGTTGAGTGCGGCTGCAGCTAGGCGTTTACCTCTGCCGCCATCTTGTTGCAATCCAAAAAATCACCCTCATGTTATTTTAAAAGAATATCCTGGCCACCACGCACCCCTCCTGTCAAAGGCTCAGACTGTGGGCGTCCAGGTGGCTGCCTTAGAAAGGAAACCTCAAACACACCTCATAAACCTGCCCTCCCTTTCACCCATTAACACCTTCCCCACGGGGAACCCAAGCGGAGAAACACCCCAGGGTATCAAGGAAGAGGCATCTTTTTTACTTCCACCTCCACCACCTGCCGAGCCCCTCCCTGTGCAGGCTCCCAGGCTGGGGTCCGGCCATGGGGCCGTGGTTCTGGGTCCCCCAGAAATTACCAGGCAGAATGGCAAGTAGCACAGCCACTAGGGGGGCCCAAACCAAGAGGCCACACGGGGCCTGTGAGGATTAAACGTGATCAGTGTCAGCCCTCCAGCCCGGGGCAAAGCGACTGTCACCGTCCAGGGACACCTCGGGCCAGACCTGGGCACAGGCGATTTCCCGTGTCCTCTTCCAAAGTCTGCAGGTCCAAGCAACAACTGGGACCGGTTTTACACGTGTCCAGGCGGAAGTGACAGAAAGGCCAGGCTTTCAGGATTTCAGAGGGCATAATTCTGGAAGCTTATACCCCACAACGAACCGGGACATGGACTCTCAGGTTCCTAGAGGCAGACTCGGAAAGGCTGGCGAGGAGCTCCCATTTCCTTTGGTAGGGCCTCGCTGGGGGTCTTGTTAAAATACAGAGTTGGTCTCCAGGAATCTCAGTGGGATCGGAGAGTTCGAGTTTCTAAGAGCTCCCTGAAGGTCAATGAGTCCACACTTTTGAGCAGCAAGGCTTACTCTTGTGAGGAACAAATGCAAGGAGAGCGTAACTGGATTTTAAAATCCTCAGAGGTGCAGGGACCCTCCGTGAAGGTGTACGTGGACCAGCCACCACCGTGTCAGTTACAGAGAATCCCGAAGTAGGATGGATGTGACTGTCGGGTAAGGAGGGCCCTGTATTGACTAACCCGTCTCAATGTGTGTGTGTGTGTGGGGGGGGGGGTCACACAGACAGGGCTTGGCAGTGATGGGGTCAGAGATTAAATTCCAGCTCTTCTTTGGATCAGAAGTGCCAACACACGCGAGCCTCCACAGGCCCTCACAGGACATTCCCCAAGGCCAAGTGGGAGGTAATCTGATCTCCGGGGCTCTTCCCCCAGGAACACATCTGTCTACAGGAGACACCGGCCTGCCTTGCACACTGGCTTGGAATACCAGGGATGTTTATTACCATTCCTGTCCTGACCTCTGGGCCAGCTGGGCTTATGCTCACACTACAGACATGACAGCCAGTGAGTGATGTCAGGCGGTAACATCCAGCTGCCCAGAGGGAACTGCTGAGTGCGCACCTCTGCCCGGAGCGGACGGGATTTCCTCCCCGCAGCACCCGCTAATGGGAGAGGTGAGCGCTGACAAGACATGCCAGGGCCAGACCGTCCCGGTGCCAGACCCAGACCCGGTAATTCTCCCGCTCAGTCCCAGCCGGCTTCCCGCTCCTGGCCCGCCTGCAGCCCTGGGCGCTCACTGCTGAGCTCGGAACAGGCAGGACCTCGCCCCCTGGGAAGAAGGAGACTCAGCAAACTTCTGGAGGAGGGCAGCTGGCTCTTCCCCATTTGTCCCTGGGGGAGGAAGTGAGCTCTCCGCAGGCACCTTACTGGGCCGGAACGTGCCTGACCTCCAGGCCAGCATTACAGACCGTCCCCCTCACCTCAGGCCGCCGGGTACGGTTGGGTCCCATCCCAGAGGGCACCCGAGGCCGCAGGTCACCCGCACCAGCCACGGTGGAGTCCGCGCCGTAACCAGCGGCCTGGGAGGCTGGGCTCTCCGGGGACAGGCCAGCCCTCCCAGCCCCTTGGTGCTCTGCCAGCCTCGTCCACTGCCTGACAGCTGGCTCCCATGTCCGCTGAACACGTGGCGACAAGCTGCAGCTACTTCCTCAACAGGAAGCCGATGCCCCACACGCCCTGTGCTGGCTAAGATGCCCAGTACCCGCAGGTAACCAGTTAGCAGGTCAAACATGCTTTACCTGACTCCAGCACACTCAGCTTGGCATGGAGAAAAGAACCCGAGCCCCACTTCACCCCTGGCCTGGATCAAGGGGGTGTAAGAAGGGCTGGGCATTTTCTGAGAAAAGGAAAAGGAAAACGCCAAGTCTCCCTGAGGCACGGGAACCCTGGAGCGCGGCAGAGTTGGTTTCCCAGGCGGGATTCGCCGCGTGTCACGGACAAGTTGGGGCTCACAGGCGCCCCCGAGCTGCCGGCAGACCCTTCTCCCCTGGGTGCCGCCAAGTCTCCGGCCGGAGGTTGGAGGTCCGCTCCCGGCGACGGGAGGGTTTGGCGCCGCTTTTCAGGGGCTCCCGCAGCCCCGAGCTCTGCGCCCCTGCGTGGCGTGGCCGTGGCCGTGGCGCTCTGCCCGGCGGGCGCCCGCGCTCAGGCCGGGCCTCTGCCCGCGGGTGGAACCGGGGCCAGAATCGCCGGGGGCGGGGGGACCGGTCTCCGCGGCGGGGGCGCCCCGCACTCACCGGGCCCTCAGCCCGTGGATGGAACCGGGGCCAGAATCTGCCGGGAGCGGGGGGACCGGGCATCGCGGCGGGGGGACCGGGCTCCGCGGCGGGGCCCGCACTCACCGGGACCTCTGCAGCTGCTCCAGGGCGCCGCCCGCCGGGCCCTCCAGGGCGCAGAGGGTCTGCGCGGTCGGCCTGGCGAAGGCGGCGGGCAGGATCCCCGGGGTGAAGGAGCCGAGGCGGCCCCGGCTGCCGCCGCCCCCGGGGGTCGCGGGGCCCGGCGCGCCGGCGAGGGCGAAGGCGTCGTCCTCCTCCGGCGCCTCCGGCCGCTCGGGCGGCGGCGCGCGGGCGGCGGGCGCGCCGGGGGCGGCGGGCGGCGGGCAGGGCGGGGGGCGGCCGGGCCCCGACCCGGGCTCGGGCGGCGCCGGGCTGAGCCGGGCCCTCGCGCCGCGGTCCTCGCCGCCGCCCTCCTCGTCCGGCAGCGGCGGCCGCCCGTCCAGCGAGATGCGGGTGAGGAAGGAGAGCGCGGCCCGGCGGCGCCGCGGGTCCACGCGCGGCTTCCGGGGCTCCGGCGGCCGGGCCGGCGCGGCGGCTGCGGGCGGGCGCGGGGGCTGCGGCGGCGGCGCGCCCGGGGCGTCGGTGCTGCGGGCGGCGGGCCCGGGGGCGGCGGGCCCGGGGGTGGCGGCCGCCGCCATGGAGCCGCGGGCGGGCGGGCGGGCGGCGGTCTCTCCGGGCCCGGCTAGGCGGCCCCGGGCTGGGCTGTGAGCGGCGGCGGCCCGGGCTGGGCAGGGCGCGGGGCGCGGGCGGCGGGCGCGGCGGGCCGGCCCCCCCGCGGGCGGCCCATGCTGGCCCCTCGGCGGCCGACGGGGGCGCCGCCCGGCCCACGCGCGGCTCCGCGGCTGCCGGCTCCCGGCTCCCGGCTCCCCGGCTCCCGGCTCCCCGCTCCCGGCTCCCTGCTCCCCGCTGCCGGCTGCGGTCCGCGGGCCGGGCCGGGCGGTCGGTGCCGCCGCTCCCCCGCGCTCGCGGGCCGGGCCCGGGTCCGTATTTATAGGCGCCCCGCTCGCTCCGAGCGCCCGGCTCCCGGCGCGGCCGTCACGTGCGGCGCGGGACCTGCGGGAGCACAAAGCCGCGGGCGGCGGGGGAGGCGGCGGGGGAGGCGGCGGGGGGGGGAGGGAGGAGGAGGAGGAGGAAGAGGAGGAGGAGGAGGAGGAGGAGGAGGAGGAGGAGGAGGAGGAGGAAGAAGAGAAGGAGGAGGAGGAGGGGGAGAAGGGGAGAGTGAGCGGGCGGCGGGCGGCACGTTCGCGCTTCCCGGGGCGGGTCGGTGGTGCCCGGGGCTCGCGGACACGCCTGGGCGCGCGCATTCGGGGTCCGGGTGCGAACAGAGCCCTCAGGGGTGAGCGGCCCGGGGTCCGGGTGCGAGCAGAGCCCTCAGGGGTGAGCGGCCCGGGGTCCGGGGTGAGCTGAGCCCTCAGGGGTGAGCGGCCCGGGGTCCGGGGTGAGCTGAGCCCTCAGGGGTGAGCGGCCCGGGGTCCGGGTGCGAGCAGAGCCCTCAGGGGTGAGCGGCCCGGGGTCCGGGGTGAGCAGAGCCCTCAGGGGTGAGCGGCCCGGGGTCCGGGGGCGAGCAGAGCCCTCAGGGGTGAGCGGCCCGGGGTCCGGGGTGAGCAGAGCCCTCAGGGGTGAGCGGCCCGTGGTCCGGGGGCGAGCAGAGCCCTCAGGGGTGAGCGGCCCGGGGTTTCGGGGTGAGCGGCCCGGGGTCCGGGGGCGAGCAGAGCCCTCAGGCGGGGCGAGCAGAGCCCTCAGGGGTGAGCGGCCCGGGGTCCGGGGTGAGCGGCCGGAGCCGGGTCTGCGGGACCGTGGCCGGGGCTCCCCCAGGCGCGGCCTTGAACTTTTACCCGGAGCCGGCGCTGCCCGCGGCCCGGGCGTCCGTGGCCTTTGCTCTCACCCGGCGGGTCCACAGCCCTGCACGGACCGCCCACCTCGGACGGAGCTGAGCACCCTGGGGTGGGGCCTCACGCCCCCTCGGGAGGGTGGCCCCGGAGTAGGACCCCCAGGACACACACACACACACACACACACCCAGGCGCGGGCACCCCTGGGCCGGACTGAGGCACGGCCCTGGGGCGGCCTCACCTCGTCCTCACAGAGGCCCGCGGGAACCTGTGCCCCGTGCCCTGCGCAGTCAGAGGGGGCCAGGGGGGCCTCGCACACCTGCCCTTTGGGCGCCATGACCTCTTTTCTCCCAGGTAGACTGGGACCGTGTGTCTTTTCTGTCCTTCACTGATGGCACCCGCTTGGCACCGCCCTGGCCTCTGTGAGGGTGATGCCCGCCCGGGGGAAGAATCCCTGGGAGCAGTACCCCAGCCTCCCCACCCCCCAAACAGTAAGTGCCTGCCCTGGGGTGGGGGTGAAAGGGGGGCACGGAGGAGGGGGCAGAGCTGTGTGGAGGGCTCCCTAAGCAGGTCTCCCCAAGTGGTTCGGGCGTCACCCTCGGTGAAGCTCTGCGACTGGAAGAAACCTCTCCACACGTTCTGAGGGAGAAGCGATGTGTTTGAGTTCAGCGGATCAATTTGACTAAAGGTTTAAACTGAGCCCCTGGGCTAATGGGTAACTGCACGGAAATTCCACTCCGGACCAGGTCAGGGCAGTAAGCTGAGTAAAGAGTAAAGACACCCTGTCCAGAGACGTGCGCCAACCTGCAGGACAGCATGGGAGTCTCAGGTGACGTTGCTCAGGACAAACGTGGCACATGGCCATTTAATGGACACTGCTCATATTTTTATTTTACCCCTTTTTTTAGGCCTTTTGTGAGAGGGAAGCCGCGTCTATTTATAGTAGCCTTACAGCAGCTAAGCCAAAGCTTAAGGACCAGCTGTGTGAATTTTCATTAGGATTTTAATTACTTTGTTTAACTAACTACCTAGAAACTCCCAAGCTGCTTTATTTCCATTAACCACTTTCCATGACCATGGCCTGGTCTGCTGGCACACAGTGCTCGTGAATGGCACCAACTGGGCAATGTAAACGCAGCCTGTCTTAAATTACAGTTGTGTCATACGTTCTTGGCAGAACATTTCAAGAATAAGATAAGCAAAGTAGAAAAAAAGCAACACTAACAATCTCATTTCCTATGAAAAAAAACTGTTAAACTTTTGATTTTTGTCTTGTGTGGGTTTTTAACACTTGTCTTTATTGTTGGAAGTATTACAGATGTCTCCCTTTTTCCCCATTAGCCACTTCTAGCCCACCTCCACCCCTACCCCATGCCCTGTGTTGTGTTTTAAACAGAAACAAAAAGCAGGCTGTTTGTGTCTTGTGATTGTTAGCTTGCTGTGTTGTGATCATCTTTCCGTGTATAATTTTTCTGCAGCATAATTTGAATGACTGCATGAAGTGCAATTGGACAGAGAGAGTAGTAAATCATTAGGCCTGTGCCAAACATTAAACATTCAGGTTGTTTCCACTTTTGCTGATATAGGCTGATGACATTTATTGTCTGGTTTCCTCTCCATAGTGAAGATGACTTTGTTTTTCTAAATCTTGCCGCCGCTCAGTATTGGTTTCTTAGGTTACATAGGTTCTGGGGCAAGCAGCACGTCCTGTTGAAGGCTCTCCACCTAGAAAAGTTCCAGTCTGACTTCCCTCCCTATTGCCAGCATTGGGCATTAATTCCCCCCCCCCCCCCGAAATATCCATTGCTTTGCTCATTCAATACAACTCTGCCTGTCTTAAATGCCAAATGTGCAAACTAATTTAAAATATTTATTAAACCATCAAACAAGAATCAATATCTACTTTGCCTCCACACTGCTCATGTGAGCCTCTTCTAGGGATATGGCAGGTCAATTTACTGTTCACCTACTGTGTGTCGACCACAGAATAGCTCTAATCCCATGACCACCCTGTAGATGGGTGTATTACATCAATATTTTACCGAAAATATAAATAATTTCCCCAAGGTAACCTAGTTGTTAAGATGGGTGGGCCACTTTAACATGTCCTAGCACTCTGCTGGTGAGGATGTTTTATGGGAGGGGGCAACTCTAGATGTAATCTTATATTTGTAGTAGTGGCCCAGTGCACGGATTCGTGCACATTGGAAGGAAAGTAGAAGAAATATTTTTATATCACTATTTGTCCTTTTTCTATAATAGAAGTGTCAACCAAATTCACAATCAGCAATGACAGATGGAAACATGCATGCAGTTGACACCAGTGAGAGTTTTATATGTGTTATGCATCCGCCAGTCAACTTAGCCTTTTATATATATATAGGATAAACTTGCTTAACTAGACCTGCTTTCTGATTAGCTAAACTTTTTTCCAGCCCAATGCAGCACCCCTATTTCTCTTTCAGGTAATTGTCAGCAACACAGAAGTAAATATCAACACAAAGCAGGTTATTATTGTAGATCACGCAGGGAGAACAAAGGGTGAAATATTTAACTGCAGCAGTGTTTGACAATATTCTGTGCAGTGAGAAAACCTGAAGTCATTTTCAAGGTCCACCATTTCTTTTTTTCAGTCAGGTCAAGTTTCTAAGCTTTCTAAATCTGGTTCCTGGGAAATGAAAAGAACATAGGGTTCCACCGAGTCTCCTATCTACCTTCTCCAGGACTTCTGTGAGGATCAAATGAGAGGAGGCACGGGAAAACGCTTCACAGACATTTGGTTAAAATGTGAAATGTTTGCACCTGGCTATAAAGCGAGTCATGTTCCTGGGCTGAAGAAACTGCAAGGAGGCTGGTCTTCACTATGGAGAGGAAACCAGACATTGCTGTGTAACATCATTACCCAGGTGGTAGGACACTTAGCACATTAGCCCAGCCTTATGTATATAGATTTCAGCATCAACTATAATGGAAATAATAGAAGCATCAGCGCAAGAGGATTTGTGTGTCAAAAAATCAACCTCTCCACACCAGTTTCCTCTGTGGGTTATTCTGAGGTACAAATGAGACTGAATGAGAAGCATTTAAAAGCCTTAAAGTACTTTTTAAACCATCTTAATCTACTTACTTTATGAATTATTCCAAATTTACTTACTTTTCACCTAGTTACTGTCAACTCTGAGCAACTTCCATGGCCCAGCGCCACCTTGCCACAAAAGGGATGAAAGGAGTGGCCTTTAGCCCTGGTGCCCTGGGCAGTGAAAATGGTGGAAAACAGAAGCTTGGGTCGTGTTCAAATAAAAATGCAAGGCAGGATTAAGTGAGCAATCTAGCTGGGACTATATATGTTATCAAAATGTAAAAAAGGAGCTCTTTTGGAGGTAAGGCCTGAGGGGATACTGCCCTGGGCAATAGACACGGTAAGGAGGGCCCAGTTCGGGGAGAGGAAATTCTACAAATTCCTCCTGGATTGCAGGCCTAGACTAGGCCTTAAACTGTAATTCCTTTTGATCAGCCAAGGTTTCTATTTCCAATTACTTTCATATTTACCCTTTCAAGCACCCATTCTGAAGACTTTTTTTGCATGCATGATCTGTTTTGATGGTCATATCAAGGGTTAACTTCTAAAAGGAAGAAAGAAAAAGAACCTGCAAGTAATGGTTGGCTCGTAAACCAACAACCCTAGCAGACGGTGAAGACGGACTAGCTGGGGTGTGACAGTGGCTGTCTCTAACAGAAGCAATCTGACAGTGGAAAACGAGGCTGTGGTGTGAGCTCTGGGGCCCATGTTGGCCCTGCTGCCCGCATGGGCTTCGGATGAAGGTGCCATTGGACTCTGCACAAACAGGCTGGCCTGGAGGGCTCGGTCTTCAGTATAAAAAGCGTTGTTTTATCGGGTTTGTGTTTGTTCAGGCATTCTCACATCAGGATGGGGTGGATGTGGCCACCTTTGGGAGCATTGCACCATTTGCCCACCCCTGGACTAACTGGTGGTCCATGGCCGAGACGGCTCACAGGAAGGGACATGCAAGTGCTTGGCAGTTGCTTGAAGGGAGGAGAAATAAGAGGGAGGGGCACTCTTAAGCTGCTGGTGGATGGAGGCTGAAACAACCTTTCTGGAAAGTCATTGGCAAAACTCTGAGAGCCCCAAAAAGTTCATGACAGAGATGAGCTTTGGAGTCAGGCTGGCCAGGTTACATTTTGGCCCCACTCTCATGGCTTTGAGTGTGTCGGTGAGCATGTTACTTATTTGTGCTTCAGTTTTGTCATCTGTGAAATGGGAGTGAAAAGACCTATCTTATAGCATTGTTAGGAGGATTCAGTGCAGTAAGTGCTCGAAAGCACTCAAGAATGTAGTTGCTATAATGATCTTAAAGGGCTATTGAGAAACATGGCCAAAGACCGAAGCACAAAAATACTCATTGTTTAAAATAAAATTTGAAAAAAACAAATCCTAAATGTGGAGCAATGAAAAACTAAGTAAATGATGGCTTAGTTAGTTGGATAATGTGCTTCTATTTTTAAAAAATTATCTTTACCAAAAACCTTTCTTAAGGACATGAAAAATGTTTTTTGGAACAATGCTAACCAGATAGAACAGAAACTAGATCAGAAGGATTATGGTGATTTCTACTTGCTTCTTTTTGCTTGTTTAAGTAGAGATAAGTGTGTGGTCATTTTGGAAATTACTTAAATTTAAGCATTTTAGAAATTGCTTAAAATCAACAATTTAAAGAATAATTTTAAATGCATGGAAATGATGGGTTTTCTTTTTATTCGGGAGCCTGCAGTGACCTTTTCTGCCTCCATCCTTTGAATTCTCACCAGTCTTGCTGTTTATCCTGTCTGACAGGTAGAGACGGAGGCTGACGTAAGCGTGGCAACAGGCCCTGTCCCGTGTGACCCCTGGATCGTTCCTTCTGTAACACCTGAGGAGGGAGGTCTGGGCCAGCAGGGGAAGGTCACTCCTAGGGTCTGCGAGGCCCCTCAGAGAAGGTGCTATTTGAATTTGGCCTCCGGTTCACTGTGTGAGATCAGGCAGCTCAGGCCAGGCCATAGCATTAGGACTCGATTACAACAGTTCAGGCCTGAGGCAGAGAAACTTGGAATTGGCAGTGAGAATGGAAAAGAAGGGTCAAGTGCGAGAGACATTGAGGAGAAACTGGTTTCCAGATTTCCAACGGGGGGGGGGGGGCAGGGCTGCTGTAACTTTTGAAAGAACCAACCACAGGAAGGGCAAAATGCTGGCTGGGTTTTGCATGAGTTCCTGTACCACCAGGGAGCGGCCAGTGCAAAGGCTAAGACCTAATTTTTCTAACCCACACGTCCTTCATCCTTAAGAACAGGAGAGAAGGCTCCAAGTCTGCGGTGGCACAGCCCTCCACTGTGGCCACCACACAGGGCGTTCAGCTGCAGTGACCGTGAGCTGGCCACACACACAGTCCACTTGCCCTTTTTTAAAATATATATATTTTATTGATTTTTTTCACAGAGAGGAAGGGAGAGAGACAGAGAGTTAGAAACGTCGGTGAGAGAGAAACGTCGACCAGCTGCCTCTTGCACACCCCCTACTGGGGATGTGCCCACAGCCAAGGTACATGCCCTTGACCGGAATCGAACCCGGGACCTTTCAGTCCACAGACCGATGCTCTACCACTGAGCCAAACCGGTTTCGGCCAGTCCACTTGCCCTTTGATACACAATTCAGAGGGAAAGAGCACCCTGGCCCCTGTTGTGACGCCCGGAGAGCAGGCTTCGGAAACAACCGTCCCAGGGCCAGGCCCATCCCAGCCTCCAAGGACCTCTTTGACGGCAAGTAGACATCCCAGTCAAAGCAGCGCAAGGAGAGTGTGCTCTGAGGATACAGAAGGGTCTCAAGAATACAGCCGACGCCCAGCAGCGCACAGAGCCCTGTGGTCGTAAACCTTGGGGACCCCCCTTCCTTTCTTGTCTGCCAAGCTGCTCCAGTGCCCAAGCCATTGTCTCCCTCTGCAGGGTAGGTCCTCTGGTGTGTGAGGCAAGAAACGTGCCTTAGACAGAGACTGACCCCTCTAGGTCTCTATTTCAAATGAACAAAGACCGTGAGGGGTACAGCTTGTGGGGAGCAGGTCCTGGACCAGTCAGCTTGGAGGGGTCTCAGCTAACACTTTGATGTCTGGAAGCAGGTGGGTGGGGTGTGTGGAGTGGGCAATTCTCAGAAGAAAGGAAGTGCTGGGAAGATCATACAATAGAGGGTTAACCCTGGTGTGGCACTTCTTAATGAGGCCAATTGTCCTTACTTGGAACATGGAGAGCCATAACTGGTGCAGCTCAATTGGTTGAACGTCATCCCATGCACCAAAAGGTCATTGGTTCGATTTCTGGTCAGGGTATGTGCCCAGGTTGCAGGCTCAATCTCCAGTTATGGCTCAGTGGAGGCAGCCAATCGATGTTTCTCTTTCTCCCCTTCTACCTTCCTCTTTCTCTAAAATCAATAAGAACATATCCTATATAATAAAAGCCTAATATTCTAAGTTGTGTTTTTTTTGACCAGTTGCTATGATGCGCACTGACCACCAGGGGGCAGAAGCTCTGATTGGTAGATTAGCTTGCTGGATTGGATGAGAAGGTCCGGAAACACTCTGGAGCCCTCCCACGGTCCTTCCCCAGCCGACCAACCTTCCATGGTCCCTCTCTGGCCAGCCAGCCCCCATGGACCCCGACCTGGACTGGGCGAGACAGGCAGGGTACACCCTGGAGCCTTCCCTCAGTCCCTCCCTGGCCCCGATCTTGCAACAGTGGGGTCCCTGGGTCTGACCTGCACCCTCTTGCAATCTGTGACCCCTCAGAGAGTGGGCCAGGCTGAGGGACCCCAGTGGTGCACAAATCTGTGTCCCAGGCCTCTAGTTTAAAAGAAAATGGAGATAGAGATCTTGGAATTTATTGTTGGGAAGATGAAAGCAGGTTAAAGATTTGATGCCCAGTCTAATCACCAAGTGCTCCTAAAGACCAGAGAGAGTGGACTCATAGCCCGAGGGGTCTGTTGATGGAGCTTCAAGCAAAACATCCCTTTGAAGTTTCTTTTTAGCTTAAAAATGTATGATCGATGGCTCTGGCTCAGTCTGTAGGAACGTAGGCATACACCAAAAGGTTTCAGGTTAGGTTGCAGATTTAATCTCTTCCCAGATCCTCAGGGAAGCAAACAATCGATGTTTCTCTTTAACAATGATGTTTCTTTCTCTCTGAAATCAATAAAAAACATCCTCAGGTCAAAACCGGTTTGGCTCAGTGGTAGAGCGTCGGTCTGCGGACTGAGAGGTCCCGGATTCTATTCCGGTCAAGGGCATGTACATTGATTGTGGGCACGACCCCAGTAGGGGGTGTGCAAGAGGAAGCTGGTCGATGTTTCTCTCTCATCGATGTTTCTAGCTCTCTATCTCTCTCCCTCCCTCTCTGTAAAATATCAATAAAATATATTTTTTTAAAACATCCTCAGGTGAATATTAAAAAAATGTTTTTGTTTGATCTATGGGAATTTAGCATATGATAAAATTAAGATGTTATTCAGTCAATGATGTTGAGACAACTGGGTTGTCACTTTGGGGGGAAAAAAGGCAAATACCTCACCATTTACACCAGATGAAATTCCTGATGGAATTAATATTTAAGTCATTTTGGTGTAAAAAAAACAAAAAACATGAAACCATGAAAGTACTTAGGGAAGTGCTAGAAACCTGAGCAAGAGAACTCAGAACATGGACTTAGGTGGTTTTGTTCAGTGTCAGGTGCCAAAAGAACTTATGAATGACTATATGGTAAGGAAGAGGAACTAAATCAAAAGACAAACATACTGGAGGGCAATATTTACAATTTATATAAAAAGGTACCTTTCCTTAATATCTAAAGAAATCCCAACTGTTTAGGAAAAATCCCACAATTAAATAGGAAAATGATATGAAGAAATAGTTCCTAGAAGGAGAAATACAAATGGGTCTTGAACATTAAAAAAAAAAACCACACAAAAACATATTCAACCTCCTTCATATTCAAGAAAAGAAAATAAAAACTCTAATGAGATACAAGTTTTTACTCATCAGACTGCCCAAGGACAGAGTCTGAAAACACAACTGTGTGTTGGCTAAGGGGTGAGGCGAGATACTCTGACATAGTGATCGAGAGATTTGACCTACAGTACATCCTGTGGCCCCATTCTAGGAATTTTGCTACAGGTATGCTACCCCGTGTACAATGAGGAAAAGTTAGGGTTATATTGACTTAGTGTTGTTTGTAACAGGAAAATATTGAAATAGCAGTCATTGGGCCAGTGAACAAATTCTGGCACATCCATACCTTGAAATATTGTGCAGTTGTTAAAAGAGTGAAATAATTCTATGGATGTGTTATGAAAAGACCTCCAAGATGGAGTGTTTATCTGGAAAAAAGAAAGCTGAATAGCGGTGTACATTTTGTGCTATCATGTTTACTTAGAAAGCAACCCACAGGCAAAGCTATTTATTGTTCTACACGTAGATGGTCTCTGGGATGATTCCTAAGAACCGGGGAGAGCAGTTGCCTCCTGGCCGTGCTGGCTGTGGTTCAGTACACACAATACATTATATAACAGGTAGTTGTATATAATGGCTCAGGATCAGGGCCAGGGAGGGACCACAGGAGGCTCCAGCCTCTGTCTGGCCTGTCTCAGTCCCAATAGGGCAGACCAGGGCCAATCGGGGCCAACCAGCCAGAAAGGGACCACAGGAGGGCTCCAGGGCATGTCTGGCCCATCTCACCCAGTCCCAATTGTCTGGACCCCAGCAACAAGCTAACCTACTGGTCAGAGTGTCTGCCCACTGGTGGTCAGTGCACACCATAGTGAATGGTCTGACACAGCATATTATGCTTTTATTATATAGAATCATCTCCCCCTCCAGGAACATGTGTTACATCTTCAAATAATAAATTAAGAAAAATGAGTGTTAATTTAGCATTCTGCTCCATAATAAATCCACGAATGATTTAATGTAAAAATAATGTTTTAAATTACTTATACTAATTAACTTTCCATCCCAACTCCAGATTGAAATTAACATTCTAAAAAGATGCAACACATTCATCCTGGGCCTTTGTCTTTGGGCACAGCTAGTCCCTGTTTGGAAGAGAACGGAACCGGAACGTGGAGTGTTTGGCTCATGCAGTAGCTGCCCTACAAACACGAGTTCCTGTCTCTGTGGGAACAACTGTTCCTGGGAGCGAGCAGGGGGCTGGCTCCTGGGAAGAAGAGGGCTCTGAGTGACCTGCACCCTAAGTGGGGCTTTGGAGGTATCATCCCATGAAATCCATGCTCTGTAGCCAGGACCAGTGCCTGGCTCATAGCAGACACTCAACAACAAAATAGATATAGTTCTGGAATGAACACACCAAGAGTTGCAAGATCTCACCTGAGAGAGACAAATGCTGCTCAGAAGCATTGGGGGAGTCTGTAGTAGATGACATTTAACCTGGGGCTTGAAGGATAAGGAGGAGACCAGTAGTATTTCAAGGGGAGAAAACCGCTGATTTGTGGGCAGGAGAATGAAGGGAGGGTCTGGGAGGCCCCAGTGCCAGCTCACAGCAGATACCTGCCCAGCTGGGAGCAGCAGCCGCGTGGAGCCAGTTACCTGGGGCGTCAGGCATCAAGTGTGATTGTGGTCTCCTGACAAGTTAATAGGTGAAGGTCCATGGGTCGGCAGGCAGAAAGAATGACCAGGTCATATCCACCTGAACCCAGATGGGCTTTTGGGAAGGAAGACCTCGGGGACCCCGTGGGTGGAGCTGTGCTCTTGGCCTATCAATCCAGGGCCACCTTCGTACACGGGCCCTCGTTGTTGTCCAGCGAGAGCCACAGGCAAGAGGGCCAAGACCCCTGTCCAGAATCCAAACAGTTTGGATAATTCAAATGGTGTGTGTGTGTGTGTGTGTGTGTGTGTGTGTGTGTGTGTGTTTTAAGTTTAGGAGCAACACGTATTTGCCAGCAAAACCTTCCCTGAGTGGACCTGACTCTACAAAGACTATCTGTCCCACTCTGTGTGTCTGTCTGTTTTGCTACAGAAATATTGGTGTGCTTGAGTATAGGATGCTGGTTTAGACCCACTGAAGTGTTATATAATGTATTGTGTGTACTGAACTGTGTCCAGCATGGCCAGTGGTGAACCTGAGGAGGAGGGGAGTTAAGGGTTAAAGAAAATAGACAAGAGAATACAGTTGGGGCCAGGTGGATCCCTGTGCCTGGATGAGGAAACAGTGACACAGCCTGTAAGCTGAGTCTTTATTTTATAGTCAGAGCACACAAAGCAAAACAAGGGAGTGGTCAAGCTGTTTACAATGTTCTTGTGAGTTTCAAATCTGCTTAATTACTTGCACCTGAGAACTCTTATCAAGCTTTGTTTTGGCAGTACTTGATGCACCTCCCACAGCCCACAGCCCACAGCCCTCAGCTACCTAGGACTACAGGGTCAGACTGTGAGGTCAAGCTTACAACAATAGCCTTTGGCTGTAATATTGCTGGGAGGGCTTTGCCCTTCAAGCTGGGACTTGTGTGTGGCTTTGCTACAAGATGACTGTGCCCTCTCATCAGTCCGAGGCTTGAATCTGTTCAAATGCTGTAGCCGCGCTCCACAGTGTACCATGTACTGTTATGAAATCTGGGAAACTGAATTCTGAAACACATCTGACCCCCATGTTTGGATGATGAGTTGTGGTCTAATATAACTGACCAACATACATAATGTTTAAAAATAAAAGTACTATAATGAGCTGAAACCGGTTTGGCTCAGTGGTAGAGCGTCGGCCTGCAGACTGAAAGGTCCTGGGTTTGATTCCGGTCAAGGGCATGTACTTTGGTTGCGGGCACATCCCCGCTAGGGGGTGTGCAAGAGGCAGCTGGTCGATGTTTCTCATTGACATTTCTGGCTATCTCTCTCCCTTTCTCTCTGTAAAGTATTAATAATATATATATATATATATATATATATATATATATATATATATATTTTTTTTTTTAAAGTACTACAATGTCCTCAGTGTAAAATAATGAAATATGAAAGAATAGCTGTTTATAAGAATATAAGGTATATTTCAATATGTAAATGCTGGGGCAGAAAGACCTGCGAAATGAATTGGATACTTGCCCCTAAAAGGTAGACTCTCCTGAATGTGGCAATTCAAATGCAACCGATAAAGCTGTATATACTTTTTTGCAACTCAAATACTAGCAGTGACATTGCTGTGATTTTACGAAATGAGGATCAACTCTAGTAAAGTTCCAAATATTTAGAAATGCAGTCTCTCCATGTACTTCCTAGTTGCATTCCTGGAAAATCTGGTGCATATAAAACCAAGCAAAATTACTTTGTGTCCATTATTGTGTACATTAGTAAAACATAACTAGGTCTTAGCCTCAGATAAGGACAATGAGGCTCCTGGCTTACAAGACACATTTTAATGAGGTGTTAATGAGATGTTAATGAGATGTTAATGAGATGTTAATGAGATGTTGAAAGTGACTCAGGATGCCTGGTGATTCTGTGGGGACAACTGCCTCACGTTGTAGGCAGGGTCCTGGCTCCACGTCACCATGAGCAGCACCCACCCCGTCATTATGAGAACAGAAACGCCCTGATGTCTCCACAAAGCCCCGGTGGTGACTCCTGGAGGGGAGCTGCTCCTCCAGCCCCGTGGAACCTGTGGAGGAAGCTCCAGGGGCTGGTGCTGAGCCTGTGGAGCCGCCCGAGGGCAGGCTCTGGCTGAGCTGGGGAATCCCAGGCAAGTCTGGACGGAGCCGTTTGGATTTGAAGGACCTTGTTTACCTGGAACCGAGCCGTAGGGAAACAGACTGGAACGACAGCCTGTTTCTCATCAGGTGTGCCAGAGCGGATGGGTGGCACTCCCATTGGCCCACCTACAGGAGGTTTTGGCTGCAGGCACCTGTCTTCCCGGCCAGGAAGGTGGATCCTTCTTGAATGGGCTGACAGGCCACGTGGTTCTCCGCTGATCAGGCGTCTGGGGTGTGTCACACAACCCGTGGGCTGGCGTCCTCCTTCACGCCACTCCTCTCAGTCTTAGTGTATCTTCATGGTTAAGAGAAAACACAGCAGCATTTTTTTACAACTAGTGGCCTGGTGCACGGGTTCATGCACATTGAAAGGAAATTAATTAGAAGAAATATTTTAATAGCACTATTCACCCTTTCTCTATAATAGAGGTGTCAACCAAATTCACCATCAACAATGACAGATGGAAACATCGTGAGAGCTTTTGTGTGTGTGATTGGTGCCAGTGAGAGCTTTATATGTATTGTGCATGTGCGAGTCAACTTAGCCTTTTATGTATATAGAATAAACTTGCTTAACTAGACCTGCTTTCTGATTTAGCTAAACTTTTTTCCAGCCCAGTGAAGCACTCCAACTTCTCTTTCAGGTAATTGTCAGCAACACAGAAATAAATATCAACACAAAGTAGGTTATTATTATAGACCATGCAGGGAGAACAAAAGGTAAAATATTTAACTACAGCAGTGTTTGACAATATTCTGTGCAGTGAGAAAACCTGAAGTCATTTTCAAGGTCCACCATTTCTTTTTTTCAGTCGGGTCAAGTTTCTAAGCTTTCTAAATCTGGTTCCTGGGAAATGAAAAGAACATAGGGTTCCACTGAGTCTCCTATCTACCTTCTCCAGGATTTCTGTGAGGATCAAATTAGAGGAGGCATGGGAAAACGCTTCACAGACATTTAAAGCGTGAAATGTGCCAAAACCGGTGTGGCTCAGTGGATAGAGCGTCAGTTTGCGGACTGAAGGGTCGCAGGTTCGATTCAGTCAAGGGCATGTACATTGGTTGCAGGCACATCCCCAGTAGGGGGCGTGCAGGAGGCAACTGGTTGATGTTTCTCTCTCATCCAAGTTTCTGTTTATCCCTCTCCCTTTCTCTCTGTAAAAAAAATCAATAAAATATATATATTTTAAAAATGGGTGAAATGTTTGCACCTGACTATGAAGAAATGGCAAGGAGGCTAGTCGCTAGGGAGAGGAAGCCAAGCGTTGCTACATGACATCATTACCCAGCACCCACAATGACCATTTCCAGGCCAGGCTGGGCTGCGGGCTGCATTTTGCATCATAGGGGTCTTGGCAGCATTGGCTGCGATTTGGGGAGCTGTCGCTCCAGGGTGGTGACAGGGCCTGCGTTCCACTTGAGGGAAGACAAGTGTTGCTTTGTGGGTGCCAGGTCCGTGGTGCCAGTTCTCTGTGCATGTCACAGCAGCTCCTGTGTAGACCATCTGCCCCCTGGTGGTCAATGTGTATCATATCAACCAGTCAGATGGCTGGACACTTGGCATATTAGCCTTTTATATAGAGAGAGCCAAACGGTGGAGGCAACTCAAGTGTCTGTCCATCCAGAGGGCAAAGTGTGGGGCAGGAACTGGTTGGAAGGGAGCTATGGGGGGGAAAAGGAGAAACAATTGTAATAATCTGAGCAATAAAGATTTATTAAAAAAAAATTTTTTTAAAGTACGTGGGGCTTCAAGGCCAGGCTAGAAGGACACTGATGGAGAAGGACTGGGCCAGGGTGGTACATGTGTGACTTCCTGGGTCTCCTGCCTGCCGGGCAGTCTTCTCCCCTCTCTGCAGAGTACAGTCCTGGGGTCCCTGGGAAGAACTGTTTCCGGCCCTGGTATCCCGAAAACTCAAGGGCATTCCAAGCAACTTTGCTGTTTCCAGAGAAAGCCTTACTCAGTGGACGCCAAAGGCCACTTCTCTGTAAGTGCACAAACTCCACGTCCCACTTGGATGCACCAGGAGATTGGTCATTGCCGACAGCAGTAAGAGTTCATTTTTTTGTTTTGATTAAAAGCTAATTTGATTGGAAATGGCTTCCTGGAGCAGTAATTAATGACCAGCTGGAGTTGCTAGCACTGGAGGAAAAGCCACAGGCACTGAGCCCAGCGGGTCACTAGCCACCAGGAGCTGTTAGACCTGGAGGGAATTCCCGGATGGCACCAACTCTGAAGTTGGTAGGAGGAAAGAGGGTGAGGCGCGGAAACCGGTTTGGCTCAGTGGATAGAGCATCGGCCTGTGGACTGGAAGATCCCAGGTTCAATTCCCGTCAAGGGCATGTACATTGGTTGCAAGCACATCCCCAACAGGGGTTGTGCAAGAGGCAGCTGATTGATGATTCTCTCTATCCCTCTCTATCCCTCTCTCTTCCTCTCTGTAAAAAATCAATAAAATATATTTTTTTTAAAAAAGAGGGGGAGGGGACCTCAGCAATTTCTTGTTATGTGCAGCGGAAGGTTATAAGCGGAGCGTTGCACTGCACAGACACACTCTGCTCTGGGCCGCCACATGCTGCCCCCAGCTGCACAGCAATTAGACGCCTTGTCAGCGAGCAGCTGTCCCAAGCACCTGCCCTGAGTCTGCAGCTCCGGCTCCTGCGGAAACCCTCAAGCCTTGGCTCCACCTCGTTTCCTTGGGAAGTGTTTCTAATGACACACTTCTTGCTGCCTGCTCCAGGTCAGGTCTCCTTGCACACAACGTACGAAATGCATAAAACCCAGAACAGCCAGGGGGCCCTGGAGTGGTCCAGATACATAAGCATTGTAGGGTGCGATGTGTTTGCAAGAGCAAAAACACCAGCAAAGGAACAGTATGTGCCTCCTTGGTAGCTCTAGGTATCAGACCATGGCTGTAACTACACAACTGTCCGCTCTAACTCTGGTGTGTTTATTAACTACTGTAGGCAGTAGGGTCTTTTGGATGATCGCCTGGGGTTGCCATTTAGGGGACATCTGGCAGTTTAGGTCCTGAGCTGAAAACAGTCACCTTCAGGCTCTCTTAGCTTAGGAAATTCTCCAAGATGTAAGGCAACTGAAATCAAGTTAGACCTAAATGCATTTGCTACAAATGCACAATCTCATTTAGTCCTCTTATCATTTCCATATATATGTATGTGGCATAGCGTAAATATAGCAATATTTAAAGGCATTTAATAAGACACCTTTTATTATTTATTTAATAATTTTATTTTTCAATGCAGTTTGCATTTAATATTATTTTGTGTTAGTTTCAAGTGTACAGCACAGTGGTTAGATAATAATATATTTTACAAAGTGTTTCCCCGATATTTCCAGCATCCACCTGGCAGCATACATAGTTTCTACAATATTAATGACTACATTCACTAAGCTATACTTTGCACCTGTGACTATTTGGTAACAGTCTGTACTTCATAATCCCTCGAGATTTTTCACCTAGTACCCCAAACCCTCCTCCTCTCTGGCCACCATAAGACAGCTTTTAGAGCTATAAAGACTGCTCTGGGCCAATGTCACTCCAAATCATTGATGCCTACTAGAAAAATACAAAAAGGAGCAAGAAGAACCAAGAAGTAATTCAAGTCAGGCACTTAACTATACCCTCCTCTGTCATTCAAAATTCCTCTCCCACTTAACAGGGGTTTCTAAGCATCTAAAAATACAAACAAAAACCCATAGACACAGACAACAGTATAATAGTTACCAGAGGGCAGGGGTCAGGGAATGTAATAAAGAATAAAGGGGTCAAATACATGGTGATGTGATGGAAGAAGAATTGACTTTGGGTGATAAACACACAATACAATAATCAGATGATGTACCTTAAAACTGCATAATGTTATTAAACAATGTTACCCCAATAAAATTAATTTGTAAAAGTACTCAACATTTTTCTAAAAATAATAATCTCTGCACTCTTAAAAACTTTGTCAGCAGTGACTCACAGTTTATAAAGAGTAAGAATGGGCTTGCCTTCTTCCAAGCCATCACGTTCACAATTACCACTGTCACGTCTTTGGTCAAGTTTGTAGACGGTGGCCTCTTCTCCCTCCTGCTCCTCAGCATAACAAAAGGAGTTGCTCCGAATGCAGTTTTTGTGAAACCATAGAGGCTGAGAAGCAACTAGAGGCTGGAGAGGAGATGCCAACTTCTTCCAGGCAAGGTTGCATCTTTTTTATAGGCTGAAAACCAGTCTTTGCATATTGACTTGTCAATAGCAATGTGGTTCCTAAATATCTAACAAATAATGTAATGAATTACAACACAGTCACACAACAGGTTGAGTCAATTAAAATGATTTTTTTAATGGGGAAAGTTATAGTGTAGGGAAATCCTTGGGATAAAATAGTAAATGATAAAAATCAGGATATAAAACTGTGTGGTATGTCCACAAGGTTGTTTTACACACACACACACACACACACACACACACACACACACAAAATATTAACAGTGGCTACTTGAATGTTGCAGTTATATTTATTCAAAAATTTTAATTATCATGCTTTCTATTGCTTTCCAAATATTCTATAATAAACATTTTTTATTTTTATAATAAAAATATTATGTAAAATAGTAAAAGGGTTATATATTGTGGTTTTAACATAAATAAGAGTTTCTGATGATTATGGTTTCCAAAAGTTAAAATGCTGTTTTAATAGTACTGTTTTAATTGTGAATAGAAACATGGCTTTTTAATGTTGCTTTTCCTTGTTGTAGACGTTTTTTAAGCAGATCTCTATTGCACTACATGGTTCAGATTTCCCAGGAGTACATGCTAAATGTTTTGGTCCAATGACTTTCAGGTGACCGGGGCTCTGCCTGGCAGGGATCCTACAACACACTGAGTTTCCTTCTAATTAAAAGAGATTATTTAAATTTGCCTAAAGCTCCCAACATGCTGCTTTAAAGTTATGCTAAGCATAGAAGGAAACTGAGAAAAAACCCTAGGGAATAAAAGTGGCAAAAATAGGACTGAGTTACATTTTTATGAGCAGGTATTTGAATGGTAAATGTTGATTTAAAAAAAAAGACATTTATTAATTGTGGAGAAACTCTTGAAAACCACTTGAAATGTAAACACGGGACATGATCATAATACATAGGTACTTATTTCTCCCTCTGAAAATTATTTAAAAACACAATTAGAAAAACAAAGCAGACATTGATTAGGTTGGTGTTTCCTCCCAGTCACCAGCCCTCGAGAAGAGAAGGCTTGTTCTCGACTCGGATCTGCGACCGGCCTGGGTGAGAAGGCCAGGCCGGCACCTGCAGTGGCCGAGCTGCATCTCGGGGCCCGGGGTTCTGGGGCGTGGGTTGCGCTCCCTGCTGCCTTCAGACCCACTCCCTGCCTGTAGCCTGCTGCCTGCTATCCCAGGACCCTCACTTGTCCGGTTCCAGGCCCTCTGGCTTGAAGGCCCAATGGAAGCGACTGGAAGGTTGGAGTGAGGAAGGGAGAAGCCTGGTCCTTTTCTCCCTCTCTCTCTCCCTTGGACTGTGTCTCCGGGAACCACACTGCTCCTCGGGCACAGGCCTCTGCCGGCAATGCCACGCCCTGGGCTGCACTACCCGCTGCTCCCCTTGCCTTCCAGACTCAAGAGCTCCCGAGGCGCTAATCTCTGGTCCTACACTCTCTCTTCACTTACATAATGGATCCCTATTAAATGCCCTCCCTAACACTCAAATTGGTTTCTGCTTTTCGCACTAGATTCTGGCAACAAATTGGTTATAATGAGGATCCTGCTGGGAATGGCACGCCAGTTGGAGTGAACAGAGAGAGGGAGGCTAACGCACAGAGCTAGCACGTCAGATACACTGGCTGCTGGCTGCGAGGGCGGCGGTAAAACGAAGGAGCTGCATACCCTGGGGCTTGTTTACGCCCAGAGATTTGGAGAGCGTGTTAAGCATGGATCAAAAGAAAAACTAAAATACAAGATCTTAATGATCCAGGCCTGATGCTGACAGCTTGCAGGCTGTTTATGTATCACGCAGAGAAGTCACTTACTTGCGTAGGAATGAATTTTTTATTCCAAGAGCTGTTTTCCTGAGTAGAGAACATCCACCTTTAATAAAACTCGAACAAAGCCTGGATACAGGAGGGTGCCTCCCATTGCTATGTTAAGCACGACTGGGTAACAGCGAATATGATTTTTTAAAAACCACTCTGGGATAATTATTAGCTGCTCTTTACATTTTAAAATTCTCCACTCTGTATTTATGAAGCCAGGACTGTAATTTGTGAAATAAAAGAATTACCCGTTGCTATAGTTTTGTCACAACGGGGAAATCCTTCTGATAGAAGCCGGCATAGACACCTCCCAGCTGTGCCCTGTAAAGAAAGAAGGCGAACAATATGGGCTCGGAGTAAAGACAAATTGCTGCTGAGTGAATGCCCGCAGACCTGAAATGGACAGTGAACAGAATGAGCAATTTGTTCTGCCTGGACGGAACAGTACTTGCTTCGGGCTTGAAGAATGGCAAGGCATGTACAGGGAAGAGCAGGCTGGGACCTCAGAAGACCAAGAGGTGGTGTGAGAGCATGAGCCCCAGCCAGGTGAGGCTGGAGTGGGGAGAGTGGGGAGGTGAGGCTGACTGTGTCTGGCAGATTCAACAGGGTTGACTCTTTTCTTTCTGTGAGAGAGCACAGAAGTTTTTTGAATTGAGTGGCATGATCAGATCTGGGCTTTGCAAGCTTTTTGCATGTGCAAATTCAATAAAAATTGTCAAATTACATTCTTGAAAGATGATAATGGAACATTCTTCTGATGTAATTATAGTGTTTTAGGTTGGGAGCATTTTGAGCCGGGGGTGGTGAACACCTAGTGTTGGTTTCCTGGCAACCATGCATCCTTTTGGTGGAGAAATTAAAGGGTCACCTGAACATCTCCACTAGGAATCACTCAAAGGAAACACTTTCCTCATCTGTTCCCATAGCTTCCAGTGGACACATGTTCCGGTCAGAAGGGATAGTTACAGTTTGGGTGAGGGTGGGACCCTGCTTCTGCAGGGAAGTGGGGGAGGGAGCACAGGATAAGGGAGGCTGCTCAGTGCTCTTCCATCATGTGTGTTTCCATCAGGGGGGTCCTCACAGAAAACTTAAATACAAAGCAATTTGCAGAGACGGGCTCGGATGATGTGGGAGGTACAGGTTGTCAGATGGAATCTGAGAGTGAGATACAGGTGAGGAAGGACAGAGACAGAAAGCGTGAAGACACCTAGTACAAGTTGGACTTAGGACAAGTGGCTTCATTGTACTATTTCACCCCTAACACCCTCCCCTGCGGGCCTGGGTCCCTCCCAACTGCACTCCCCTGCTGGCCATCTTGTGTATTAGAGTGACGGTCAATTTGCATATCACTCTTTTATTAGATAAGATTTTTTAAAAATATATTTTATTGATATTTTACAGAGAGGAAGGGAGAGAGATAGAGAGCTAGAAACGTCGATGAGAGAGAAACATCGACCAGTTGCCTCTTGCACACCCCCTACTAGGGATGTGCCCGCAACCAATGCACACGCCCTTGACCGGAATCGAACCCGGGACCTTTTAGTCTGCAGACCGACGCTCTACCACTGAGCCAAATCGGTTTTGGCAGATAAGATTATTATATAGGATAGTCTTCTTCCTAGAATGTCTCACTTCTTACCTACACAACCCTCTATAAACTTACATCCCAGTTTCTCGATGGCATGTATTGACTCTAATTTTCTCTTGGTTGAATACCTCCTTGGCACCAGAAAGCAGTGTTCCCAGAATTATGCTCTGGAGTTGTGGTGACCCCAGTCATTCAATGTAAGGATCAAGTTCTAGGAGATTCCATGTAGGTTTTGTTTTGGTGAGATGCTCTGTGTGATGGTGCGAGCTGGTGTCTAGAGCTTGGGGTCACTTTGCCAGTGAGACACAGCTGTGCTGAGCTCACGGGGGCGCCCTGGTTGTTTTGACTGGGCATCTATGTCATCTCTGAGTTGTGGCTACAGTGGTTTGGGGATGTTAAAGCTTCACAGATGACAGGTCAGACTGTAAATACTCCATCTCCCATCACACACACACACACACACACACACACACAGAGCCTAAGGAAAACACCAAAAGCTAATTGAAACTGAGACAATAGTGAAAATATTTATGAGAGCAGAAATTGATATGAAAGTAGCAAACAAAGAATGCATTTCAGATTGGTATTAATTAAACTAAAAGAAACATAATGGTGTCTAAGGGAAAGATATATAGAGATAGATATAGATATAGATATAGATATAGATATAGATATTACCATCAGCTTGATGCCTTTGAATGATTGTTACTGGGAGGATAAAGTCACATTAAAAATTACTTAAAATAACAATTAATTTCAGCCAGTTGCCTTCATGCTGATCGTCTGATGTTGCACAGTGTCATAGGAAGGGCACAGAGGTAGGAGCGGGTTAAATGGCACAAGGGACTGTCTGACTCTGAGCCTGTCACCTAGTCCTGTTCCAAGGGGACCTCTGAGTTCTTCCCCTGAGAAGAAAGAAGAGAGAAGAGGAGAGAAAAGAAATGATGCGGTAGAGGAACCTCCAGGCAGACGTGGCATCATCCAGGGGCTTGAACTATTCACCCTCTCATGTACTGGCTCCGACTGTGGACTTGAACTGAGGTGGCCAGGTTTAAATCTCTCAGAGGCCAGCTGTGAAGGGAGACAAGTAAACGGGAACACATGTCAGAGTGCGATCCACGCTATGGTAAAAGTGAGACGGAAAACAATGGGGTCATCTCTGCTGGAAGGCACGGGTCTTATACTTTGGCCAATCTCTCAAGACACAAATGGGATACCACTTCCTCTAAAGAGCCTTCCCTGCTCCAAGTGAGGGAAGGAAGCAGGGTGTGATCCGCAAGAGATTCAAGGTGCATGGAATAGGGGGCAGGTGACCTGGATTTTAAAATGAATCTGAAGAAGAAAGGGAACTAAGTGAGGTGATGACATGTTAATTAACTCGATTGTGGTGATCATTTCACAATGGACACTACTAAATCACATTGTGTATCTTTAAAAAGTCATGCTGTATAATATAAATATATATAATTTTTATTGTCAATCATTCCTCAATAAAGCTGGGAGGAAAAGAACTTGGAGCAATTTCAGAACAGGTTGTTCCATAGTAATCATAAGAATCTCGTGTCAGGTTGCAGCCACCCAAGTCTGAGTGGCACCAACGGGCCTGCAGGGGATACATGGCTACAACCTGATGAGGACAGACCAGCCGAGCTGGGCACTGGCTGAGAACACTGCCACTGACTCCTTGTGTAGAGGGACAGACGGGACCTCCTGAGCCCTCTCCACATGCTTGTCATGTGTTCACCTATCATGCTTCAGTCAGGCGATGAGTAAACCATGACACAGTGCTCAATTCATGTTAGAGAAGCATGGGCATGGGAGATGCTCTCTGATGTGACACTTTTGACACTCTCTGCTCCCCCATCTCTTTATATATATATTAAAATATATTTTATTGATTTTTCACAGAGAGGAAGAGAGAGGGATAGAGAGTTAGAAACATCGATGAGAGAGAATCATCGATCAGCTGCCTCTTGCACACCCCCTACTGGGCCCGCAACCAAGGTACATGCCCTTGACTGGAATCGAACCCAGGACCTTTCAGTCCGCAGGCCAATGCTCTATCCACTGAGCCAAACTGGTCCCGGCCCCCATCTCTTTATAGGTAAGGAAATTGAAGACTAAAAATAAGCCAAATCACCCAAGATCACAGTGATCTTACTTGGTCTTATTTTGGGGAGCTGTGGGGAAAATGACAAAGAAAAAAGATGGGCTAATCTTTTAAAATAGTTAAGCAACATTTTTCTTAAAGCACCAGAGAGTAAATACTCAGATTAGGAGCCATCAAGTCTCTGCCATTGCAGCAAAAGCAGCCATAGACAGTGAAAAAATGGTCATGGCTGTGTTCCTATAAAACTTTATTCACAAAACAGGCAATGACACAGAGATGGCTGCAACAATGTAAAAAAAGAAAAACAAGATGTGGAGAAATTTGAACCCTTGTGCCTTGCTGGTAGGAATGTAAAATCGTGCAGCTGCTATGGAAAATGCTCTGGCACGTCCTCAAAAACCTGGACACAGAATTACCACATGACCGGAAATTTTACTCCTAGGTATGTACCCAAGAAAATGAGAACAGGGACTCAAACAAGTACATGTACCCACATGTTCATAGCAGCCTATTCACAACAGTCTAAAGGTAGATATAGCTCAGATGTCCATCTATTGATAAACAAGTTGTTGGATGCACAGACAAGAGAATAGCATTCAGCATAAAAAAGAATGAAGTATCCACACATGCCACTAAGTGGACGAACCTCCATTGTGCTAAATGAGAGAAGCTAGACACAAAAGCCTACAGATTGTATGATTTCTTTTATATAAATATCCAGAATAAATAAATCCATAGACAGAACACAGATTGGTGGATGCCAAGGGCTGGGGAAAAGAGGGAATAGAGAGAGATTGTTTAATGGATACAGGGTTTTACGTTGCAATGATAAAGATGTTTGGATTGAGACAGAGGTGGTGGTTGGACAACACTGTGAATTTACTAAATGACTCTGAATTATTCACATCAAAAAAGCTAATTTTGTTATGTAAATTTCACTTTAATATATCATATATTAAAGGGCAACAAAGTGTATGGATAAGGCCCATAGACTATATAATATCCAAGTTCCTGTTATAAAAGAGACAATATAATGGTTTAATGAACAGGTTTCTTTTGGCCAGGGAGATTTGTGTTATTATAGTCATCTATCATGTCAAGGAACAGACATAAACAAATTTCCAGGAGTAATATTCACAGCCAAGAATATTAGCAAATGTGAAGATGCCTGCAAACCTAACCATGAGAGTTTTGGACACATTTCAGACTAAATATAAATCCATAGAATCTTTTGGTAAAAAACGAGATTCAATGTTAAAGGGCTTTTTGCTATTTTTAGAGCTCACTGGACATCCCCCATCCCAATTTTGGGAACAAAAATAAATATTTGGAGCTTTTTATCAGCTTCCTGTTTCTAAAGAAGAAGAACCTAGAAAAGACGCATGTGAAATGTGCCAGAAGCTTTTGGAACATCAAAGAATTCCAAAGAAATTAGGGAATTAGCTCATTGTAAAAGAATCTGAAAGACCAGATAATTTTATTTAATAAACACACAGAATGACTCTTTCCCAAAGGAGACTTAAGGGATTTAATCAATTTTGGGTTCAGTGACCCCAAAGCCATGTCTAATCAGGCATGAAAACAAACTGTGTGAAGATTTGCGTGTGATGGGAAGATGAGAAATTCTCACGTGAAACTGGACAACTTGGCCTGATCAGGCTCACTGGCATTTTAAATTAATTGTAACAGTTAGTAGGCATGGGAGAAAGAGGCTATTTCAGAGAAGAAGGAGAAAAGAAACGACGTGTGTGATCTGACTGTGTCCAGACCAGCCTCCCGTGACGAGATGCTCTGGTGCCATTTCATGGAGGACAGGCCCCTCGGTGGCTTTTGCTCGAAGAGTGGCCCTGTTGAAAGTCACCGTAGGGTCCATTTGGGCTTCAGAAGAGCCGTTGAGAGAAGGGCTGCCTCACATTAGAATGGCTGCTCCTGAGTGGCCACCTGCTTCCTAACCCAGGTGTCTCCTCTCCTCCTGGACACACGGAACGTCCTTAACTCACGTTTCCCTGTGAGTGAGTCCAAGGCAATGCGTGTTCCCAGTAGGTCAATTTTATTTTATTTTATTTTTTAAATAAATCTTTATTGCTCAGATTATTACAATTGTTTCTCCTTTTTCTCCCCCATAGCTCCCTTCCACCTGATTCCCACCCCACCGTCTGCCCTTACCCCCTCCCCCCACTATTGTCCTCACCCATAGGTTATACAATTTTAATCCAGTCTCTTTCTGCACCCCACACCCCTTTCACCCTGATAATTATCTATCCACTCCCTTTCTTTGCCCCTAATTCTATTATATTCATCAGTTTATTCTATTCCTCAGATTTTTAATTCACTTGATCTTCTTCTTAAGTAATACCTTTCAGCATTTCATATAATACTGGTTTGGTGGTGATGAACTCCTTTAGCTTTTTCTTATCTGTGAGCTCTTTATCTGCCCTTCAATTCTGAATGATAACTTTGCTGGATACAGTAATCTTGGTTGTAGGTTCTCGCTATTCATCACTTTGAAAATTTCTTGCCACTCCCTTCTGGCCTGCATGGTTTCTGTTGAGAAATCAGCTGATAGTCGTATGGGTGCTCCCTTATAGGTAACCAACTGCTTTTCTCTTGCTGCTTGTAAGATCTTCTTTTTGTCTTTTACCCTTGGCATATTGATGATGATGTGCCTCGGAGTATTTCTTTTTGGATTCCTCTTGTTTGGGGTTCTGTAGGCTTCCTGTACTTGTAAGTCTATTTCTTTCACCAGGTGAGGGAAGTTTTCTGATATTATTTCTTCAAATATGTTTTCAGTATTTTGCACTTCCTCTTCTTCTGGCCCCCCCATAATTCTGATGTTGGTGTGCTTGCAGTTGTCCCAGAGGCTCCTTACATTATCTTCAACTTTCTGGATCCTCTTTTCTTCTTCTTTCTCCAAAGGAGTGTCTTTTGGCTCTTTGACCTGATTCTTGTGTTCCTCCATTCTTCTGTTGGATCTCTGCATAATATTTTCCAATTTAGTCAGTTTATGTATACTTTTTAGTTGGGTCTCATGAAGTTTATCAAGCTTTTCTAGGATATTCTTGCATAACCTTAGAACCGTAGTTCTAAACTCTATATCCTCCATCTCTTTTGTTTGAGATCTATTTCCTTGTCTCGGCATTATCACTATTTTTCAGAGTTGGTAGGATGGCTTTGTGTGTTTGGTGTCCTATATAGCACAGTGGGTCAGCCTCCTCAGTTACCTGAGGTAGACACTCTTGGTGATCCCCTTTGTGGACTGCGTGCACAGCCTTGTTGTAGCTAAGTCTTTATTGTTGTGAATTGACCTTCAGGCCAATTGGATGTGGGTATCAGCTGTGTCTACTCTGGGAAAAATTCTGTATTGGAGACAGTCTTATAGGATCAGACTTGAAAAACTGCAGAAGCCTCTGCTCAGCTTGGATTGGACGGAGTCTCAGGGCTGAATTGACAGTCTTGGCTTCTGCCCTGCCCTTGTGCACTCGCCTGAGTTTCCGCCTGACCGTTCCAGGTTCCCCGTGCAAGAGCCTGGGTGCCCCAGGGGCTCACCCAGACTTGGGCTGTTCTCTGTAGTCTGGAGCTTCTTTTTTTTTTTTTTTTTTTTTAAATATATTTTATTGACTTTACACAGAGAGGAATTGAGAGGGATAGAGAGTTAGAAACGTCGATGGGAGAGATACATCAACCAGCTGCCTCTTGCACACTCCCCACCAGGGATTTGCCCGCAACCAAGGTACATGCCCTTGACCGGAATCGAACCCGGGACCCTTCAGTCCGCAGGCCAACGCTCTATCCACTGAGCCAAACCGGTCTCGGCTAGTCTGGAGCTTCTGACTCCTTCCGCTACAGAGAGGCCGCCACCTTGTACAGAGAGGCAGCAGCAGCCTCCGTGGCCAGACCTGGAGCTTCTGACTCCTTCTGTTACGGTGGGGCGGCGGTCAGACCTCAGCGCGTTCTCATTCGCGTGAGCGCGACTATAGACCCTGCCGGCTGCGGCTCCCGGTCCCCGGTCTCCCAGTCTCTGAGTCTCTGGGTACCTTTCTCTACAGTCCAGACTCCACCCGTATGAGCCTGGGACCACGGAATTTCAGCCGGGGTTGGGTTCAGTACAGTGGGAAAGGGTTCCGTGCAATCGGGAATTCCTCCCCTCCCGCCAGGCAGGTATTCGGCGGCGGCCGAGTGCTCGAGCGTCTCCCTACCTCAGTGCTTTTCGGCTCCCAGTCCGATCCGTGAGCCTCTCTCTTTCTTTCTAGTTGTAGCTATTCCACTCCGCCAGCTTTCCTGAGGTTTTGGTGAAGTCCTTTTTGATTTTAGTTGTTTTTTTAATTAAATTGTTGATGAGGCGGCAGCTTAGGAGACTGCCTAGGCCGCCATCTTGGTTCCGGTCTCCCCCAGTAGGTTGATTTTAACCGAGATAATAAATGCTACTCTGATGTTGGGGAGCAGATGGGAGAAGCCTTCTTGGGATCCTGAGCGTTCACTTTCTTGGGGCTCCCAATTCTGCCCATCCCCACGGGTGGCCAGGAAGTGCCAACCCTGGCTGGGGGACTATGCATGAGACACTTGGGAATGAAGGGCAGATACCAAAGCATTTTAGGGTTCTTAGAGCATGGAAGATTCACTTAGCTCTGCCTCATAGGTTGAAAAAATGCTTCTCAGTTGGGTGGAAAGAGGGCTATTGGTGATTCCTTTTTTTTTTTTTTTAATATATTTTATTGATTTTTTTACAGAGAGGAATAGAGAGGGATAGAGAGCTAGAAAGATCGATGAGAGAGAATCATCGATCAGCTGCCTCTTGCACACCCCCTACTGGGGATGTGCTCACAACCAAGGTACATGCCTTTGACCGGAATCGAATCTGAAAACAGTCCACAGGCCGATGCTCTATCCACTGAGCCAAACCTGTTTCGGCTATTGGTGATTCTTATTTTCTTTATGCCTTGATGACTTTTCTGTAATGGGCTGCATTATTAAAAATCAGTTAAAAGCAGAAACCGGTTTGGCTCACTGGATAGAGCATTGGCCTGCATATATAAATATAAGCTTAAAAATTATGAAATTAAAAAATAGTTTTCTGCCTATAATTATTTTCACTGGCCCACCCAAGACTCATCCAAATTTGCACTAAATTGCCACCATTCTTAAAGTGCTTCTTAAAATAATTGCAATGGGATCGATGTGTTTCTGTTGTTAATGAAAAAACAAAACAAAACAAAAACATTGAAACCTGTAAAGAAGTCTTGTGAGTTTATATGAGCCAAACTGTCGACATATGCCGGGAATCAGAACCTCAATGAATTGAGATAATGCTCCTGAGAATACAGGGTTACATCGATATTTATACATTGCAATCAAAGGAAAGGGACATAGGTGAGTTACATTGAAATTCATTGGGGATAGATTAGGGAGGTAGCACAGAGTAAAGGGGGAAACTGCTGGGATAGGGTAGAAGGTGAAATGATGGACATGTGCTTCTTTTACAGAGATGGATACAGGATACTTTAACATTATTAACAGTTGACAATTGACTTGCTAACAATAACAATGAGGGAATGTCTCAGTGCCATTGTTTGTGCCCTGAGGAGTCCTGGGTAAAAAGCAAGTTACAGGTTAAACAGATACCTCACAGATGTGTTATCTTAGAGGCAAAAAAGGCAAATGGGCTCAGGAAAGATTTAAGTTTATCTTGGTCAGGAAAAATATCGGCCTTAGGACACGACTACCTACTATAACCTGTTTGTAGTTAAATATTTAATTTTCAAAACATCTTTTGTGGTTATTTTAGGTCTCTGAGTTTGCAAGATTGCCACACAGGCCTCCCCTGGGCTTGTGAGGTTAGCATGTGGCTCTTTTCGTCCACACTGTTTTTGTGTTTTTCTCTACACAGCCATGGAGAGCTGGGAAGATCAGCTAGTCCAACTCAAGGGTGAGGACAGACCACCACGCTTGGTGTGATTGAAAGAGACAGTTGGAATTGTTGGAATGTTCTGTCCCTGTGTGTGGAGACAGTCTTAGAAATAGTTGTCCTTCTGTACCACTCCCCACATCCTGAACCCAAAATACCACAATTACTCTGCCTATTGTTCACAATCTGACCTCCCACATTTCATTGTGAAAGAATAGGAGAAAGGAGTGGATGGATGAATGTTGACTCAGGGTACTAAGCAAACATGGACTTCAAGGAGACTTGGACAGGAAGGAAGGGGTTATAAAGATATATCTATTGCCGAGACTGGTTTGGCTCAGTGGTAGAGCATCGGTCTGCAGACTGAAAGGTCCTGGGTTCGATTCTGGTCAAGGGCATGTACATTGGTTGTGGGCACATCGATGTTTCTCTCTCATCGACGTTTCTGGCTCTCTATCTCTCTCCCTTCCTCTCTGTAAAATATCAATAAAATATATATATATTTTTAAAAGATATATCTATTGAACATATATAAATATGACATATATTAAATATATTTGTAAATACTCCTTTTCCTCCCTGTCTGTGTCTCCCTGAAGCCCACGCTAATTCGATATCCCGGTCTCCACATTCACCCGTCCATGCGTATTCTATGGAGGCTGCCTCACTGTCTTCCACATCGTAGGTATGTGTTATTTGACAAGTCGTCTGTCATCTTCAACACCCATTTTTTTGTTGTTGTTGCTGTAAACATACAATTCTGGGTCAGTATTCTGCAGGAAAGTGGAAATATTTCACTATCAAAGGAAGTTGCTATGCCTGGCTTTCCTTTGAGACTGTGATAATAAAGGATCTAATCACCAAACCAGAGTCACTTAGCCAGCCCCTCATCCTGGTGCACGCCGCCCCCGCGCCCCCCTCCCCCCCACGAGTCTTCACCTCTCCCAGTCCTCCTCCTGGAGCCTTTTATAGACTCGAGTGCTTTAACACTTTGCTGAACTGGTGGATACAAGTGTCTGGAATGAGGTACCCTCCAGGCTCCAGAGACGCTCCCCGGAATGCAACCAGAAACGGGGACGGAGCCAAGGCACCCGGACTTCGAACTGCAAGGGATGGTGAGCTAGGGCACCCTCCCCCCTCCACAGGGGTGGATCGAACCCATACAAATGCAATGTGAACCCTAAGTTAATGCGGTGTTGACCCTGAGTCAACAGAGTTAACAGCCCACAGCCAAGGAGTGTTTCTCTCCTGGGCACAGCGATTCCACCCCACCAGTGTGGCTCAGTGGTTGAGCTTCCACCTAGGAACCCGGAGGTCTCTGATGTGATTCCTGGTTTGCTGCCCGGGTTGGGGCCACCATGCCTGGTGTGGAGGTGCAGAAGGCAGCTGATTCTCACTGTGGGTGTGTATCGCTGTGGCTGAAACCAATGAAAATGTGTTATTTTCTTTTAGAGAGAAACGCAGTGGTGGCTGTGCCAGCTTGCAGGGCTGCGGGTGGGGATGGCCTGTCAGGTGTGGGGCAGCGGCAGGAGGCCTGGGAGGAGGCACTTCAGGAGGCAGAGGAATTTGTGTCTCGGGAGGACCCTGTTCTGGGGCCGCCTGACCATGGCTGCAGGGTCACAGGCTGGGGGTGAGGAGGGCTGGAGAGCAGAGTCCCTCCCAAAGGACCCAGAGCTTCCAATGCCTGTTAAGTTCACCTCTGATTCTCAAGAAAATGTTCTTTTTGTCTCTGTTCTTTGGAACTTTAAATGCAGAGGAGAGCATTCAAACCACTGATGCTCTCTGGCTGGAGTGGCTCGTGGTTCAGCTTCCACCTATGAACCAGGTCTTGCGGTTCCAATTCTGGTCAGGGCACATGCCAGGTTGTGGGCTCCATCTCCAGAGGGGGCGTGCAGGAGGCAGCCAGTGGAAGGTTTTCTCTAATCATTGGTGTTTCTCTCCCTCTCCCTTCCCCTCTGAGATCCATAACACATTAAAAAACAAAACAACAACAACAACAAAAACTCTTTCTTAAAGCCCGTTAAGCAAAACAGCAAGTTCACAAATGTGGATATATATATGCAATTTTATATGTATGGTATTTTGAATAAACAATCTTCAAAACTTCATGTCATATTTTCTGAAGGCGTTCACATCATAGATGTTTTAACGCCTAAAAATGTCAAATTTAATGCCAAAAAGAAGAGCATTTGCGGGAAGTTTTAGTTCATTACTAATAACTCTATCTCTGGGGGGAAAAAATCCCCATTATTAACCAAAATACCTGGTAACACTACTTTTGTGATGTTATGTCGCCGTCTTGTGGACATCTGTGGAATTGCGTAGTTTGTTTACACATTTTTTAAAAAAAGCCATCCCAAAGCAAAACTACAGTAAAGTGACAAGTATAGCACAGAGACATCTCTTCACGAGCAATCTGACGTTACCTGTGTGATACCCTGCAACCCCGCAAATATTATAATTTATTTTCCCCAAATAACCAGGGGCAATTTCCTATAAACCAGGGCCTTCTCCTGCACAACCATTAGCATCGGGAAGTTCAGGCTGATGTGTCTCTGCAGTCTAGTCCTCTGATGGGATTGCAATGTTGCCCGTTGTTCCAGGAATGCCCTTGGCAGGTGGCCAGAGACCCTGCTGACACCCCCTTCCCATGAGAGGCACCCTTTGCATTGAGTCTTCACCTCTCCCAGTCCTCCTCCTGAAACCTGTTACATACTCTTAACACTTTGCTGAACCAGCGGATACAAATGTCTGGAATCAGGGACCCTGCAGGCTCCAGAGGTGCCCCCCCCCCCGGGAACGCAACCAGAACTGGGGACAGAGCCAAGGCGCCCTGGAATTTAGAACCACAAGAGATGGGGAGCTGGGGTGACCCCTCCGCAGGGGTGGATCCAACCCATGACACCTTCATAGCAAATGGAGTGTTAACCTTAAGTTAACAGAGTTAACAGTCCATAGCCAAGGAGTCTTTCTCTTTCAGGCACAGCAATTGCACGTGGGTGCGCCCCGGCAGTGTTGCTCAGTGGTGGACCTTTGACCTAGGAACCAGGAGGTCTTGGGTCCTATTCCTAGATTGAAGTTCTATGTCCGGTGTGGTTGTGCATAGGCAGCCGGTCAGTGATTCTCATCTTGTATGTTTCTCTTTATATTCCTCTCCTGCCCTGAAATCAATTTCAAGAAGATTTTTAAAAAATTATTGTTAAGAGAAATGCAGTGGCGGCTATACCAGCTTGCAGGGCTGCTGGTGTGTACGGCCTGTCAGGGAGGGGGCAGTGTTAGGAGGCCTGGGAGGGGGCTCTTCAGGAGGTAGAGGAATTAGTGTTTTTGGAGGACCCTTTTCTGGGGCCCCCTGATCATGGCTGCAAGGTCACAGGCTGAGGGTGAGGGTTTGAGTGCAGAGTCCTTCATGGAGGCCCCGGAGCCTTGAGTGCCTGGTAAGTTCACCTCCGACTTCCAAGTAAACATTTCTTTTGTCTGTGTTGTTTGTAGCTTTGACTGAAGAGGAGACCATTAAAGCCACTGCATGCCTTTTGGCCAGTGTGGCTCAATGGTTGAGCTTCGACATATGAACCAGGAGGTCGTTTGTTTGCATTTGCAGATTGGTCACATGCCTGGATTGTGGGTTCCTTCTCCAGAATAGGACGTGCACTGTCAGTCGATTGATGATTTTCTGTAATCATTGGTGTTTCTCTCTCTCATCCTGTCCCTTCTCCTCTGAGAGCAATAATGTATTAAAAATAAATAAACACAAAAGTTGTTTAAAGTATGGGTCTTGGGACCTTTACCCTGGCAGGCCGTTTTGTGCAGGCATCCTGTCTTTAGGCAGCCAGGGGGTTGGAGGCCACCATTTTCTATGCAGGCAGCTATATGGAGCCCGTTGGAGCTGCAGCAGTGGGTACAATGTAGGCTGCCATTGTTGAGGCCTGTCATTCATTGGATGTCACTATTATTTTTTATTGATTTTTTTACAGAGAGGAAGGGAGAGGGAAAGAGAGCTAGAAACATCAATGAGAGAGAATTATGGATCAGCTGTCTCTTGCACACCCTCTACTGGGGATGTGCACGCAACCAAGGTACATGCCCTTGACCGGAATCGAACCTGGAACCGTTCAGTCCCCAAGTCAACACTCTATCCACTGAGCCAAACTGGTTTCGGCGGATGTCACTATTCTTAAAGCATGTAGTTGGTCCAGCGAGATATAGCAGTATTGGGAGAAGCATTGTCCTCACGAGATTCCGCCATTATCCACTATTTCTGCAGGCCCGGTGTAGTTCTCTTTTACTAAGGTTCTTAGTTATTTATTTTGTAACTTAATAGAATATTGGTTGGTGGTTATCAGGGTACGTGTTTCTGGTCACTAGTTTCCTGGTAACTGGATAACTTTTTGTCAGATCACTAGTTGTCAGGTGACTAGTTATTCGGTGATTATTTACCAGTTCATTAGTTATTGGTTTACCTGTTAGCAGGTGAGTAGTTCCCAGGTTCCTGTTTCTCAGGTTCCTGGTTCCTAGTTCCCATGTTATCCTTGTGGTCATTCCAAGAATAACACCTTGTGCTTGTGTCCATGTTGCTGAAATTGCAGCTTAGACAAGGAATAATTGTATCGAAATAGAAACAAAGAAATGAACAAAAATCCAAAAGAAAGAAAAACCCTCCCAATCATGGAGTGTGTCCAGGGCGGGAACCATTTCTTTCCTGGGTTGATTGAAGTCACTGGTGTGTATTTTAAACCCCTTCCCAGCCCGGCCGTGCAAAGGGAGGCTTTGGTGGTTCCCTTCCATTGTGAAGGTGTGTGTTCCCTCTGTGAGTCCGTACCGTAGAGGCTGCCATTCTTGAATGCGTGTGTCCCGGGCAGGTCGCCATTGACAATGCAGCCATTGGTGGACAGGTATCCTTTCCTGACGCCGCCAGTACCTGTGGGCTGCCTTTGTTGATGGTACATCCAGATGCAGGGTTATCATGGGAACGGGTTAATACCATTTGAGAAAGATTCACCGTCAAGTTTTGTGTGGAAACACATTTTTTTAAATAAACATATAATAGACGTCTGTTACACAAAATTTGTGCACTGGGAGGGGTGTCCCTCAGCCCAGCCTGCACCCTTTGCAATGTGGGACCCCTTGAGGGATATCTGACCACCTGTTTAGGCCCAATCCAAGCTGCCATCCCCTGTAGGACTGGTCTCCCGCAACTGCCCTCCTCTGCTGTCCTGGTCACATCTAACTGCCCTTCTTTCTGGCCTAAGTGCCCATAAGTGCCCTCGAAGTGTGAGGGATGCGGGGAATGAACAGAGGAGGGTCCTGTACGTCCTCCCCTGCCGTGTCCTGCAGCGCTGTTCCCAGAGCCAGCCCCTGTGAGGAAATGTGAGCAGACCCAGCTGGTGTCATTGTTTGAGGGACATACTTAGCAAAGGACAAATAGACAGAGGGACCGACAGGCAATGGATGCCTCAGTGTCCTGGAGAGATGAGTTCTGTTAACCTGTTGCCACCACGGTGGTTTCCTGTATCCTCTCATAGGTACCTTGTGATTGGTTGAACACCCCATAACCCTGTATTTCATTTTCACATACACTATGTACTTCATGGTGACATGCAAGACACAAGAGGTCTTTGGACATGCATCTGCATAGCAGTGGTTTGGAAAGTGATGTCCAATGCATTGTGTATAGTTGTTATTTGAGTACTAAATCTAGGCTCCATTGCTGTGTTTGATGTGTGAACCATTTGTATTATGGATCCTTTTTATTTTAGGGAATGAGAGTTGTTGTACAAAGGTTTCTTTGTAAGTGTACTTCAATGATCATGTTAAAAAGTGGATAAGTTTGAATGTTTGAGTTGAGAAACGTTTGTCATCTTGTTAAGTCTCACTGTGTATTGGCGGCCAGTGACTGTTGTTGGTAATGTGTGGAATGTCCTCTCTGTCCCCTTCTCCCCCCAAAAGATGTCGTAGTTTACGGCCACCATGGCCACGTTTTGTTCCTTATTGGTAGTGAGAATTCTGGTTCGTGAATCTTGCCAGTATGTCACTTTAAAAGTTCTGTCCACACATGCACAGAAACAGATGAGCAGACCATCATGGGTACTTTTGCATTTGTTTGCAAAGGAAGGGAGATTCATCATGGTTGTAGGTTGTTGATGAAGCACTGAGCCACGTTGGTCAGGCTTCCTAGAGAAATGAGTAGAATGCTTGTGAAGAGCCCAAATGCAAATATTTATGTCTTTTATTTTTTACAATCTATTTTATTTATCTTTTACAGAGAGGAAGGGTGAGGGCTAGAAAGGCAGAAACATGGATGAGAGAGAGGCATTAAGCAGCTTGCTGCTGAACAAACCCCCACCAGGGATGTGCCCGCAAGCAATGTACATGCCCTTGTCCATAATGGAACCTGGGACCTTCAGTCCACAGAATAACGCTCTATCCACTGAGCCCAACCGGTTTCAGCAAGATTTTCTTTTTATTATGGTTAATGTTTCTTGTGAAGCCATTGTAAAAACTGTGCATTTTGTAATCAATGGTGTTGTGACAGGAGTGAAGTAGAGGATCCGTGAGAAAATTGGAGCTGTAGCCCTATGGTGTTTCCTGAGTGAGCCTGAGAGTGAGGTGAGCTGCGCCTTTTAAAAAAAATATATATTTTATTGATTTTTTACAGAGAGGAAGAGAGAGGGATAGAGAGTTAAAAACATCGATGAGAGAGAATCATCGATCAGCTGCCTCTTGCACACCCCCGCTGGGGATGTGCCCACAATCAAGGTACATGCCCTTGACCAGAATCGAACCCTGGACCTTCAGTCTGCATACCGACACTCTATCCAGTGATCCAAACCGGTTTCAGCAAGCTGCGCCTTTTTAACATGAGGAAGCCCCCTAGGTGTGATGGGGGAGGGTATGGTCCACAGCGTCCTGGAGGATTTGTGTGTGTGTGTGGTGGGGGCACAGGTGATGGAAGTGAGGCTTGGTTTTTGTAGCATAAAGGCATGAGGTTTCCATGTTAAGGCTTCTAAGAGAATCGTGTTGAGCACTCTGATGTGTCCATGCGGTATTGCTTATAGTTTAATTTTTAGAAATTTTTAAAGGTTTGTAGTGTGTTTCCCTTCCTACTTCCCCATTTCCCAAAACGTATGTATGTATGTATGTATGTATATATGTATGTATGTATGTATGTATGTATGTATGTCTTCTAAATTCCTAAGCGGTTTTTGCATTCATTTTTATGGTAATGAACAGATCAGCCTAGAAGTTTTATTAAATGATGTCAAAGCATCTGTAAATTTTGTATGACGAGGAGGATGTGTCGTTGGATCATTTGCACGCACATGCGTTGTAAAAGAATTTTTTTTGGAGTGCCCCGGCCCCACAGTAGGTCCCAGGTTAAGGTGAAGCATTGTGCATTTTTTCTGATTGTAGAGGCGGGTGTAGATTAGGAAGCCTTAAGTGTGTTCCCGAGCACATCTGAGGAGCACGTGGTGCAGCTGAAGAGCAGCATGTGGAGCAGCAGTTGTGTGTCCGTGTCCTTAGGTGCGTGGTGCCATGTTGCAGTGCGTGTGGAGGCAGAGCCCAGTGGTAGTAGCTGGTTGTTGGAGTCCTGAATGTTGTAAGGTGTAAAGAGGAAGGTGGCCTGTGTGGTGTGTTGATTGTATAGATTGTGTGCCTGCAGAATCTCTTGTGAGATTTGCAGTGAAGGAACATGTTTTGTTGTTTTTTATAGTTTCTGTAAAAATGTATTTGACCCAAATATAGAAAAATTGATAGTATTCCATATGATACAGTTGCAAGAATGTAAATAAAAAGTGTTGGTTTTATTGAATTTCACAATTTGGTAGTTTATCTCCTGGGTAGTGTGATGCCTAATCAATAAGAGTGAGAGTCACAGGAGTCGAAAAAGCTCGAATCAGGGTTATTTTTAGGCAAAATTGTCAATTTGAGTCCTCCCCCCTGACTGCTGGGGAATTTTGAATGTTTCAGCTGAGATGTTAAGCAAGGAAGCAAAAATATAAGAAAGCCCAAATATGCAGCCCCTGTGTATAAAATAGTCCTTATCTGCCAAAACCGGTTTGGCTCAGTGGTAGAGTGTCGGTCTGTGGACTGAAAGATCCCGGGTTCGATTCTGGCCAAGGGCATGTACATCAGTTGCGGGCACATCCCTAGTAGGGGGTGTGCAGGAGGCAGCTGGTCGATGTTTCTCTCTCATTGACGTTTCTAGCTCTCTATCTCTCTCCCTTTCTCTCTGTAAAATATCAATAAAATATATTTAAAAAAAATAAAAAATAAAATAGTCCCTATCCAGTTGAATGAGGAATTTGCTGGTCTTTTATTTATTTATTTATTTATTTATTTATTTATTTTTAAATTTATATTTTATTGATATTTTACAGAGAGGAAGGGAGAGAGATAGAGAGCTAGAAACGTTGATGAGAGAGAAACATTGACCAGCTGCCTCTTGCACACCCCCCACCGGGGATGTGTCCGCAACCAATGTACATGCCCTTGACCAGAATCAAACCCGGGACCTTTCAGTCCGCAGACTGATGCTCTACCACTGAGCCAAACTGGTTTCGGCTTGCTGGTCTTTTATGAACTTTGTCCTGACGAAGGAATTTTAAGCCTAAGTATGTCACTGTTTAACTTAGACTTTCCAAAGTGCAGAGGAGATAAGTTAGGCCGATTCCATTCTGTCTTGGGCCAGAGAGGACCCTTGTGGCCAATGTTTACTAGAAAGATGTTGTTGCTTAATTATTGAAGGCTAGCAGTGTTTGTGGTATGGCTTTCTGAACAGGAGGACTGAATTTATTGCTGCTGACTGTATGGCCCGAAAAGAGTTAATGTTGTGCCAAAACCGGTTTGGCTCAGTGGTAGAGCGTTGGTCTGCGGACTGAAGGGTCCCAGGTTCGATTCCAGTCCAGGGCATGTACGTTGGTTGCAGGCGCATCCCCGGTGGGGGGTGTGCAGGAGGCAGCTGGGTGATGTTTCTCATCGACATTTCTGGCTCTCTATTTCTCTCCCTTCTTCTCTGTAAAAAAAAAAAATCAATAAAATATTTTTAAAAAAAGAGTTAATGTTGTATTTCCCAAGCATTCTTCTCCTGTTTGCTCCAAGGATGTTGTGCACAGTAGAGAGTGGCCAAGAGGCAGAATGATGAATGTATGAGTTATAAAAAGATTGTGCTGAGTAGTTTGTTGTTGCAGCGTATTGTTTTTAAAAATGTATTGCAAAGTTATTTTTTTATTTGGTAAAGGAAGAGAGAGGAGGGAGAAATATCGATGGATGCTGCTGTAGAATCCTTGATGAGGGAGAATTGGCATTCATGAGCGTTTGTGTTGTTGGTTGTGCACCCCTTCTCTCTGATGGCTACCAAGGGGTTATCCTTGGGTTGTTGTGTGGGAATTCCCTGTGAGATGACTGAGTGGCACCCTGAGTGAGATCCCCCCCCCCCCCCGGCTTTCTTTTTGAAGTGAAGTGGAGAGTGTTGAGCTGTGTAAGTTGTTAGTTGATGCTGTGATGAGTGAGCTGCAGTAGGATGGTGGTGCTATCGAGTGGTAAAGATGTGCCATTGCAAGCTTTGCCTCTCAGGCGCCTTGAGTGTGAACGAAGGTGTTGTCCTTGTGGTGTTTGCAGCACGTGTGATCCCTAGTCCTTTCAGCTGAATTCGTGATTTTCTAAAGTTGGCTTGATGTGTTCTTTTCTGTCTGTGAAATGTGGCAACGTGATGTTTGGTGAATTTTGTGAATCGTGTGTCTAAAATCAGTTAATTGTTTGAAATGAAGTGTGCAAGGGAAGCGATGAAACCTCAAGGTTTTTCTTTTTTGTTTATTTTGTTGTACTCCGTGTGTGAATCTTATTTTAGTAAAGTAAGAATTTTTAAAGGCTATGCAATATCTCCTGGTAGGTATTGAAGGTATGTTTGTCCTCACCAAGTAGGTAGAAAAATTGTAAGTGAAAGATTTTGTAGAGGAGATAGGAGCCATTCTGGCTATCTCCCTGTATGGACAAGGAGATAATGGACACATGGCGGGTGTGGGGAGTGTTTTTGAGGGGAGGAAGAGGAAAGGGTGGGACCTAGGGCGTAAGAGTAAGGGGTGGTTGTGCTCGAGGGCACTTGAGCGTGTGTTAATTGCTGGTTGAATGTATTGGGTATGTGTGTGCAGTCGTTTGCAGTTATGTAAGGCCGCCCCCCCCCCCCCCCCCAGTTGTCGGTAGGCAGGATGTGACAGTGCAGTGGTGTCCTAAGTGGATCTGTGTTGTCCTGTGGGTTTGCATGTTTTTTGGTATTTTGTGAATCGTGTGTGTATGTGTTGCGCAGCACCCAAGTGTGTGATTGACTTCCCGCGTGTCAGTGTAGTACGCATGAAATGTGGCATTGTGATGTCGGAGCGCTGATGTATTGTAGCCATAGTTTTGTGTTTTTGTTTTTTTTTTTTTGTCCTTTATTGACGGTGTGAGGCAAGGTGTAAAAAACGGGTTATGTTTGTCATTGAAGCAAACTGATTTTGTTGCTGTCCTGAAATAAACGTTGTGTGTGACTAGTAGTCCATTGTTGATGTTTGTCCCTGAGAAAGGGAAATGAGCAGAAGGGATTTTTGCATGTGCATTGTAGTGTCGTGAGTTGTGAAAGTGTTGTTGGTATTTTATGGTTGTTTTAGGATAGGGCGATGTGCATATTGCCATGGGGCAAGGTGGAGGATGTGCAAGGTCTTTTGTTTGTTGAAGCAGTGACGGCCACAGCCTTGTGAAAGTAAAGTGTTGTGTTTGGTTGTGTTTTTGTAGCACAGAGTGTGATTTTTTTCCCGGGTGTTCTTTTGCGGAAGGAAGCGTTTGTACGTTGCAGTTTGAGCATATGTGTGTGTTTTAAGGTGAGGGCCATGCGTGGATTGGGTCGTGTGTAGGATGGATGTGAGGCCATGTTTGTCGTCCATGTGCGAAATGTATTATTTGTGTTTTGTTTTTTTGAAGATGGAATGTTTATTGAATAATTGTGCATCGCACCATGGGCGTTGGTGCCGTGCTGCCTATGTGTTTTTGTGGCATGCAATTTGTTGAGTTTGTGATGGATAGGTTATGTTTTTGAGACATTTGTTTGAGTTTCCATCCTTTTGAGTAAGTGAACGTGTATTTTGTGCAGAGCGAGCACCGGGTATGTTTTCAGACATTGTTGTTGAGAGTGCCGCACGTTTGCGGTGTATGTGTGGTGTGTGAATTTTTCCCCTGTGTTGTCTCTAGCGGTGGACAATGTGCCATGTTTGTGCGTGGAGCGTGAAGCCAAGTGAGTGTGTTTTTCCAGTTTGTGTGTATGTGTGTAGTGTGTCCCTGAGCTAAGAAAAACATGTTGAGGTATGTTAATTTGTTGTTAGTATTTCATGTGAGCTATGTTTTGTTCCTCAGAAGTGCCTGTCAGTGTCAATAAAGGATGGGCATGTTCCAGAACAATCAAGTGTCCCATACGGCTCCTTTTGTGTGGTGCCTGTGAAGCTATTTCTGAATGAAGCTGCCAGTCGTCCATGGAGAAGCAGTGTCCACCCATTGCAGCGTGAAGGTGGTTGTAAGTGTTGCCGTATCCCGGTATGTTGTGTTTTGGGATGGTTTTTTTTGTAAATTTGTGGCTGTATTTTGAGATGGCCGAAGCGTTGTATGGGCATGTCCATAGGAAGGGGTCCCGTGTGTCCTTTTTCAATGGTAAGTGTCTTAGGCACGGAATCGTTTTTGAATAGTTTTTTTTGTTTGTTTGTTTGTTTTTGTTTTTTTTTGTAAAAAGGGTGGTTGTCCCCGGCCATTTTTCCTCCACGACCGGTGTCAGTGTTTTCCCGTGTCACTGTTCCTCACATGGCAGCTCTGAGTTATTTCTAAGTAATATTTGTTTGGACGTGCACGTGTTTGTGTTTTCTGTGTGGTTTCCATTTTAGTATGTTAAAAATGAGTGGATGCATTGTTGTATATTCTGAAAAGAGACAGGTTTTTAATGCATGTTTGCATTTTTCTAAATTTGTGTTTACTTTGATTGTGATCTTTGAATGCTATTTTTGGGAGTCAGTGTTAATTTTTGGTGTGTTAAAGTTTAATTTTGATGTGTATTTTTTAACGCAATGCGTTGCAGATGGAGAGATTTTGTTGGATGGAGGAACAGCTGTAGAATGAGGACCGGGAAGGTCGAGGCCCTGCATGTGTAGTGTCGGATGCTTAACATACATCCCAGAGTATCCAGCTCCCCCTGGCTTTGTAAGCCGTCATCGCTCCCTGCATTGCTGCCGTCGGTTTGCAGCAGAGGATGAGCATGAGGTAATGAGAGAGTGTTTGTGTGGACGTGCCCTGCCTGAGATGGATGTAAAAGAGATCCCTGAGGTATCCCACTTTGTGCATCCGTGATGTGCCATGCATGTCGGGTACCTATGTGTACAGTGACAGGGTAAATTACGTGAGGTGCTTCTGTTTTATGTTTATGCACTTGGTTTTTGGAAGAGTCCCCACAGGCCTATGTGAGGCATGCAAGAATGGATGCACATGGTTTGCTTTTGTACCTTGAATGCATGATTAGGTATTTTTGAAAGTGTTTTTCGAATCTTTGAGCTGATGGTGTAGCTTCCAAAATGGCCATGTGTTTTGAGTGTGTGTGGTTTACAGCATTGCTTGTCTGTGGTCATGTGGGAATGTGCTTATTGAATGTGTTGATGAATTCCTGTATGTGTTGTTATGGGCCATTTCCTCCACGGCCCGCCCTTGCCTTTGCCTGTGGTAAGGTGAAGAAGTCTTTCCTTTCCCCGTGTGGTTTGTTGATTCCAAATGCAATAATGGTTGTTTGATTTGTAGAATAAATTGGAGCGCCTCGTGTAGAAGGTATCCCTGGTTGGCTGTCAGGGGTCCATTGAGTTTCTTTGCAGTCACAGTGTGTTTGTGGTGTGATGGGTCAGGGGCCAGACGCTGTGAGAGGGTGTGGAATAGTGTGTGTGAGATTGGAATAGTTGTGGTCTCCAGGGTGCCAGAAGCCGTGTGTTGTACAGCATGTGGATTGTATGTGGTTGTGTTTATTTTTTTTACGCCCCATATCTCTGGGTGTCATGCCATCAGTCCCAGCTTGTTTTTTTTCCTCCCCCCTTGTGTATGTGAAGTATATTTAATGTATTTTTTACAGAGAGAATGGGAGAGAGACAGTTTGAAAGAGGCACACACAGAGGAGAGAAACATTGCTCAGCTGCCCGCCTGCAAGGAAGGTACATGGGTTTGAGTGAAATGCAAGGTGGGACCTTTGAGTTTGCAGGCTGCTGATGCTGCATCCACTGAGTCAGCCAAACTGGTTTTGGCTTATATTGCAGTGAGCTGAAGTGGTTTTGGCTGAGAATTTTTTGACTGTGGCTCTTGGTATAGAAGAAGCACATGTGTTTGGTGTTTGTAGGAGTGAATGCACATAGCACCTTTTTATGAAGAAAGGTTATTTTTGAGGTAGGTGATTGGGTGTGAAGGATATGGCATGTTAGAATTGCAGTAGTAAAATGCCAGTGGTATGTTGGTGATGGTGATGGTTTTGGGTTATGAGCAGATAGATGATGGTCCTTAAGGAGTGTGCTGCCTATGGCGGAGGCAGTGTATGTGAGTTTTGATGAGTCCTGATTTGGTGTTTGAACCAGCAGCCTAGACGGATACTCGTTTCCATCTGTAGTTGAGCATGACACCTGCGTGTAAGGTCACACTGTCTGTCGTAGTCATTTCCAAAGGGATGAGCCTGGTTTTCTAAGAGTTCCGAGCATCCTGAAGTATAGTTGATTTCTAAGGTATGTTTTGTGTATTTTATGTACTGTTATTGTTGTAGAATGGGTCTGGTCTTTCATTGCAATAGTTATGTGTTCTGAGTATCCCACCCTCTGTGTGTCTGGCAGTTGGGTGAATAAATGGCTGTGTGTGGGTGTTGTTGGTTGGCTTTTGTGTGTTTTTTGTTTGTTTGTTTGTTTTTGCTTTATGGCATTTGTAGCATTTCTATTCTGTTGATGCATGCCACTCATATGTTGTTCCTTTTTAGGTGTGTGTCTGCTGTTCCCAGTTCCCAGTGTTGACGTCCTCATCGCAGATGGTGTCATTGGCCTTGAAGGAGCTGTTCTTTTCCAGTGATGTTCCTGTAGCAATGCTGCTAGTATGGGACTAAGTTTTGAATGTTTGTGTTGTGCCACAGCACGTGTAATTGTGATGGTTCCCCGCAAATGCCCTTTTTGTGTAATTTGTGCATCTGTGTTCCCATGCATCCTCATGGAACCCTGTTGACTGTGCGTGGTCGTGTGCTTGAACCACCTCAGTCACTGAGTACCGTCAGTCATTTATTTGAGTGAACGGTGTCCTTTCCAATCCAATTAATGTTGACATGAAGTTGCACAGTTTTTTTTTTGTTCATGAACATCATCCTGGATGGAGTGTTTGAAGAGAAGACAGGAAGCCATCATGTGAGAGCGCCACCCGGATCCCTGGAGTTGTCTGTTGACATCATTTCTTTGCCAGCCTCCTGTTTGTACTTGCACGATATGTTGATGTTTTTTTTTGTGTGTGCATCCTGATTGCTCATCTCGTTTGTGCTGTTTCCATTTAATAGGTCCATGGTGTGGGCATGAGACACTTTCCTTATCTTGTGTCATTCTATGAAATGTGTTAGTGATTGTGCCTTTTGACAAGTGTTAATTCACATACATTGAATATGGTGTAGCTATTGTCAATGGGGGGTCGCTAGGTAATGTTTTGTGGTTTTCATTGACAGTCCCTAGAGTAGATGGGATGTTCCTCCTTCCATTTTCCCTCCCTCCCTCCCTCCCTCTTTTCCTTGTGTATTCACATACCGTATTTGCCGGCGTATAAGATGATTTTTTGGCCCTGAAAAATACCGTATTTGCCGGCGTATAAGAGACTGGGCGTATAAGACGACCCCCTAACATTTCCACTCAAAATACAGAGTTTGTTATATACTCGCCGTATAAGACTACCCCCCACTTGGAGGCATATTTTTTCAGGGCCAAAAAATCGTCTTATACGCCGGCAAATACGGTAAGTCCTGGTTTAAGCTTACACAGTAATGTACCTCTCATGGGCATTGTTGTCATACCAAATGCCTCTCTGGTTGCCAGGTTTTGTTTTTTTTTAAAAAGTATTTTATTGATTTTTTTAGATAGAGTACTGGAGACATACAGTTAGAAACATTGTTGAGTGATAGTCATATATCAGCTGCCTGTTGCATGTCTCTTACTGGGGATGTGTCCTTCAGCAAGGCACATGCCCTTGACAGGAATTGAACCTGGGGCTCTATCCACTGTTCCAAACGAGTTTTGTCTCTGGTTGCCAGTTTTGATTCTTCCCTGTTCATTTTCCCTTAGTGAGGTGCCATTTTTCTGAAACAGCAGGTTTAGGTTTGTATGCAACTGGGCTTCCAGTTTGTATTGTGGTTTAAAGAAATGGATTTACAATGTTTTGGTTTATTGGTGTGATACCATGGAGGGTATATCATAAGCTGTAAGTTGCAATGAGTATGTGAAGTGTGTGTGTGTGTGTGTGTGTGTGTGTGTGTGTGTGTTGTGTGAGATGCCATCGTTTTTTGTGAGTGTGCCTTGAGTGCGAGTATGTGAGTGTGTCTGTGTTGGAGAAGTTTAGTGGTGCCTTTCTATCTAGGCAAAAATGGGAACTGTCATCTCTTCTGTGGACTGAATGTTTTTATATATTTCTTGTTGCTAGCAATCACCTTTTGTGGAATGAGCCTTCTTGTAATCTCACATTTATTGTACTTTTGCGTCCTTATGTACCTATCTACCTATGCACCTTTCTTCCTTAGATCTTGTTGGTCTTGAATTCAGTTGAAGTAGGGTTGTCATGTGTTGTTTGCTGTGGTAAATGAAGCTGACAAACATGAGTGAGTGTTTTTAAGTTATGTAATCTTTGCAGTATTTTTTTTGAGTTGGTCAGCAAATGCAGATAGGCTGATGGCAATCAAATGTAGCTGTGATCCCATGGTTGAATGACAAGTTGACAGTTAATTTGTGTGTGTGTGTGTGTGTGTGTGTGTGTGCGCGCATGCGCGTGCAATGGTTGCTTTGTGGTTTGCCATTAGTTTTGAGTGTATGTTGGTTTCCTTAAAACTGAATGCACGCATGCACCCACCCACCCACCCACCCACCCACCTACCCACCTAGATAAGCGACTTTATTCTGTGTCAAATGAGCAGCATGTGTTGTGTTGTTTATCATGTTTTCCTCTGTTTTGCTGTGTGAGGCAGGGTTGTCTGCTGTCTAGGTTGTAGGATTTTTCTGTTGTCCACTTGCTGTAGTGTCATGGTTCTGTCCCTCACCCTTCCAAGTCAGTGGCATGATGCCTGTGGAGAAGTCACTTTGGCTGTATATCTTGACCTTAGTGTGATTATAGCTGGTATTGACATATAAAGAGGTAGTATGTAAAAGAGGACAGGAAATGATTTTAGCGTCAGTGAGGTGTATTTGCCTGTTAGTCGATGTTAATGTTTCAAGTAGGCAGTACACCTTTTGGTGCGAATGTGAGTTAACACTTGACTCTGTCCATACATACCATCCTTCATTCACATCACCGCACAGATACCATGCCTGTGCTGCCCCCGCCATCGTTTCCTTCAGATCCTGTCTGTCTGCCCTCAGCGTAGTAGTTTATGTGTCACATTTTTTTTTTTGTTAGAGAATGTAGAAAGGGAATAGGAAGTGAAATACGGGGATGTTTTTAGTTTTTCAGTGGTGTTATGTGTCGTAATTATCTTGTTCCTCTGTTGTTTTCCTATTACTGAGAAAAAAGGCATTTTTGTTTAGTATCATAAATTGCTAGTTAAGTTTGTTTGTGATTGCTCAAAGTTTGTATGCTAGGTCTGAGGAATTTTGTGTGCAGTTTTATTTGTATTTCTATGCTAGCAGATTTTATCCCAGTAGTTTGTTTCATCTAGTTATTAAGTATGCTACCCCCTTTCTGTTTGTCTTTGGTTATGAAATGATTAAGTGCTGCACCCTCACTGCTCATTTGAGTGTGTGCATCCTCACGGGGTGCCTGTTAACATGCATCTGTCATAAGGTGTGTGATGGAATAACTGTGGTCCATGGTATGTCCAAAAAGCATGCTCCCTTCTCCCGTTTTCCGAAGTACCATCAGCAATGCAATTACCACTGTCATTGCAGTTCCATTGTTAACTTTTGGAAGTGTTTCCGTTTGCCTTTTTTGCAGCCCCTAGGTACCTGGAGCATGTGCAGCATAAGTGCCATTTGTTGCAGCTCATTTACTGTTCCTCCTTCCTCGCCTGCTGTTTTAGTTTGCTTATAGTACTGTGTTTGGAGAGAGATCTAGTGTTCTTTGTGAAATCTTATATCCATGCAGCATGGGTGTGTCAGGAACACCCATATAAGGTGAAGTACTTCTGTTGTACCAACCCTGCAGACCCTGATGTCTGGACTGATTCTTGTGCTCACATCTATGTGCTTCTCCTATTAGCAGTGTTATCTTTCTACTTGGTAGCTTTGATCCAATGAGGGGAAATTGTTCATAAAGCACCAATAATTCCATTTGTAAGTAACACTTGCAACATCATTCTTCATGCAGTGTGTCATCTTAAACCCTGTCTATGTCTTTACCTTGCTGCAGCCATGCTCATGTTTGTTAGATATATCCTATTACCAGGAGTGTTTAGGATGTTCCATTTGTATTTTGGTCTGTTGTGTGTTCCTATTTCCATTTGCTGTTTGCTTTACTCTGATTGATCCCATCGTGGAAGACGGAGCGTGGCACTAATTCATTGATGTATGGGCAGCACCAAGTGTTAGTATATGGTCTGTGAAGTTGCTGTCTGCTATTCATCTTAGCTGCAGCTTGGCATTGCCTTGCTGGATTCTTCCATGTCATGTCCAAACTCCCTCTGTCAACCACATACTGTTTGAGCTTTCTCCTGAATTTTCCATTGAAGTTTAAATGAGTGGCTATTGTTCTGACTCAGGGTCCAGCACCCACAGGGGCTGCGTCTACATCATGTTTGTGTTGATGTGTAGCTGTAGAAGTGTTCTTATACGAAGAAGTGTATCTTCTTTTTTTAAAAAATATTTTTATTGATTTTTCACAGAGAGGAAGGGAGATAGAGGTAGAAACATTGATTAGAGAGATACATAAATCAACTGCCTCCTTGCACCCCCCACCCACTGGGGATATTCCTGTAACCAATGTACATGCCCTTGACCGGAATTGAACCTGGGACCTTTTGGTCTGAAGGCCGACACTCTATCCACTGTGCCAAACTGGTCTCGGCAAGAAGTGTATCTTCTTGCTGCCGGTTCCATTTATAGGCAGACCAAAGACTGCCTTTCTCCCCCCTGGTCATTTTTCCAGTAATCAGCTGTCAGTGCTCTCCATGTTTATTCTTGGAAGCCTGTCGTTTGATAGATTGAGTGTGTGTGTGTGTGTGTGTGTGTGTGTGTGTGTGTGTGTGTGTCTGTTTATAGTGGTTTGCATGGTGGTTCCATTAGCTCCCCCATGAGCAAGTGCAAAATATGATGGGATGCCTTGGGATCCTAATACTCAGCATCTTAGCCTGCAATGAGGAAACTGCACATTTGCTTTGCTCTAACAATCCAAAAAGATTCTCACTGCTGCATGGTGTACTATATGGAGTGTGGTGTGGAGTACTTAAGTGAGGGCTAGCTACCTCAATGCTGTGGATGCCCTGCTACCACTGCTCTCCTTGAAGCTGTACTGCCCTTTTCACAATTGAATCCCTCACACACCTGTCTCTTCAATGGCACGTTTTCATGATGGTTGCTTGGGAGGGTTCAGTGACTACTTATCACCATTCTCAAGGTGGTGTGTCTCCTTGCATATGGTGGCATTTCCTACTTTTATATTACCATTGCGTATTGGATTTTGCATGGCCGCCTCATGGTTGTGTGCCCGTGACCCACTGAGTCATTTCAGATTATTCTTTTCCCCCCATGCAGTTCAGTTTTGCTCACTCCCCGCCCCCCTCACATCATATATGCTCATACAAGTTTACCAGTCCTATTAGCTGCATCATGCTGGGTAGCACAGCCTGCTGTTGTCTGGCCTGTATCCTCATGGGGGAAGGTCCACCCACAACCTTGCAAAGCTGCAAGGCCCTGGGAAGTGTGTTGGTCCTGTGCATGTGCCTTCTGCTGTGGGAATAAAAGCTCCGCACTTCACCAGGCCTCATTGGAAGCTGCTGTTGCTGTCCAGCTGCTGAATCATGGCAGGAATGTTCCTGTTTTCACTATAGACTATTATTATGTCAATAGTGCCCATCTGTGTACTTTGTGCAAGCCTGCCAGAGCCTATTTTACCAAAAGTAGTGCCCCTTTCCTGACCCTGTTGTGGCGCTTACCTCACACAAACAAAATTTTCATCCTATTGCAGAATCTTGTTTCTCTTGTGTGCTGGCTCATACATGTCAAGCACTGGTGTTTGAGCAAACTTGTTACATGTTGTCCTGCATCATTCCCCTTCCTCTTGGACAGCTCTCCCCACTATAATGTGCCTGTCAAAGTTAAGGCCCCCCTGTAAGACTGCTAAAGGCAAAGTAATTATTTGGTGTAAATCTTTCCCTGTTCATTAGAGAGCAGGCTACTGGCATTGGTTCATTGTGCCTGTTCCTGTTGTGATCCATTCTTTCCCCAATGATTTGATGCACATGACTGCTCATGCTTGCACCTGCAATGTCTGTATTTGAAAAGCCACACATATGTGAGGGTTATTGCAAGTCTGGGTGTGTTGTACAAGATGTGCAGCCTATTTTTGTCTGTCTATGCTGATGGACATTGGAGTACCAAGGTGTGCAACTTGGATTTAGATGCATATCACCAGACCATTGCAGTCAGCATTCTGGCCAAACCCTAACCCTTTTCAATTTCTTTTCTTTTTTGTAAAATATATTTTATTCATATTCTAGAGAGGGAGAGAATAGAGATCTAGAAACTTCAATGAGTGAGACATGACCAGCTGCCTTTTGCACACACTCTACTGGGTATGTGCCTGCAACCAAGGTACATGCCCTTGACCGGAATTGATCCTGGGATCTTAATCCAGATTGCTCTATCCACTGAGCCAAGGTGGTTTTGGCAGCCCTTCTCTGCTGACGGTCAGCACCTGCGTTTGCTCAGATCTGTCCCCTAAAGGGCTGTTTCTCATCGTTTAGAAACTCCATTGTGAGCTTGCTTTTGCTTCTTGAGCATAAACACCCTGTATTGGCCCTGGGGGTCATTGTGTCATGTCTGCCCACAACACCCCGCCCCCTGTTCCATGGTTCTATGTGCAGTACTTTATTTTGTAGTTTAGCAGAGTGCTTGAGACACAGCTGTAGATATCCTGCTGTAGCCACCTGCACCGCTAAGCCCCTTTCTCTAATTGAGTCCATCACTCCTATCTGTTCACCCAACAGTTTCTTCCATGGCATTTGCTGGGGAGCAGTAGGTAGAGATGTTTGCCTTTATAGGTGGTATTTCCTACTCTGACATTCCTATTGTGCTACCTCTTTTGTGAGTACCTCAGAAGCCACTCCTGGAGCCCCTGCACCTCTTTTGTTGCCTCATTCCCACACCATGCAGTTTTCTAGCCCCACCCCAATGGCTGTGTCATCCTTGATGGCATAGCCTGCCTTTGGTTCATGTGCATCCTCATGGGGGGAGGCGTACCCACTTAGCAAACCAGGAACCCAGTAAAAAAGGTGTGAAGTTTTAAGGTCCTGCCTGGGAAGTGTTTGGTCCTGCAGGTGTGCCGTCTAATGTGGGAAAACAAAATGCACTGTCCCTCATCAGCTTGTACTTGCTGTTGCTGTCCAGTTGCTGAAATCAATGAGGACAGAAGTGTTTGTGTCGTTTGCCCACCAATGCGTTCTGTATGCCGTCCTCCCAGAAGCCGTTTTTCCAAGGTAGCCCCCCCCCCCCTCCTTGGGGCCCTATCCTCACACAAAGCCTCATGTGGCCTACGAATCCCACCCATAATTTTGCTTGTTGCATGCTGGCTCATACATGTCCAGCAGTGGTATTTGGGGGAATAGCCATCACATAGTGTATAGCGCCCCCCTAAAAAACACACACACACACCCGTGGCTCCTGGACAGTCCTATCCTGTGTGCTATGCTTAGTGGTGTGTCCTCATTAAGGGAGTGTACTGCTGGAGTTTGAAGCCCTGACTTTGACTAGCCCTGACTTTGACTTCTAACCCTACCCATGTAAAGAAGAGGCTGCCCAGCTTGGGCCATTGCTGGGACCGACCATGGCTTTCACTAATTGCCCCCTCCCTATCATCTTGATACCTAAATTGTCTTTGGTGCAGTTGTTCCCTCAGCCTACCCTATGGATTTACATGTTAGGTGATATGCCCACTCTTTCCCCCTTTGTTAGAGTCCCCATCCCAATTAAAGATTGTACATTCGTGTGCATTTCACTTTGGTCAAGATGTGTTTGTCCTTCATGTTATCCCAGCTGCTATCAGGCTTTGGGGACCTAAGAGGTGACCTTAGCTTATGCACTCTTGGTCGCTGCCAGGGTGGCTCCCCCAGTAGTGTTTGCTATGATTGCTACTGCCCGTGCCTGCCGTGTTTCCCTTTGTGCTCAGCCATGGGCATTCCCAGTTCACGATGTTGCCCACCATTGCCACCGCTGCCCCCCCCACCCAGCCCCCGTTGATAAGAGTGGAGCCTGGCACATAACAGTGGCATGAGTGTTCATGCCCCCTCCCTGAAGACGTAGGCTCTGGCTATGTCAGTTTTCATGAGTGCTCCCTGTGCCCAGTAGGTGGCCACCCCCATGTACTTTTGTGAGTGCCCAGGATTTTGTGTGTTGCCCAAGTTATTCCTAGTCTGGCACCTTTGCCAGCTCCTAATGTACATCTTACCTTTGTCTGGCATCTTTGCCAGCTCATTTGCAGATATTTCTTCTGTCCGGCATGCCAGCTCTCATATGGGTATTGCTTCTGTCTGGCACCTTTGCCAGCTACACCTAGCTACAGAGTAATGAGTCCACCCATCCGACCGCTGAACTGCCTACCCACCGACCCACCCACGCAACCTCCCTCACCATTTTTTAAAATTTAATGTGGTTGCTGCCTCCCCTTTTCTATTCTCATGCATGGTGTTGCCCCTCCCACATGCTATGTTCGGAGTCGGGTTGTCTATCAAGAAAGCATGGATACTCACAGGATGCTGGGGGTCAGGGGAGGCACACACAGGGTAAGGGATTGGGGGGAGGTCAGCTGTTGAGGGGAAGGCAGGTTGACTGGGGAGTTTTTCATCCATGGGTCATTTCTTAAGCTCTGGGGGAATGGGTATTACAGAGCAGTGTGGCACCATCCCTCCCTCCCTTCTTGTCTATTGCACCCACCGGCTAGGGTGCTCATTCGTGACCGATGTGGTGTCCAGTGATGCGCACCTCCGTAGCATGTTATGCGGCCATCCACCCATCCATGTCCACTAGCGGGAGCAGCAGCAGCAGCAGCAGCAGCAGCAGCGATGGTCTTTTGCAGTTATACTGTGAATTGGTTAGGGGGGAAATTAATGCTTCAGTCCTGCCTGTGCTTTGCTATCCACTTGAGCAGCGGTAGGAGGCAATCCAGTGTTTGCTTAGCTCCTTGCAGTGCTCAGCCCTTGAAGAGCCTGTTCCAAGCTTGATAGACCTTTACTGTGCAACCTTATCCTCAACCTTCCCATCCCTTTGGTCAATTACTTCAGCCCTATTGTTCCTGTCCCATCCCCCAGCAATAACAACTCCTGGTCTCTTTCACATCCACCCTGATTGTTACCAGGAAGACTGCCTGCTGGCTAAACCTGCTAGGGAGGTTTTCCCCCCTGCCCCTTGTATGTTCAATTAAGTAGCTCAAGTCTGTGGCTCTTCTGCAACAATGTCAAGTTTCCTCTGCCATCCCCTCTGTACAGCCATTTGTTTTTCACCCACTCACCGAAGGAGAAAGGCTGTTTTCTCTGCTGGGTGAAATGCATCATTGCACAGCTCTCCTTTTTTCACTCACTCCCCGCCACCTTCCAGTCACTCGTGGAGGAGTAGTAGCGACTCCCCGTCCCTGTCTCTGAGTTCTTTGTTTCCTGTCCTGAGGGGATGGTTGAGCTCTTTTCCGGGTTTGCTATCTCCCACCCCCATCCCCCCCTAGTTCCAGCTAGGCACATGTTTTTTTGTGCTCTGGCATACGCACTCACCTTTCAGGGCAGCGTGCAGTTCATGTTGTGCTTCATTCTCCCATGCAGGTTCCATTTCCAGGGAAGGGATTCCGTATCCATCTCCGAAATGCCTTGTTCTACTGGGATATGCACCTGTTGGAAAGAGTGCATTATCATCAATGGGTCTGTGGAATCAGGCATTTTGTAGGCATGATTGCTTTAGAGAGTTCATGGCCATCTTCACTCTCTTTTCAAAGCTAGGAGCCCGTGCCCTTCTTGCATTGCTTTTCTCTGATTTGGCCTGTTCCTTTCCTGCACTCACCTGTTACAATTCCCCAGCAACACATTGCACATTTTTCGCCATTTTACTACGTCCTGTCACAGTAATAGGTTGTGTTATTAAAGTGTGTGTGCAGTTAGGTGGAGTGGGTGGAAGCAGGATGTATTCCGGACAGACAGCACAGAGTGCAGGTAGGTAGGGAGCACAAGGAGGAAGAATTGCAATGGGTTGTTGTCACTTACCCAGTTGTGGAGTCTTCCTTCCTTTCCTGGCACACCCATGGATGTTCTTTGCTTCCCATATGACTCTTCCTTTCCCGTGCATGCAAGCCAGCATTCCAGTTCATTTCTTGCTTGTTCGTCTTCCTTATTTTCTTGGCATGTGCAAGGTGCCGTTTTGTGTTCCTGTACTGCTCATCTTCCCTGGTGTGCTTTGAGGGCACTGCGGATATTGTCCTTTACGTATCATGGCTGAGCTAATTCTAACTCTCACCTTTCATTTTCTTTATCAATATTGTTATTATCCCATCATTATTTACATTATTTTTGCTATTTTCTTCTAGAGGGTTGCCTTCCTCTGCTTTTGCTAGGGATCTTAGAGCATGCTTCCCCCCGTGTGCTGCTTCAGGGTCCAGCTCCGGGAGGCTGTCGCCCCTTATGGTTGGAGTATGACCCTGGTACATGCCGTGTTTTCTCGCCCAGCTGTTTGAAACAGCCGCCCTGTCTGGCGGAGCTGGCCTTCCTGAGAGGAGGCCTCATGGGCGCTCCGAGTGACTCCGTCACTTATGCCCCGTGACGGGTTTCCCCGTGGGGGAGCATGCTTCTTCTCAGGGAAGCCCTCTCACTGCTCTACAAGGACTTTCGTGGATCCTAAGGGCACATTGGAGTCCCTTCAGAGGGAGCATGTGGCTGTTCTCCTTCTAAGTAGACCCCTTTCAGCTCTCATTTCTGCGTGCCTGGCTTCCAGTCTGATGCATTTATTCCCATTCATCAGCCACAGTCACCCACATGCCGCCCTGGCATATTTTCCTGGCTCTTTTTCTCCCTGCCCTTTCATGTGATTTGCTCTCCTCACTTCATCCAATTCTCAAGCTAAGGCAAGGTAAATCTCACATTCTACAGAAGGAAAAACAATGTGCCTCCAGTAGGCAACTCACCCAGGTTCACCAAAAGGTGCGGCGGGCAGTCCGCGGGGCGCAATGGGCCCCTTGCTGGATCCTGGCACCGAGTCTCGGTCCGCATGGTGCTCCCGGGTGATCTGCCTCGGAGCTTTCCCTCAACCTGCAGGGAGGTGTGCGGGATGTGCTTTGCGGTCCTTGCACACAGCCGTGAGTTTCTGGAAGATGGTGTTTCCACAGCAGCAAGTAATCCCATTGAGGAGTCACGCAGAAAGAAAGGGAATGGAGAGTTCGCGCCCTTGTCTTATGTCTCCTCTTCCAAGGGCAAGGGCCTCACTGGCTCCCTCCCATGCTGCTCATTGGAGGCCGCATTCTCGGGGTTGGGTTGGGCAGGTCTTTGCTAGTAGACGGTGGCGATTGGGCGGGTGCAGAGCAGGGTGATTGATGGGTATTCTCAGCTCTCACAGGGAGGGGTGCTGTGTGCCTGGCCTACCTGATGGCGGGAGATTGACTTGATGGCCATCACAAAGGGTGAGTCGCTTGCGCCTTTTGTTCCGTACTGAGTTATTCCCTTAGGGCTCCTGAAAGAGGGAAGTCACCACTTGACTGGTGCCTCTGAATTCAATGAAGGTTGCTGAGATAGGGAAGTCACCATTTCCATCCAGGTCTTTGGATGGAATGAGCTGTGTTGGCAGAGGGAATTGCTCATTTCAGCCCTCCCTGACTTTTGTAGTTGAAAGTTGTAAGGCAGAGTGATGTTAGGCCTGCGATCTCTACGATTACATCTCTTGTTCCGCGTTTATGGGCAGCAATCAGTTGTACTTTGCCTCTCTCTGCCATGGTTTATTGGTCCAACGCCTTAAGAGATGGGGTTGCTGCGTTCCCGCCCGCAATCTCGCCCGCAATCCCACACAGGCTGTGAGCGTTGTGCCTGCATTCTTGGCTCCTGAGGTGAGTGGTGCAAGGAGCCTGGGCAAGGAGGGTGGTCTGCTGTGGTGTGTCATTTGCAGTGGGTGTTCCATGTTCAGTCTCTTGGCTGAAGTATTCTTGTGCTGTTTTCCCTGATGTCCTTCTTTTGTGTTTGCCAGGTGTGTGCGCTGGGGCTGTTGCTCAGTAAGGTCTGTTGTGGGGTATAGTGTTTGGTTCAAAATAAGACCACCGGAGGCTGATGATTAATTAAAGAAAGCAGACAAAGAAGTATGGAAATATCTGGCCAGGGCAGCTGCAAGAGCCCACACGCAGGCGGCTCCATATGACTGCAACTGCTATAGATGTTGGTAGCCCTTTTAAAGGCTCAAACCGCAGGAATTTCCCTTTGTTTTAATTTAAAGGCTAAAGATTACATTTTTAAAAATATATATTTTATTGATTTTTTTTTACAGAGAGGAGGGAGAGAGATATAGAGCTAGAAACGTCAATGAGAGAGAAACTTCGACCAGCTGCCTCTTGCACACCCCCTATCGGGGATGTGCCCACAACCAATGTACATGCCCTTGCCCAGAATCGAACCTGGGACCTTTCAGTCCGCAGACCAGCGCTCCACGACTGAGCCAAACTGGCTTCGGCTAAAGATTACATTTTAAAGACTGGGGTCAGCCGCAGGGTCATTCCCAGGTACATCTTGCTGGGCATTGGAATGTGGCCCTATCTTGCGGAGCAGAACTTAGTGGTTAATTTTCAAAGGTTATCTCCAAAGGTTATTTACAGTCTCCATCCCTGAAGCCACCGAGTCAGGGGGAGTCAACCTCCCGTGCTCCTGGTCTCAGGCAAGGTTTCAATCTGGAGGCTAAAGTGAATATTCCTTTTTTAATTAGGTGCAAGAGACAGACTTAGCAGGGTTAATATTCAACGGTAGTTTTTACTTGAGATGTATATTCTTAATGTCTTACTTCAAGGTCATGTGGGCACCATGTTGGGGTGGGTGTTCTATGTCTTGTGTTCAGGCTGAGTCCTGTCGTTTTCTCGCCTTTGGTCCTCTTTGGTAGGCACCATTCGTTACACAGTTGTTTGCCTTCTCTTGACTGGCTCTCTTGTTGCGTTTGCAGTGTGATCTTCTGCTGTCATGTAGTGGCGTATGTTGGGATCCATGCTTTTGTATTTTACCATTTTCATTGAGTGCATGTGATTTGTGAACCTCTGCTGCCATGTTGTGGTCAATGTTAGAATTGCTGCGTGTATGTTTTGTATTATCTATTTTGTGCGTGTTATTAGTGATTTTGTGCTGCCGTCGTGTGGACATTTCTTGAATTGCACGTCATTTCGGGAAAGTCTGGAGGCTGCCTGGGTTACATGTTCTTTCATCTTAAGGTGCAGTTTTTCTATTTTCGACGTGCTCATTGGAGGGTTATTCTTTGAGGCATAAAGGCCAAGTTCTACAATTCGGAGGTGGGAGCTGGTTTTGTTCTGCCTATTGTGGTTGCTTGAAGTAAGTATTGTTAGCATCTCATATGCACTCTTTCAAGTTAGTGAAGAGTTTTGCAGTTGTCTTCTTGGCTTCAGGGATATTGCCCTTGTTAAATTTCTGTGTATTGTTTTATGCTGCACCATCTTTCTGTGTGTTGTTTACTTTCCCTGTAATTTGCAAGGGTTTCTATGAGGGGTGGGGCTGATATCTTGTGCAGTTCTTAAAGTGAGGGTCTGTGTTTATACTCGTGTGTCTGCCATGTGGTGACTGGTGTCCAGTGTCCAGTGCTTGCTTGTGTCTCTGTTTCCAGATGCAGATCTGAGTTGTGCTTTCATTGTCTGTGTTTTCTGCATCAATTGCATTTAGGTGTCTTTTGGTCTATTTGGTTGCTTTTGGTTTCCTCTGTTTGTTCCTGTGTGGGCTCTCTGTGCATCTCTGCCACCAGGTCGTTCGGGAAAGGATTTCTTCTCATGTGCTTCTTGGCACTCATGGTCCCCGTGTTGCTGATGTGCTGCACCATCAAATAGTGCAGGAGCAGAGTTTGCATGGAGAGGCCCACTTTATTCATCGCATGGTGGGCTTAGAGAAAATTAATTCGAATTGTAAGCAAAGCTGTGTTCTTTTGTCTCAGGGTATACGATTTCCCAGTGTGTGTTATGTGCCATCACATTTACAGTTGATCTGAGAATGAAGGCGTGTAAGTGTAGGGCTGGGTACTCGATCCTGTATCTTGGTCATGGTATCAGTCATGTCTCAGGCTTATTTTATGGTGGGGATCTGTATGCTTGTTTTCTGTATCTGTCGTATTGTTTTTGACTTGCCCTGGGAGTTTTGCTGTAGTCAAGGGAAGAGGAGAGAGCTGTAGGTGGATTTGTTGTCCTGTTTTGGAACAATTAAGAAGTGTGTGAGTGGTCTTGGGAAGAGCACAGCATGCCTTTGTTGAAGGGGTGAGGCCAGAGCAGGGCACAAGTGACTCATCAGAGTTACACACACATTACAGGTGGTCATGGGTCGTTGGTGAAGGGTATGTCTGCAGCCACATTCTCCATCCCTTGTTTATACGCTGGGAGACAGCATAGTGGATTTTGTGTATGTGTTTGGCAAAGGCCTTGAGAAAGGCCTGTGTTGTGACAGCGGTTGTCTGGCAAAGGGGTCAATGTCTGAAGTACAATTTCCTATCCCTGCTCCCTTCCCGGTCAGGTCAGGGGCTGCATTTTGGGAGGCTGCTAATTGATGCGTTTGTGTTTGTCCCTTTCTCTGTGTCTTACAGTTCATCTTTATCTTGTCAGGCAAAATTTCTTTTGGCCAGAGGAATCAAGGGGGGATTTTTGGATAGATAGGAATATTCATAGAGAGAGGGAGCTATTGGATGTCTCCTGCACTGTCCGTACTTGGTATCCAGTGAGAAATGTGTGTCCTGATTATTTATCGATCCCAGGATCCTTTAGTGCACAGGCTGGCACTTATCTGCCGATACACGCCATGTAGGTCTCCATCACACTACCTCTTAAAACTCAGTGCAAGTGCCCCCCATGAGGATTAACATCTGAGACCTCTGAGACAAAGGCCAAGCTGTAAAGCTTTTTCCTGAGCTAGCGTGCAATCAGGTGGGAATGAGGGGTGGGGCTGGATTGGATACTGTGGCCACACCTGGAGTTTGGGACAAGGCCTCACTGTGCACCCTCAGGCAAAGATTTGAATAGTGTGCGCAGAGGCGAGGGCTGGTGACAGAGGCTGGACGTGATGATAGAGGCAGGAGGTGTGGAGACAAGTGGCAGCTCAGGAGAGGTGTGAGTTCAGGCGAGAGGCGGGATTGATTTTGCCTGAATGATGGAGGTGCCTTCACTGGACCCTCACAGGGTTCAGGGATTAAGCAGGCACCGGCAGGTCTGAGGCGATGGTCTCTTGGGAGTCGTGTGCCTGGCCTCTGTGGTGTGAGGCGAGCGCCTAGGCGATAGGCAGCGGGAAATAGGCTGATGCTGAGGTCAGCCCAATGGAGTTCGTGACGAGAGGCCATTGTGTGATTCGTGCGTCGTGTGGCGTGTGTGCGTGCGCTGAGTTTGAGGTGTGTTCCGTGCGCTGAACATGTGTCTTGTGGCGTGCACTGAGCGTGACGTGTTATTCGTGCGCTGAGCGTGAGGTTTGAGGTGTGAGACGTGAGATGTGAGACGTGAGGCGTGAGGGAGGTGTGAGGCATGCGTCATGTGGTGTGCGCTGAGCGTGAGGTGTTCGTCATGCGCTGAGCATGACGTGTGAGGCGTGAGGCGTGAGCTTTGAGGTGTGAGGCGTGAGACCTGAGGCATGAGATGTGAGGCGTGAGGCGTGATACGTAAGGCGCGAGGCTTGAGGTGTGAGGCGTGAAGTGTGAGGCGCAAGGCGCGAGGCGTGAGGCGTGAGGCATGAAGCGTGAAGCGGCATTGCAGTGTAGGCTCCAGATGAGGCTTCTCAGTCTCGGCTCCCTGTGGTCGCTGGTAGTTATTTGTCAGCAGCCATAGGCACTAGCCCAGCCTCTCCCGTGCTTTGTGCTGTGCTGGCCAGCTGTCTGTGTTGCTGTCCGCGGCTGCCATGCGTATTCTCTGTGGAACGCAGAGGCTTCTGGTGCCTTGGCGTGGCCGGCCCCGTGACTCGTTTGGAGCTGCGGCTGACAAGGTTGTGGCTTTGAGTTCATGTTGTTTTGTGTCTTGGTTATCTCTGTGTTTCATGTGTCCTCTGTATCCTGTCAGCTCAGTGCACCTCAAAAGGGGGAGGACGTGCATAGTGCAACGATTGAAGTTTCATTTCAGATGTAGAGGTTTTAAAGGTTAAAGTTTTTTCACTGCAGCTTGTTTGAAATGTGCTGACTTGCACATGTTGTGGGATTCTGTATAGGGGCCACATTTGGGGTGAAAAGTCACATGTGGCTTACGAGGTGTGGTTTTCCAGCTAATGAGTGAAGGTATTGGTCAAATTTTAAATTACTGTGGTATTATAGCAGCGATGTATTACTTTTTATGATAAGGTTATTTTTTAACCATTCCTTTCCTTCATGACTTCCCTTTGTTATTTTGAAATGATAGTTGTGTTTAATTCTGAGAGGGAAGGAGAGGATCATAGGTGCAAGTGTTGATGATCACAGTGAATTGTTAATCGCCTGCCTCTTGCACATATTGCACTGGGGATCGAGGATGCCACGTGTGCAAGTGTCCTCTTTGGCGATGTAGAGCCATACTGGCCAGGTTGACAGGAGTTAGTGCATGTGTAGTTTGACATTGCCTAACAAGAATCCACATGCTGCTTAGTGTCTGTAATTGTTCTCCAGATACCACCCCTTTCAGAGCCTTCATCTAAGACCTTGCTTCCACATTTACAAAAAACTTACTCTTGCTAGGATTGGTGTTCAATTGTATCTCACTTTTCTTTCTTCATCTGTTAAACATAGTGATTCTCCTGCTATTTTCGTCATGTTTATTTGTTCATTATCCTAGACATTAAAATGCATGAGGTGTGTGTGTGAGGTCAATGAATGCTTTTTCTCTTTTCCACAGTTTGGAAGAGGAGGGTGTGGCCTTGAGACACGATCATCTTGGGGACGGCTATCTTCTCACGGTGTTGCAGTTGAGGCATGTTCGACACCTGTCAGCGAAGGTAGGCATCCTGATTTTTGTTTCGTTCTATTAGCCTCATGTGTTTGGGGTCCACTACAGGGTTTGGTAGGATGGTTCCGTTTTGCACTTATTTTCATCTTCAAGATTGACAGTGACATGGCATGAGAAACCAGTAATCTTTAAATTGCCTGTCTGGAACTTAAAGTCACACTACAGGCCTGTACCCTTTGCAATCTGGGACCCTTTGAGGAATGTTGAAGTGTCTGCTCAGGCACAATCTCGCCGTGATTGTGTCAAGCGGACATTTGGACATTCCTGTCATAATTCAGGACTGACTGCTGGCCCCCAACTGCTTGCCTGCCTTCCTCATTGTCCCTGTCCACTTTTGAATGCATGGCTGATCACCTCCCACCTAGCTTTTCCCATTCTAGTCTGATTGATGTGCACCTGTTCCCCTGCCAAGGTCTTTGGCCTCAATTTGTATTTTTTGCTGGCCTGGCAACCCCTAACTGTCATTACCTACATGGTTCATTGTCTCCCACTGCCCTTATTTGCACGCCTGGTGCCTTTCCAACCTCCAGTCTCTGTCAGCCATCTTGTGCTGGGTTTGTGGCTACGTTTTGTCCACATAAGTACAGGGTCATTGCCAACATGCCGCCAGCCATTTTTTGTGTGTTGGAGTGACGGTCAATGAACAGGTCACTCTTTTGTTACATAAGATGCAGGTCTGGTGCACAGGTGGTGGCCAGATGGTTTGTCCTGAAGGTGTCCCGGATCAGGGTGGGGTTTCCCTTGGAGATTGGGCCATCCCAAGAGAGAGAGAGGCTTCTGGGGTGGTTTGCCAGGCAGCCACAGCCATGCCTGCTGGTGACCCAGGTGGAGGCCATGGTATCTGGGATTGATGCATTTTTCATGTTTGAAGCGTTGCAGTCTGGAGTCCAGGCAAGCTTTGTGTTTGATTTCTGGATGATGCAATTTCTTTTCCGTTGTATGCATTTTGTATGATTGCAATTCTGCATCCTTGATTTGAGGAGGCCTGCCTAGGTTGGCTTGGATTTGGGTGAAGCTTGGCTTCCTCTATTGAAACCCTAGTCTCTCTATTGGTGTCTGTGGCTGCTGCAATTGTGGTTGATTGTGGTTCATTTGCTTCCTCTCTGATTGCCTGGTTGGTGTGACCGGCTGTTTTTTGTGACTGGTATGCGTGGCTGTATGGTGTTGCAGTTTTTTGTGGCTGATCTGTGTGGTTGCTGAGCCTGGCTGTTTGTTGTGGTTGCTGTGCATGGCTGGTGGGCATGTTTGGAGGGTATGGCTGGTGGTTGGTTAGGGTTGGGCTAGGGCTAGGGCTTAGGGCTTAGGGCTAGGGCTAGGGCTAGGGCTAGGGCTAGGGCTTAGGGCTTGTTAGGGTTAGGGTTAGGGTTAGGGTTAGGGTTAGGGTTAGGGTTAGGGTTAGGGTTAGGGTTAGGGTTAGGGTTAGGGTTAGGGTTAGGGTTAGGGTTAGGGTTAGGGTTAGGGTTAGGGTTAGGGTTAGGGTTAGGGTTAGGGTTAGGGTTAGGGTTAGGGTTAGGGTTAGGGTTAGGGTTAGGGTTAGGGTTAGGGTTAGGGTTAGGGTTAGGGTTAGGGTTAGGGTTAGGGTTAGGGTTAGGGTTAGGGTTAGGGTTAGGGTTAGGGTTAGGGTTAGGGTTAGGGTTAGGGTTAGGGTTAGGGTTAGGGTTAGGGTTAGGGTTAGGGTTAGGGTTAGGGTTAGGGTTAGGGTTAGGGTTAGGGTTAGGGTTAGGGTTAGGGTTAGGGTTAGGGTTAGGGTTAGGGTTAGGGTTAGGGTTAGGGTTAGGGTTAGGGTTAGGGTTAGGGTTAGGGTTAGGGTTAGGGTTAGGGTTAGGGTTAGGGTTAGGGTTAGGGTTAGGGTTAGGGTTAGGGTTAGGGTTAGGGTTAGGGTTAGGGTTAGGGTTAGGGTTAGGGTTAGGGTTAGGGTTAGGGTTAGGGTTAGGGTTAGGGTTAGGGTTAGGGTTAGGGTTAGGGTTAGGGTTAGGGTTAGGGTTAGGGTTAGGGTTAGGGTTAGGGTTAGGGTTAGGGTTAGGGTTAGGGTTAGGGTTAGGGTTAGGGTTAGGGTTAGGGTTAGGGTTAGGGTTAGGGTTAGGGTTAGGGTTAGGGTTAGGGTTAGGGTTAGGGTTAGGGTTAGGGTTAGGGTTAGGGTTAGGGTTAGGGTTAGGGTTAGGGTTAGGGTTAGGGTTAGGGTTAGGGTTAGGGTTAGGGTTAGGGTTAGGGTTAGGGTTAGGGTTAGGGTTAGGGTTAGGGTTAGGGTTAGGGTTAGGGTTAGGGTTAGGGTTAGGGTTAGGGTTAGGGTTAGGGTTAGGGTTAGGGTTAGGGTTAGGGTTAGGGTTAGGGTTAGGGTTAGGGTTAGGGTTAGGGTTAGGGTTAGGGTTAGGGTTAGGGTTAGGGTTAGGGTTAGGGTTAGGGTTAGGGTTAGGGTTAGGGTTAGGGTTAGGGTTAGGGTTAGGGTTAGGGTTAGGGTTAGGGTTAGGGTTAGGGTTAGGGTTAGGGTTAGGGTTAGGGTTAGGGTTAGGGTTAGGGTTAGGGTTAGGGTTAGGGTTAGGGTTAGGGTTAGGGTTAGGGTTAGGGTTAGGGTTAGGGTTAGGGTTAGGGTTAGGGTTAGGGTTAGGGTTAGGGTTAGGGTTAGGGTTAGGGTTAGGGTTAGGGTTAGGGTTAGGGTTAGGGTTAGGGTTAGGGTTAGGGTTAGGGTTAGGGTTAGGGTTAGGGTTAGGGTTAGGGTTAGGGTTAGGGTTAGGGTTAGGGTTAGGGTTAGGGTTAGGGTTAGGGTTAGGGTTAGGGTTAGGGTTAGGGTTAGGGTTAGGGTTAGGGTTAGGGTTAGGGTTAGGGTTAGGGTTAGGGTTAGGGTTAGGGTTAGGGTTAGGGTTAGGGTTAGGGTTAGGGTTAGGGTTAGGGTTAGGGTTAGGGTTAGGGTTAGGGTTAGGGTTAGGGTTAGGGTTAGGGTTAGGGTTAGGGTTAGGGTTAGGGTTAGGGTTAGGGTTAGGGTTAGGGTTAGGGTTAGGGTTAGGGTTAGGGTTAGGGTTAGGGTTAGGGTTAGGGTTAGGGTTAGGGTTAGGGTTAGGGTTAGGGTTAGGGTTAGGGTTAGGGTTAGGGTTAGGGTTAGGGTTAGGGTTAGGGTTAGGGTTAGGGTTAGGGTTAGGGTTAGGGTTAGGGTTAGGGTTAGGGTTAGGGTTAGGGTTAGGGTTAGGGTTAGGGTTAGGGTTAGGGTTAGGGTTAGGGTTAGGGTTAGGGTTAGGGTTAGGGTTAGGGTTAGGGTTAGGGTTAGGGTTAGGGTTAGGGTTAGGGTTAGGGTTAGGGTTAGGGTTAGGGTTAGGGTTAGGGTTAGGGTTAGGGTTAGGGTTAGGGTTAGGGTTAGGGTTAGGGTTAGGGTTAGGGTTAGGGTTAGGGTTAGGGTTAGGGTTAGGGTTAGGGTTAGGGTTAGGGTTAGGGTTAGGGTTAGGGTTAGGGTTAGGGTTAGGGTTAGGGTTAGGGTTAGGGTTAGGGTTAGGGTTAGGGTTAGGGTTAGGGTTAGGGTTAGGGTTAGGGTTAGGGTTAGGGTTAGGGTTAGGGTTAGGGTTAGGGTTAGGGTTAGGGTTAGGGTTAGGGTTAGGGTTAGGGTTAGGGTTAGGGTTAGGGTTAGGGTTAGGGTTAGGGTTAGGGTTAGGGTTAGGGTTAGGGTTAGGGTTAGGGTTAGGGTTAGGGTTAGGGTTAGGGTTAGGGTTAGGGTTAGGGTTAGGGTTAGGGTTAGGGTTAGGGTTAGGGTTAGGGTTAGGGTTAGGGTTAGGGTTAGGGTTAGGGTTAGGGTTAGGGTTAGGGTTAGGGTTAGGGTTAGGGTTAGGGTTAGGGTTAGGGTTAGGGTTAGGGTTAGGGTTAGGGTTAGGGTTAGGGTTAGGGTTAGGGTTAGGGTTAGGGTTAGGGTTAGGGTTAGGGTTAGGGTTAGGGTTAGGGTTAGGGTTAGGGTTAGGGTTAGGGTTAGGGTTAGGGTTAGGGTTAGGGTTAGGGTTAGGGTTAGGGTTAGGGTTAGGGTTAGGGTTAGGGTTAGGGTTAGGGTTAGGGTTAGGGTTAGGGTTAGGGTTAGGGTTAGGGTTAGGGTTAGGGTTAGGGTTAGGGTTAGGGTTAGGGTTAGGGTTAGGGTTAGGGTTAGGGTTAGGGTTAGGGTTAGGGTTAGGGTTAGGGTTAGGGTTAGGGTTAGGGTTAGGGTTAGGGTTAGGGTTAGGGTTAGGGTTAGGGTTAGGGTTAGGGTTAGGGTTAGGGTTAGGGTTAGGGTTAGGGTTAGGGTTAGGGTTAGGGTTAGGGTTAGGGTTAGGGTTAGGGTTAGGGTTAGGGTTAGGGTTAGGGTTAGGGTTAGGGTTAGGGTTAGGGTTAGGGTTAGGGTTAGGGTTAGGGTTAGGGTTAGGGTTAGGGTTAGGGTTAGGGTTAGGGTTAGGGTTAGGGTTAGGGTTAGGGTTAGGGTTAGGGTTAGGGTTAGGGTTAGGGTTAGGGTTAGGGTTAGGGTTAGGGTTAGGGTTAGGGTTAGGGTTAGGGTTAGGGTTAGGGTTAGGGTTAGGGTTAGGGTTAGGGTTAGGGTTAGGGTTAGGGTTAGGGTTAGGGTTAGGGTTAGGGTTAGGGTTAGGGTTAGGGTTAGGGTTAGGGTTAGGGTTAGGGTTAGGGTTAGGGTTAGGGTTAGGGTTAGGGTTAGGGTTAGGGTTAGGGTTAGGGTTAGGGTTAGGGTTAGGGTTAGGGTTAGGGTTAGGGTTAGGGTTAGGGTTAGGGTTAGGGTTAGGGTTAGGGTTAGGGTTAGGGTTAGGGTTAGGGTTAGGGTTAGGGTTAGGGTTAGGGTTAGGGTTAGGGTTAGGGTTAGGGTTAGGGTTAGGGTTAGGGTTAGGGTTAGGGTTAGGGTTAGGGTTAGGGTTAGGGTTAGGGTTAGGGTTAGGGTTAGGGTTAGGGTTAGGGTTAGGGTTAGGGTTAGGGTTAGGGTTAGGGTTAGGGTTAGGGTTAGGGTTAGGGTTAGGGTTAGGGTTAGGGTTAGGGTTAGGGTTAGGGTTAGGGTTAGGGTTAGGGTTAGGGTTAGGGTTAGGGTTAGGGTTAGGGTTAGGGTTAGGGTTAGGGTTAGGGTTAGGGTTAGGGTTAGGGTTAGGGTTAGGGTTAGGGTTAGGGTTAGGGTTAGGGTTAGGGTTAGGGTTAGGGTTAGGGTTAGGGTTAGGGTTAGGGTTAGGGTTAGGGTTAGGGTTAGGGTTAGGGTTAGGGTTAGGGTTAGGGTTAGGGTTAGGGTTAGGGTTAGGGTTAGGGTTAGGGTTAGGGTTAGGGTTAGGGTTAGGGTTAGGGTTAGGGTTAGGGTTAGGGTTAGGGTTAGGGTTAGGGTTAGGGTTAGGGTTAGGGTTAGGGTTAGGGTTAGGGTTAGGGTTAGGGTTAGGGTTAGGGTTAGGGTTAGGGTTAGGGTTAGGGTTAGGGTTAGGGTTAGGGTTAGGGTTAGGGTTAGGGTTAGGGTTAGGGTTAGGGTTAGGGTTAGGGTTAGGGTTAGGGTTAGGGTTAGGGTTAGGGTTAGGGTTAGGGTTAGGGTTAGGGTTAGGGTTAGGGTTAGGGTTAGGGTTAGGGTTAGGGTTAGGGTTAGGGTTAGGGTTAGGGTTAGGGTTAGGGTTAGGGTTAGGGTTAGGGTTAGGGTTAGGGTTAGGGTTAGGGTTAGGGTTAGGGTTAGGGTTAGGGTTAGGGTTAGGGTTAGGGTTAGGGTTAGGGTTAGGGTTAGGGTTAGGGTTAGGGTTAGGGTTAGGGTTAGGGTTAGGGTTAGGGTTAGGGTTAGGGTTAGGGTTAGGGTTAGGGTTAGGGTTAGGGTTAGGGTTAGGGTTAGGGTTAGGGTTAGGGTTAGGGTTAGGGTTAGGGTTAGGGTTAGGGTTAGGGTTAGGGTTAGGGTTAGGGTTAGGGTTAGGGTTAGGGTTAGGGTTAGGGTTAGGGTTAGGGTTAGGGTTAGGGTTAGGGTTAGGGTTAGGGTTAGGGTTAGGGTTAGGGTTAGGGTTAGGGTTAGGGTTAGGGTTAGGGTTAGGGTTAGGGTTAGGGTTAGGGTTAGGGTTAGGGTTAGGGTTAGGGTTAGGGTTAGGGTTAGGGTTAGGGTTAGGGTTAGGGTTAGGGTTAGGGTTAGGGTTAGGGTTAGGGTTAGGGTTAGGGTTAGGGTTAGGGTTAGGGTTAGGGTTAGGGTTAGGGTTAGGGTTAGGGTTAGGGTTAGGGTTAGGGTTAGGGTTAGGGTTAGGGTTAGGGTTAGGGTTAGGGTTAGGGTTAGGGTTAGGGTTAGGGTTAGGGTTAGGGTTAGGGTTAGGGTTAGGGTTAGGGTTAGGGTTAGGGTTAGGGTTAGGGTTAGGGTTAGGGTTAGGGTTAGGGTTAGGGTTAGGGTTAGGGTTAGGGTTAGGGTTAGGGTTAGGGTTAGGGTTAGGGTTAGGGTTAGGGTTAGGGTTAGGGTTAGGGTTAGGGTTAGGGTTAGGGTTAGGGTTAGGGTTAGGGTTAGGGTTAGGGTTAGGGTTAGGGTTAGGGTTAGGGTTAGGGTTAGGGTTAGGGTTAGGGTTAGGGTTAGGGTTAGGGTTAGGGTTAGGGTTAGGGTTAGGGTTAGGGTTAGGGTTAGGGTTAGGGTTAGGGTTAGGGTTAGGGTTAGGGTTAGGGTTAGGGTTAGGGTTAGGGTTAGGGTTAGGGTTAGGGTTAGGGTTAGGGTTAGGGTTAGGGTTAGGGTTAGGGTTAGGGTTAGGGTTAGGGTTAGGGTTAGGGTTAGGGTTAGGGTTAGGGTTAGGGTTAGGGTTAGGGTTAGGGTTAGGGTTAGGGTTAGGGTTAGGGTTAGGGTTAGGGTTAGGGTTAGGGTTAGGGTTAGGGTTAGGGTTAGGGTTAGGGTTAGGGTTAGGGTTAGGGTTAGGGTTAGGGTTAGGGTTAGGGTTAGGGTTAGGGTTAGGGTTAGGGTTAGGGTTAGGGTTAGGGTTAGGGTTAGGGTTAGGGTTAGGGTTAGGGTTAGGGTTAGGGTTAGGGTTAGGGTTAGGGTTAGGGTTAGGGTTAGGGTTAGGGTTAGGGTTAGGGTTAGGGTTAGGGTTAGGGTTAGGGTTAGGGTTAGGGTTAGGGTTAGGGTTAGGGTTAGGGTTAGGGTTAGGGTTAGGGTTAGGGTTAGGGTTAGGGTTAGGGTTAGGGTTAGGGTTAGGGTTAGGGTTAGGGTTAGGGTTAGGGTTAGGGTTAGGGTTAGGGTTAGGGTTAGGGTTAGGGTTAGGGTTAGGGTTAGGGTTAGGGTTAGGGTTAGGGTTAGGGTTAGGGTTAGGGTTAGGGTTAGGGTTAGGGTTAGGGTTAGGGTTAGGGTTAGGGTTAGGGTTAGGGTTAGGGTTAGGGTTAGGGTTAGGGTTAGGGTTAGGGTTAGGGTTAGGGTTAGGGTTAGGGTTAGGGTTAGGGTTAGGGTTAGGGTTAGGGTTAGGGTTAGGGTTAGGGTTAGGGTTAGGGTTAGGGTTAGGGTTAGGGTTAGGGTTAGGGTTAGGGTTAGGGTTAGGGTTAGGGTTAGGGTTAGGGTTAGGGTTAGGGTTAGGGTTAGGGTTAGGGTTAGGGTTAGGGTTAGGGTTAGGGTTAGGGTTAGGGTTAGGGTTAGGGTTAGGGTTAGGGTTAGGGTTAGGGTTAGGGTTAGGGTTAGGGTTAGGGTTAGGGTTAGGGTTAGGGTTAGGGTTAGGGTTAGGGTTAGGGTTAGGGTTAGGGTTAGGGTTAGGGTTAGGGTTAGGGTTAGGGTTAGGGTTAGGGTTAGGGTTAGGGTTAGGGTTAGGGTTAGGGTTAGGGTTAGGGTTAGGGTTAGGGTTAGGGTTAGGGTTAGGGTTAGGGTTAGGGTTAGGGTTAGGGTTAGGGTTAGGGTTAGGGTTAGGGTTAGGGTTAGGGTTAGGGTTAGGGTTAGGGTTAGGGTTAGGGTTAGGGTTAGGGTTAGGGTTAGGGTTAGGGTTAGGGTTAGGGTTAGGGTTAGGGTTAGGGTTAGGGTTAGGGTTAGGGTTAGGGTTAGGGTTAGGGTTAGGGTTAGGGTTAGGGTTAGGGTTAGGGTTAGGGTTAGGGTTAGGGTTAGGGTTAGGGTTAGGGTTAGGGTTAGGGTTAGGGTTAGGGTTAGGGTTAGGGTTAGGGTTAGGGTTAGGGTTAGGGTTAGGGTTAGGGTTAGGGTTAGGGTTAGGGTTAGGGTTAGGGTTAGGGTTAGGGTTAGGGTTAGGGTTAGGGTTAGGGTTAGGGTTAGGGTTAGGGTTAGGGTTAGGGTTAGGGTTAGGGTTAGGGTTAGGGTTAGGGTTAGGGTTAGGGTTAGGGTTAGGGTTAGGGTTAGGGTTAGGGTTAGGGTTAGGGTTAGGGTTAGGGTTAGGGTTAGGGTTAGGGTTAGGGTTAGGGTTAGGGTTAGGGTTAGGGTTAGGGTTAGGGTTAGGGTTAGGGTTAGGGTTAGGGTTAGGGTTAGGGTTAGGGTTAGGGTTAGGGTTAGGGTTAGGGTTAGGGTTAGGGTTAGGGTTAGGGTTAGGGTTAGGGTTAGGGTTAGGGTTAGGGTTAGGGTTAGGGTTAGGGTTAGGGTTAGGGTTAGGGTTAGGGTTAGGGTTAGGGTTAGGGTTAGGGTTAGGGTTAGGGTTAGGGTTAGGGTTAGGGTTAGGGTTAGGGTTAGGGTTAGGGTTAGGGTTAGGGTTAGGGTTAGGGTTAGGGTTAGGGTTAGGGTTAGGGTTAGGGTTAGGGTTAGGGTTAGGGTTAGGGTTAGGGTTAGGGTTAGGGTTAGGGTTAGGGTTAGGGTTAGGGTTAGGGTTAGGGTTAGGGTTAGGGTTAGGGTTAGGGTTAGGGTTAGGGTTAGGGTTAGGGTTAGGGTTAGGGTTAGGGTTAGGGTTAGGGTTAGGGTTAGGGTTAGGGTTAGGGTTAGGGTTAGGGTTAGGGTTAGGGTTAGGGTTAGGGTTAGGGTTAGGGTTAGGGTTAGGGTTAGGGTTAGGGTTAGGGTTAGGGTTAGGGTTAGGGTTAGGGTTAGGGTTAGGGTTAGGGTTAGGGTTAGGGTTAGGGTTAGGGTTAGGGTTAGGGTTAGGGTTAGGGTTAGGGTTAGGGTTAGGGTTAGGGTTAGGGTTAGGGTTAGGGTTAGGGTTAGGGTTAGGGTTAGGGTTAGGGTTAGGGTTAGGGTTAGGGTTAGGGTTAGGGTTAGGGTTAGGGTTAGGGTTAGGGTTAGGGTTAGGGTTAGGGTTAGGGTTAGGGTTAGGGTTAGGGTTAGGGTTAGGGTTAGGGTTAGGGTTAGGGTTAGGGTTAGGGTTAGGGTTAGGGTTAGGGTTAGGGTTAGGGTTAGGGTTAGGGTTAGGGTTAGGGTTAGGGTTAGGGTTAGGGTTAGGGTTAGGGTTAGGGTTAGGGTTAGGGTTAGGGTTAGGGTTAGGGTTAGGGTTAGGGTTAGGGTTAGGGTTAGGGTTAGGGTTAGGGTTAGGGTTAGGGTTAGGGTTAGGGTTAGGGTTAGGGTTAGGGTTAGGGTTAGGGTTAGGGTTAGGGTTAGGGTTAGGGTTAGGGTTAGGGTTAGGGTTAGGGTTAGGGTTAGGGTTAGGGTTAGGGTTAGGGTTAGGGTTAGGGTTAGGGTTAGGGTTAGGGTTAGGGTTAGGGTTAGGGTTAGGGTTAGGGTTAGGGTTAGGGTTAGGGTTAGGGTTAGGGTTAGGGTTAGGGTTAGGGTTAGGGTTAGGGTTAGGGTTAGGGTTAGGGTTAGGGTTAGGGTTAGGGTTAGGGTTAGGGTTAGGGTTAGGGTTAGGGTTAGGGTTAGGGTTAGGGTTAGGGTTAGGGTTAGGGTTAGGGTTAGGGTTAGGGTTAGGGTTAGGGTTAGGGTTAGGGTTAGGGTTAGGGTTAGGGTTAGGGTTAGGGTTAGGGTTAGGGTTAGGGTTAGGGTTAGGGTTAGGGTTAGGGTTAGGGTTAGGGTTAGGGTTAGGGTTAGGGTTAGGGTTAGGGTTAGGGTTAGGGTTAGGGTTAGGGTTAGGGTTAGGGTTAGGGTTAGGGTTAGGGTTAGGGTTAGGGTTAGGGTTAGGGTTAGGGTTAGGGTTAGGGTTAGGGTTAGGGTTAGGGTTAGGGTTAGGGTTAGGGTTAGGGTTAGGGTTAGGGTTAGGGTTAGGGTTAGGGTTAGGGTTAGGGTTAGGGTTAGGGTTAGGGTTAGGGTTAGGGTTAGGGTTAGGGTTAGGGTTAGGGTTAGGGTTAGGGTTAGGGTTAGGGTTAGGGTTAGGGTTAGGGTTAGGGTTAGGGTTAGGGTTAGGGTTAGGGTTAGGGTTAGGGTTAGGGTTAGGGTTAGGGTTAGGGTTAGGGTTAGGGTTAGGGTTAGGGTTAGGGTTAGGGTTAGGGTTAGGGTTAGGGTTAGGGTTAGGGTTAGGGTTAGGGTTAGGGTTAGGGTTAGGGTTAGGGTTAGGGTTAGGGTTAGGGTTAGGGTTAGGGTTAGGGTTAGGGTTAGGGTTAGGGTTAGGGTTAGGGTTAGGGTTAGGGTTAGGGTTAGGGTTAGGGTTAGGGTTAGGGTTAGGGTTAGGGTTAGGGTTAGGGTTAGGGTTAGGGTTAGGGTTAGGGTTAGGGTTAGGGTTAGGGTTAGGGTTAGGGTTAGGGTTAGGGTTAGGGTTAGGGTTAGGGTTAGGGTTAGGGTTAGGGTTAGGGTTAGGGTTAGGGTTAGGGTTAGGGTTAGGGTTAGGGTTAGGGTTAGGGTTAGGGTTAGGGTTAGGGTTAGGGTTAGGGTTAGGGTTAGGGTTAGGGTTAGGGTTAGGGTTAGGGTTAGGGTTAGGGTTAGGGTTAGGGTTAGGGTTAGGGTTAGGGTTAGGGTTAGGGTTAGGGTTAGGGTTAGGGTTAGGGTTAGGGTTAGGGTTAGGGTTAGGGTTAGGGTTAGGGTTAGGGTTAGGGTTAGGGTTAGGGTTAGGGTTAGGGTTAGGGTTAGGGTTAGGGTTAGGGTTAGGGTTAGGGTTAGGGTTAGGGTTAGGGTTAGGGTTAGGGTTAGGGTTAGGGTTAGGGTTAGGGTTAGGGTTAGGGTTAGGGTTAGGGTTAGGGTTAGGGTTAGGGTTAGGGTTAGGGTTAGGGTTAGGGTTAGGGTTAGGGTTAGGGTTAGGGTTAGGGTTAGGGTTAGGGTTAGGGTTAGGGTTAGGGTTAGGGTTAGGGTTAGGGTTAGGGTTAGGGTTAGGGTTAGGGTTAGGGTTAGGGTTAGGGTTAGGGTTAGGGTTAGGGTTAGGGTTAGGGTTAGGGTTAGGGTTAGGGTTAGGGTTAGGGTTAGGGTTAGGGTTAGGGTTAGGGTTAGGGTTAGGGTTAGGGTTAGGGTTAGGGTTAGGGTTAGGGTTAGGGTTAGGGTTAGGGTTAGGGTTAGGGTTAGGGTTAGGGTTAGGGTTAGGGTTAGGGTTAGGGTTAGGGTTAGGGTTAGGGTTAGGGTTAGGGTTAGGGTTAGGGTTAGGGTTAGGGTTAGGGTTAGGGTTAGGGTTAGGGTTAGGGTTAGGGTTAGGGTTAGGGTTAGGGTTAGGGTTAGGGTTAGGGTTAGGGTTAGGGTTAGGGTTAGGGTTAGGGTTAGGGTTAGGGTTAGGGTTAGGGTTAGGGTTAGGGTTAGGGTTAGGGTTAGGGTTAGGGTTAGGGTTAGGGTTAGGGTTAGGGTTAGGGTTAGGGTTAGGGTTAGGGTTAGGGTTAGGGTTAGGGTTAGGGTTAGGGTTAGGGTTAGGGTTAGGGTTAGGGTTAGGGTTAGGGTTAGGGTTAGGGTTAGGGTTAGGGTTAGGGTTAGGGTTAGGGTTAGGGTTAGGGTTAGGGTTAGGGTTAGGGTTAGGGTTAGGGTTAGGGTTAGGGTTAGGGTTAGGGTTAGGGTTAGGGTTAGGGTTAGGGTTAGGGTTAGGGTTAGGGTTAGGGTTAGGGTTAGGGTTAGGGTTAGGGTTAGGGTTAGGGTTAGGGTTAGGGTTAGGGTTAGGGTTAGGGTTAGGGTTAGGGTTAGGGTTAGGGTTAGGGTTAGGGTTAGGGTTAGGGTTAGGGTTAGGGTTAGGGTTAGGGTTAGGGTTAGGGTTAGGGTTAGGGTTAGGGTTAGGGTTAGGGTTAGGGTTAGGGTTAGGGTTAGGGTTAGGGTTAGGGTTAGGGTTAGGGTTAGGGTTAGGGTTAGGGTTAGGGTTAGGGTTAGGGTTAGGGTTAGGGTTAGGGTTAGGGTTAGGGTTAGGGTTAGGGTTAGGGTTAGGGTTAGGGTTAGGGTTAGGGTTAGGGTTAGGGTTAGGGTTAGGGTTAGGGTTAGGGTTAGGGTTAGGGTTAGGGTTAGGGTTAGGGTTAGGGTTAGGGTTAGGGTTAGGGTTAGGGTTAGGGTTAGGGTTAGGGTTAGGGTTAGGGTTAGGGTTAGGGTTAGGGTTAGGGTTAGGGTTAGGGTTAGGGTAGGGTTAGGGTTAGGGTTAGGGTTAGGGTTAGGGTTAGGGTTAGGGTTAGGGTTAGGGTTAGGGTTAGGGTTAGGGTTAGGGTTAGGGTTAGGGTTAGGGTTAGGGTTAGGGTTAGGGTTAGGGTTAGGGTTAGGGTTAGGGTTAGGGTTAGGGTTAGGGTTAGGGTTAGGGTTAGGGTTAGGGTTAGGGTTAGGGTTAGGGTTAGGGTTAGGGTTAGGGTTAGGGTTAGGGTTAGGGTTAGGGTTAGGGTTAGGGTTAGGGTTAGGGTTAGGGTTAGGGTTAGGGTTAGGGTTAGGGTTAGGGTTAGGGTTAGGGTTAGGGTTAGGGTTAGGGTTAGGGTTAGGGTTAGGGTTAGGGTTAGGGTTAGGGTTAGGGTTAGGGTTAGGGTTAGGGTTAGGTTAGGGTTAGGGTTAGGGTTAGGGTTAGGGTTAGGGTTAGGGTTAGGGTTAGGGTTAGGGTTAGGGTTAGGGTTAGGGTTAGGGTTAGGGTTAGGGTTAGGGTTAGGGTTAGGGTTAGGGTTAGGGTTAGGGTTAGGGTTAGGGTTAGGGTTAGGGTTAGGGTTAGGGTTAGGGTTAGGGTTAGGGTTAGGGTTAGGGTTAGGGTTAGGGTTAGGGTTAGGGTTAGGGTTAGGGTTAGGGTTAGGGTTAGGGTTAGGGTTAGGGTTAGGGTTAGGGTTAGGGTTAGGGTTAGGGTTAGGGTTAGGGTTAGGGTTAGGGTTAGGGTTAGGGTTAGGGTTAGGGTTAGGGTTAGGGTTAGGGTTAGGGTTAGGGTTAGGGTTAGGGTTAGGGTTAGGGTTAGGGTTAGGGTTAGGGTTAGGGTTAGGGTTAGGGTTA
>OZ004708.1:186287673-186292382 GCA_963924515.1 Vespertilio murinus | reverse complement strand
CTAACCCTAACCCTAACCCTAACCCTAACCCTAACCCTAACCCTAACCCTAACCCTAACCCTAACCCTAACCCTAACCCTAACCCTAACCCTAACCCTAACCCTAACCCTAACCCTAACCCTAACCCTAACCCTAACCCTAACCCTAACCCTAACCCTAACCCTAACCCTAACCCTAACCCTAACCCTAACCCTAACCCTAACCCTAACCCTAACCCTAACCCTAACCCTAACCCTAACCCTAACCCTAACCCTAACCCTAACCCTAACCCTAACCCTAACCCTAACCCTAACCCTAACCCTAACCTAACCCTAACCCTAACCCTAACCCTAACCCTAACCCTAACCCTAACCCTAACCCTAACCCTAACCCTAACCCTAACCCTAACCCTAACCCTAACCCTAACCCTAACCCTAACCCTAACCCTAACCCTAACCCTAACCCTAACCCTAACCCTAACCCTAACCCTAACCCTAACCCTAACCCTAACCCTAACCCTAACCCTAACCCTAACCCTAACCCTAACCCTAACCCTAACCCTAACCCTAACCCTAACCCTAACCCTAACCCTAACCCTAACCCTAACCCTAACCCTAACCCTAACCCTAACCCTAACCCTAACCCTAACCCAAACCCTAACCCTAACCCTAACCCTAACCCTAACCCTAACCCTAACCCTAACCCTAACCCTAACCCTAACCCTAACCCTAACCCTAACCCTAACCCTAACCCTAACCCTAACCCTAACCCTAACCCTAACCCTAACCCTAACCCTAACCCTAACCCTAACCCTAACCCTAACCCTAACCCTAACCCTAACCCTAACCCTAACCCTAACCCTAACCCTAACCCTAACCCTAACCCTAACCCTAACCCTAACCCTAACCCTAACCCTAACCCTAACCCTAACCCTAACCCTAACCCTAACCCTAACCCTAACCCTAACCCTAACCCTAACCCTAACCCTAACCCTAACCCTAACCCTAACCCTAACCCTAACCCTAACCCTAACCCTAACCCTAACCCTAACCCTAACCCTAACCCTAACCCTAACCCTAACCCTAACCCTAACCCTAACCCTAACCCTAACCCTAACCCTAACCCTAACCCCTAACCCTAACCCTAACCCTAACCCTAACCCTAACCCTAACCCTAACCCCTAACCCTAACCCTAACCCTAACCCTAACCCTAACCCTAACCCTAACCCTAACCCTAACCCTAACCCTAACCCTAACCCTAACCCTAACCCTAACCCTAACCCTAACCCTAACCCTAACCCTAACCCTAACCCTAACCCTAACCCTAACCCTAACCCTAACCCTAACCCTAACCCTAACCCTAACCCTAACCCTAACCCTAACCCTAACCCTAACCCTAACCCTAACCCTAACCCTAACCCTAACCCTAACCCTAACCCTAACCCTAACCCTAACCCTAACCCTAACCCTAACCCTAACCCTAACCCTAACCCTAACCCTAACCCTAACCCTAACCCTAACCCTAACCCTAACCCTAACCCTAACCCTAACCCTAACCCTAACCCTAACCCTAACCCTAACCCTAACCCTAACCCTAACCCTAACCCTAACCCTAACCCTAACCCTAACCCTAACCCTAACCCTAACCCTAACCCTAACCCTAACCCTAACCCTAACCCTAACCCTAACCCTAACCCTAACCCTAACCCTAACCCTAACCCTAACCCTAACCCTAACCCTAACCCTAACCCTAACCCTAACCCTAACCCTAACCCTAACCCTAACCCTAACCCTAACCCTAACCCTAACCCTAACCCTAACCCTAACCCTAACCCTAACCCTAACCCTAACCCTAACCCTAACCCTAACCCTAACCCTAACCCTAACCCTAACCCTAACCCTAACCCTAACCCTAACCCTAACCCTAACCCTAACCCTAACCCTAACCCTAACCCTAACCCTAACCCTAACCCTAACCCTAACCCTAACCCTAACCCTAACCCTAACCCTAACCCTAACCCTAACCCTAACCCTAACCCTAACCCTAACCCTAACCCTAACCCTAACCCTAACCCTAACCCTAACCCTAACCCTAACCCTAACCCTAACCCTAACCCTAACCCTAACCCTAACCCTAACCCTAACCCTAACCCTAACCCTAACCCTAACCCTAACCCTAACCCTAACCCTAACCCTAACCCTAACCCTAACCCTAACCCTAACCCTAACCCTAACCCTAACCCTAACCCTAACCCTAACCCTAACCCTAACCCTAACCCTAACCCTAACCCTAACCCTAACCCTAACCCTAACCCTAACCCTAACCCTAACCCTAACCCTAACCCTAACCCTAACCCTAACCCTAACCCTAACCCTAACCCTAACCCTAACCCTAACCCTAACCCTAACCCTAACCCTAACCCTAACCCTAACCCTAACCCTAACCCTAACCCTAACCCTAACCCTAACCCTAACCCTAACCCTAACCCTAACCCTAACCCTAACCCTAACCCTAACCCTAACCCTAACCCTAACCCTAACCCTAACCCTAACCCTAACCCTAACCCTAACCCTAACCCTAACCCTAACCCTAACCCTAACCCTAACCTAACCCTAACCCTAACCCTAACCCTAACCCTAACCCTAACCCTAACCCTAACCCTAACCCTAACCCTAACCCTAACCCTAACCCTAACCCTAACCCTAACCCTAACCCTAACCCTAACCCTAACCTAACCCTAACCCTAACCCTAACCCTAACCCTAACCCTAACCCTAACCCTAACCTAACCCTAACCCTAACCCTAACCCTAACCCTAACCCTAACCCTAACCCTAACCCTAACCCTAACCCTAACCCTAACCCTAACCCTAACCCTAACCCTAACCCTAACCCTAACCCTAACCCTAACCCTAACCTAACCCTAACCCTAACCCTAACCCTAACCCTAACCCTAACCCTAACCCTAACCCTAACCCTAACCCTAACCCTAACCCTAACCCTAACCCTAACCCTAACCCTAACCCTAACCCTAACCCTAACCCTAACCCTAACCCTAACCCTAACCCTAACCCTAACCCTAACCTAACCTAACCCTAACCCTAACCCTAACCCTAACCCTAACCCTAACCCTAACCCTAACCCTAACCCTAACCCTAACCCTAACCCTAACCCTAACCCTAACCCTAACCCTAACCCTAACCCTAACCCTAACCCTAACCCTAACCCTAACCCTAACCCTAACCCTAACCCTAACCCTAACCCTAACCCTAACCCTAACCCTAACCCTAACCCTAACCCTAACCCTAACCCTAACCCTAACCCTAACCCTAACCCTAACCCTAACCCTAACCCTAACCCTAACCCTAACCCTAACCCTAACCCTAACCCTAACCCTAACCCTAACCCTAACCCTAACCCTAACCCTAACCCTAACCCTAACCTAACCCTAACCCTAACCCTAACCCTAACCCCTAACCCTAACCCTAACCCTAACCCTAACCCTAACCCTAACCCTAACCCTAACCCTAACCCTAACCCTAACCCTAACCCTAACCCTAACCCTAACCCTAACCCTAACCCTAACCCTAACCCTAACCCTAACCCTAACCCTAACCCTAACCCTAACCCTAACCCTAACCCTAACCCTAACCCTAACCCTAACCCTAACCCTAACCCTAACCCTAACCCTAACCCTAACCCTAACCCTAACCCTAACCCTAACCCTAACCCTAACCCTAACCCTAACCCTAACCCTAACCCTAACCCTAACCCTAACCCTAACCCTAACCCTAACCCTAACCCTAACCCTAACCCTAACCCTAACCCTAACCCTAACCCTAACCCTAACCCTAACCCTAACCCTAACCCTAACCCTAACCCTAACCCTAACCCTAACCCTAACCCTAACCCTAACCCTAACCCTAACCCTAACCCTAACCCTAACCCTAACCCTAACCCTAACCCTAACCCTAACCCTAACCTAACCCTAACCCTAACCCTAACCCTAACCCTAACCCTAACCCTAACCTAACCCTAACCCTAACCCTAACCCTAACCCTAACCCTAACCTAACCCTAACCCTAACCCTAACCCTAACCCTAACCCTAACCCTAACCCTAACCCTAACCCTAACCCTAACCCTAACCCTAACCCTAACCCTAACCTAACCCTAACCCTAACCCTAACCCTAACCCTAACCCTAACCCTAACCCTAACCCTAACCCTAACCCTAACCCTAACCCTAACCCTAACCCTAACCCTAACCCTAACCCTAACCCTAACCCTAACCCTAACCCTAACCCTAACCCTAACCCTAACCCTAACCCTAACCCTAACCCTAACCCTAACCCTAACCCTAACCCTAACCCTAACCCTAACCCTAACCTAACCCTAACCCTAACCCTAACCCTAACCCTAACCCTAACCCTAACCCTAACCCTAACCCTAACCCTAACCCTAACCCTAACCCTAACCCTAACCCTAACCCTAACCCTAACCCTAACCCTAACCCTAACCCTAACCCTAACCCTAACCCTAACCCTAACCCTAACCCTAACCCTAACCCTAACCCTAACCCTAACCCTAACCCTAACCCTAACCCTAACCCTAACCCTAACCCTAACCCTAACCCTAACCCTAACCCTAACCCTAACCCTAACCCTAACCCTAACCCTAACCCTAACCCTAACCCTAACCCTAACCCTAACCCTAACCCTAACCCTAACCCTA